>OZ007589.1:92405223-93005223 GCA_963931845.1 Maratus michaelseni
TAAAGGCACTGGCACAGTTGGAAACGTCGCTCATGCAAACGTTAAAGCTCCATTCCTGACGCTAGTCACCGGGTGAAGAAGGAAACAGAAAGTATGCAAATGTCAAATGGGGAAGAAGAAGAACACGTATGCAAAATTTCGACACGATTCAGGCATAAAAACCACTGAACGGTGAGTCAAGTGTAAGTCGCTGTAGTAATGAATCGGAAGATGGTGCCCTTCACGAATAAGGAAAAGGCTGAGATGCATTTAATTTACGGAGCGGCAGATGGAAATGGTGCAGAGGCACAACGAATGTACGGAGAGCGATTTCCTAACAGGCGGTTGCCTAACCGCAAAACTTTCGAGCGCTTGCACAGACAGTTGTGTGAGACGGGATCATTTCTCGCTTCCCGGTCGAATGCAGGTCGTGCAAAATAGGACGAATCAGTAGTTGTTGCAGAAGCCATTCTGGATGTAGTAGCGGCGCAGCCAAGTACAAGTACACGAACAGTGGCTAGCCAGGTGGATACCTCACAGTCCACGACTTGGAGGGTACTGAAGGATGAACATTTGCTCCCGTTTCATGTGCAACGAGTCCAGAAACTGTCTCCAGGGGATTATCCAAATCGTATTGAATTCGCCCGCTGGTTTCTGCTGCAGAACGCGCTAAATCCACATTTTGGACGAACTGTGCTTTTCACCGATGAATGTACCTTCACACGTGAAGGTACATTTAACACACACAATGCACATGTATGGGCGGATGTCAATCCACATGCTACGTATCCACATGCTCATCAGAGACGCTTTTCCATCAATGTTTGGGCAGGAATCCTCGGAGACCACCTAATCGGACCGTACCTTCTTCCTGAACGCCTCAACGGTAAAACATACCTCACATTTCTGCAACATGTGCTGCCAGACCTGTTAAACGTTGTTCCTCCACGCATCCGGCGGGTCATGTGGTTCCAGCACGATGGAGCGCCAGCCCATTACGTACGAGACGTCCGCAACTATCTGGACATCACATTTCCGAACAGATGGATTGGTCGAGGTGGTCCTGTTGCTTGGCCTGCTCGCTCGCCAGATCTTTCACCCCTCAATTTCTTTTTTTGGGGACGATTGAAGGCTCTTATGTATGAGACACCCATTGAATCCCCCGAGGAACTGGTCGCCAGACTTTCCGCCGCTGTAGGGGAAGTGCTCGAAAAGCCTGATGTTTTCGCGAATGTTCGCCGTTCCATTCGTCGCCGTTGTTCTGCGTGCATAACCTCTGGTGGTCACAATTTTGAACATTTATTGTGATTACATGTTAATAAATATGCTTTGGTAACATAATCCTAATTTGTGTCTTTTTACCTCGTATCACAGCACACAATGTGTGGACATGGTAAACTGAACTGTGCTCAGGAGTAGAAATTTCAAACCCCTCTCCCCAGAAACTTAACCACGTCTAACGATTCAGATTTTGGGCTGAAAATTTAAGTCTAAGCTTTAGAAAGCATTTAATGAGACACAAAAAATAACGGTATAAAATAGTTGTTCGTTACTCCAAAGTCTAAAGCGCCCTCTATCGGAATTTTTTGAAAATTTTCTTTAAAATTTATTTTCAAGAAAATACTGACATAAAGAATAATTTTAGCAAAACGCGGCAGTAGTTAGAGCCTAATCTACGACACAAAGATCGGGAATAACTGATTTTTGTTCTGGGGGGAGAAGGGTTTCAAATTTCAAATTTCAGTTTACGCTACTTAACTACTCGTTAGGACTCAGATTTTTAGATCAAAATTTAAGTTTAAGTCTAAGCTTTCGAAATCATTTAAAGAAATACAAAAAATAACGTTAAAAAATAGTTGTTTGTTACTCCAAAGTCTAAAGCGCCCCCTATCGGCATTTTTTGAAATTGAACTTTAAAATTTTATTTCAAGAAAATACTGGCATAAAGAAAATTTTTTGCAAAAACCGCAAACGAATCGACCAATTTTTCCATGTTTTATAATCATTTGAAATTTCGGACCCTAAACTTTAATGCCCCCTATCTCCTTGGGAATACGTCTGGGACCCTTAGTCTCCTATTTAATATTATTTGTCTTTAAGTGTACTATAACCCCTTAAAGTTCTGCCCATCTTTTATGAATCACCCTGTATATATCTATTTGCAATATATATAAAAATAAATATATATAGTTTTTATTTTTGTCTATGAATAATTAAAATAAACAAGTATTTTAATTACTGCATTGCATTAATTTGATTGAAAAACAGTAGTAATACTATTAATTATCAACATTATAAATTTTGAGATATTTTGAATTGTTTATGAATTATTTAATTAGATATTTAAATTAATCTATAAATATAAAATATATTTACAATGTAGTATAAATTAAACATTAATTATTTAAAAACAAGTCTAATATATATTTAAGTAGTAGTAAAAATAAAACATTAATTATTTAATAAATGTCTATAATATCAGTGGATTAACACAGCTGGCAGCAAAAATAATTTGAATTAAAATAATATCTCTTTTACATAATATATTCTTGTTAAGAATATCTGAAATGCTGTGCAAGTTGAATTAATTCTGTGTAGATTTATTCATATAGTAGTATTATATTTTATTTGAATTTTAAGTAAAACTAAAAGTTAGTATTGTTTTTTAAAGTTTATTTATATAAATAAATCTAATGAAGTGAGTATGTAACTAATAAAGTGGATATTTAACTAAATATTAATTATGAACTATTATAATACCAATAGATGGCGACACTTTACCTTTCAGGTAGTTGTAGATAATATTGTTAATATTATATTTAATTTAACTATAGAGGGAGCTATTGATTGTATATTAATTTTACTTTCAGGAATTAAAATTGGATGGAGTAATATATATTCACGGATATAAATTTGTTATAAGTGTATTAAAACCAGAATTATTTTGAGTGTTTTTGAATCATTTTGTGATTGGGTGTCATTTATGGGGTTGTGTTTTAAAAAAAGTGTGCTCTCAACTTGTCTTACAAATCATTTCTCTCAACTCGACTTAGTTAACATGTATGATGCATTGCCATGTGGATGTGAATATTATGTAGACGTTGTGACATTTTAAGGATTCTGTATAATTATTGTGAGTAAAATATTTTATCTACACTTTACGCGTTCATATTTCCAATTTTATTATTTCAAAACTGTTATCTCGTGGTAATTTAGTGAGGTGTTAATTACAGTTTTTTGGATAATCGATGTGAGTGAAATATATTGTATTTTCTTAATGGTTTTTTATTTCCTATTTAAATATTTCCAAATTTTAATATTTCCAATTGTTGTCTGGTAATAATTCAGTGTACCTGGATGATTCTACTGATCTTAGCATTATGCCAGTAGAATTATGAAACACTGAATTATTATTTAAAACACATGTGGGTGCATCCAGGCTGATGAGTACATGTGCATGTGTTTTTCCATGTCCAATTCATATTTAATTCTCATGTGGTCCAATTTTCCATTGTGTATGGTTCATATTTAATTTGTTAATCCATTTGTGTTTACTTAATTGCAACTCCAATTTATAATTTTTTTTTTTTTCCCCTTTCTCTCTATTTCTTTTTTCAATATTCTTTTGGTATGAGTAAAATTTGGCCAATTACCATTGAAGCATCAGCTATGGTAATATTATGTTTGCACATGTTAATTATTAGCTATGTGGTATTCTGTATACACAGTATCATTGATTATCTCTTTGGAGATTTAAGTAGAATAGAACTTTATATGTTTTTTGAAATTCATAGATATTATAATTATATATATATATATATATATATATATATATATATATTATATATAATATATATATATTATATATAATATATATATATATATATATATTATATATAATATATATATATATATATTATATATAATATATTTATATATTTTGTTTTCGAGTAACATTAGCTAAAATTTTAAAACGAAGATATAGGAAAGCTACCTTTTCCTCCCGGTACAGTCCGGAAGGACTTTTTTTAAAAATATAAACACAAAATAATAATAATAATTTAATTTTAAATAATAGAGCTTCAAAATGCTTTTAATCAAGCAAATGACATAAAATATGTTTCCAAAACAATTTAAAATTCATTATAAATACCAGGAATGGATTTTGCCTTCTCATAAAAATACACAATTAGGAAAGTTATGCATTATAATTACTTTATTAATAAATAAATTATTAATATCCAAAATAAAATGATACACAATGATTAGGTCAAAAAATAATTTACAGTTTGCAACATAAAGTTATATTTCATTAATTATAGAAAATAAAATTAATGGTGTCAGATTTTGAATTTAAGAATGAAAATAGAACATTTTCTCACAGCAAGAGTCAAAGTTTTAAAGAGCTATCATATATATTTGAACTAAACTTCTATCATATCAAATAGCACTAATCCAACAAAGAGGAGAAATAAACATCTGACATTTTTGTAGCATATTTAATATAAAATAAGAATGAGAAAAATTGCATTAGAAAATCAGGAGAAATATATAAAAAATCAGGAGTATGGAAAAACAAGCGAAAATCAGGAGTCTCCTGCCAAAATCAGGAGACTTGGCAAGTCTGGTTTATTGGATTGATTCAACTAGTTTTTCACATATTTTTTTCAGCTCATCATGAAACCGTATCTTGATTACTGTAGAAATCATAGATATTTTTGTTGTACAATTTTCTTTGTCAAGTTTTTGCTTACTAGTTGACCAGAGATTTTCAACCGGGTTTAAATTTAATAAATTATCAGGCCATTGAAGAACATTCATACCACTCTGAGAGAAGAAGTTTTCACATTTTTAGATATATGGCAAGATGCAAGATCATCCTACAAAATCCTGTACCCTGCTGGAAACAATTTTTGATCTAAAACATCCTCCAAAGAAAATGTTTTGGGACTGTATGACTTTTTATGGACCAGGACCATTGGTTCCAGAGGAAGGAATGATAAATTCTAATAAGTAGATATCTTTACTCCAGAAAAGAGTGGTTCCACTCTTACAAAAATTGTTTTCAGCTGTGGTGACAGGATTTTCCAGCAAGATTTTGCACCTTGCCATACATCTAAAAAATGCCAAAACATCTTCTTTCAAAGTGGTATAAATGTTCTTTAATGGCCTGGTAACTCACCCGACCTAAACCCAATTGAAAACCTCTCTTCAATTTGTAAGCAAAAACTTGCCAAAGAAGACTGTACAACAAAAACATCTATGATTTTTTCACTAATCAAGATATGGTTTCATGATGATGAACTGAAGAAATCATGTGAAAAACTAGTTGAATCAATGTCTAAATATTGTCAGTTGGTAATAAAGGAGGACATATCAACTATTAAAATAAACTAAGTGTACTCGTTATAATAAATTGTGTATTAAGAGAAAATTGCTGTTTTCCATTGAGTGTTCCAATTAATTTGAGTGGTGCTATATATTATGTTTTTTGGGGGGGGGGGGGGGGTGGAGGTTGCTCCTAATGATCAACATATGAAGAAAACTCTTCATATGTTGAGAATGTTTAATGTTGAAATGGGAATTGAGAATATATATATATATAAAGATTAAAAATTGTTCTCAAAATAAAACTTGTTAAAATAAATTTTTTAAAAGCTTATTATTACTCAAAAGAGTTCATCAAGTTATGTTATTTTTAATGCTGGTTTCAACAGTGCGAAATAGATTTTTACTGAATGACTTTATGCATGATTTTAAATATTTATGAGAAAAAAAATAAGATTATTACTTATCAATAAAGTCATTAAAATTAGTTAAGTAATAAAATATATTATTACTTTAACATATTATTATCAATGTATTATTTTAACATTAAGCAATTATTATCCTACTATAAAATATTGAATAACAGAAATAACCATAAAAAAATGCTAAAATACCAATGTAAACAAAGTACAGCAATTAGTATGCCTTTTTAAAATTTAGTGTACTTTTTTGCAACCTTGAATACAAATGACTATCAGGTATGTGTTATTACAATATTAATGCTTTCATTATTAAGAAGTAATGTTATTAAATTCTAAAAAAGTAGGTATCGTATTTTAATTCAATCTACTATTATTTATAAATCCCCGTAACATATTTTTATCCAAGTAAAGTTTTATTTTTTATTTTTCTGAAAGTGAATATATATATATCACTAAAATAGAATGAAAGTTTTATGTTTAGTAAGAAGTCCACTTAGCATCATATTTATATTCTTGCTGGAATCCAGAGTTTCTGTAGAATTTCAGGCACTCATGATCAATCAGATCTGAAATTTCTGTGTTTTTTCTTTGATGTTAATTTTCTAAGAATTTTAGATATGTCAATTAGAAAAATTCCAGTTTAATTTTAAAAGAGAGAGAAAAAATGATTTTAGAAAATATCTTTCCGCTTTTATAGCGAACAACCAGCTAGCACTGTATCTTTAACCTTGTACAGGGCTTGGTATAAAATATCTACTGTTACACGTGTTAAAATTGTTTTAAAGATAAAAGTTCCTATCTTTAATTATTACAATAAATTATGATTTTTAAATTTTCCTCTAATTAATTTTAGTTTGAAGAAAAGGTATTTGAAATAAGTTCGACATTAAAAGTTACTTCTGTAATATTTGTTTTGAAGCTTCTTATGATTAGTTTCAATGTTCAAAGTAATAATAATAATCTTTTTTTTTTCCTTTAGTTTTAATATGAAGTTTTTCTGATGCATGTAAATTTTTCTTTACAGTCTTCTCAGTTCAACAGTACAGCAAAAAAGGTACGCCGACATATGTTTTGTAAAAATTTCAGAATGTGGATTATATTAATTGGAATTGCTGCAGTAGTTGTTACTTTGATTATACTAATGGCTACTGATGTTATACCAGTTCGAAGCAAATAATTAGTGCCTTTTCAAGTTTTGCTCAAGATGGAAAGTTTTTTCTACACTGTCTTTAATGATGTTTTCTATACTTAATATACATCAGTTATAATAAATTTTGCATTTTTTAATTTCATTTTACGAGATATTGTAATGTTATAACTCTGAAGAATATATATATATATTTTTATCAATACTGATTACCTATATTTGTTTTTTTATAGCATTGTCTTTTGTTTAGTATAACACATTCCAAACATGTAAATGTATGTAGTAAATTTATCATTGAGGCTTTTCTTTTGAATAAAGTTAAATAAATGATGATGGAATCATCATGGGATTGATGGCTATCAAAATTGCCAAGAGTCAACATAGCAGAATTAAATGAAAAAAAATGTTAGACACAATGAGTAAATATATATATTTTTTGGTATTTTTGTTTAAACATGATATTTCCTTTTACCCGTTTCCCCCCCCCCCCCCAAAAAGTGAAAATATATTTCAATGAATAGTATCAGTGTAGAGGGAAATTTTGTTTTAAATATAAAATGTGTTTCAATAATTTTATTTTTTAATTATTATATAGGAATAGTTCATGAATGTTGCATTTAAAAGTACTTTTCAAACTGAAAACAGACTTTTTAAAAATTTAGACATTTTCTTAAAAATGTTAAACAATCTAATTATTTTTCAATTTAAATGTTGTCTTCTTTTAAAAAATTGATTTGTTTGTACATGATAATTTATGCATACTTATTAAGCTAATAAAAAATTTGGTTGGTGAATAGCATTCATTCTATTTACATGGTTTTAAAGTTAATCTATCAGTTCAACTATTTAAATAAACATCAATCTGAATCAAAACCTTTTAAAAGTATTTTTTTTTTTTTGATAAACTTTTGCAAATTTTTCGAACATGCTCCCTCACAAAACCTTAATATTTCTTTCATATGTGTGTTTAACACACATACCTACACACACACACACACAAAAGAAACGATTCAATAAGAAAAAGTAATAAAGTGCACTTTGAAAATTTATTGAGTCATTCACTGAATATCTAAAAACTGGTGTTACTTGAACCTACAGTGAAAAAAAGCTCTACATCCATCCTGGGTCGACTGTGCTAAGAGTATTGATGTGATTCATTGTTGAATTAGGTCAGCATTTTTATTGATATAATTTCCAGGCGTTAATCGAGGCGCCGTATGATCACTTTTAATTTCTAAACCAAATTCTTTAGAAAGTATGCATTTCAATATTGAGAGGCGATTATCACTTTTGTAATTAGATGGTAGGGTAGAAAATAAGAAATTTTAATAATTTCCAAATTCAATCTTATAAAAAATGTATTAAAATGTATTGTGAATATAATATAATTGTTCATGGATAAGCTTTATCATTTTTGTTTTAAGTTAAATAAAGTATACAAGAAAAATAGTATTTTTTATAAATTTGTAAAAATTTATTCAAAGTTTTATATTTTAATCTTAAAATATATGACTCATTTGATAAATATATATGCTTTTAAAATACGATATTCTTTAATTCTTTATTGAATGCGATTTCAAAGAATATTTTAAACCAAGTTCAAATCTATTACTGTGTCAAGACCATCATCCATAATGCAATATTATAACTGTGATCACAGTCTTTACAAGTACATGACATATACAGGTTTGCAGAAGATGCTTCCATATTAACTTTTGATTAATATTTCCTACTCTTTGTTTTATTTTAAATTATTTTGTATAATGTTAAGCAATTTGAATATGAGTTTATCAATGAATTTTCAAATAATGGAAATTGAAAATTTGTATGTTTAAAGTTGTGTGCAGTTCATATTAATTTGCTGTCTTTTTATATTACTGTTTCCACACATGTTTTGTTACAATAAATTATGTACTGTAAATGAAAAAAAAATATAAATATCTATTAGCTGAATTAAAAGTTTAAAGTCTTAAGGGTTATTATCTTTAAAACTGAGAATTTACTTAAAGTTTATCGTACATGTTTATTACTAACTTCTTGCTATCCCTCATTTTTTTAACATTCCTTCAAAAATCATATTGAAACAGTGACTGGCATGATGGAATTCATTTATTTTACTGCAAAAAAAAAAAAAATAAAAACTGTTAATTGCAGCCCAGAAGTGATGAAATTTAATAAGTGTTTTCACATGTAAGTGATAGGCGAGATAGTTAAGGGGTTAGTTTAATGAAGTTTATTTGTATCTATATTAAATTTTGTTTTTGAAATAATATTAATAAATTTATTTTCCTGTTATATTGCCTTTACTTATATATTTTTTTATACTCTTACATTCAATACTAATTAAAACTGTTGGAAACAGGAAATTGTTTCATTTATGTAGGGCTTAATATTAAATAAGAGAGAAATGATAATTCATTCTAATGGCCATGAGTACTTATGATAAACCAGTATTGGAATGAAACAAATATTATTCCTTTTTTCAACCAAAAGGGATTAAAATAGGATTGTAAATAGAAGTTTTGAACATGTAAATTTTGTTTCTTTCTCTTTCTCAGATATACATTTTACAGAATAAAAGTTCACTGCAATCAAAGTATTATTTTTGTTAAAAAGGTGTATTATTTTCTAACTTTATATATAATTGCTCTTTTTGGGGCTATTTTGGCTATCAGACACGCAATAATATCTGCATTTTTTTTTTTTTTTTTTTTTTATGAAAACAAATAACTGTGTTTATTCAGATGTATCCTTTTCAATATTATTTTTAAACATTATTGTAAATAAACCAAAAGATAATTTATAGACATTTTTAACTAAGATTTTTCACCTTGCTATTTTTGTAATTTTACTGTATATATAAGAAAAGTGAATAATTTTTGTAATAAATATTTTGTAATGCTTCATGAATAGTTTGCTCTTTTTGTGTTTCTTGAATGTCTGTGCTACAAATACTAGATAATGTGAAAGTTTGGATACTATCATTTAAAAATTTAAAATGTCCTTAGTCTTTTAGAGTTTTCAATAAGATTATTTTATGAAATTAGCATTTTTATTAATGTATATACAGATTTTATGACCACAAAACCAAAGTATACAGCTTACATGAACAGTTCAAATCTTTCTGCATTCTTATTTTAAAAAATAAATAAATAAACTAAGAAATGTTTTATTTAATAAAATTGTAAAATAAACCAGTATTGAAAATTAAAAGGACATTTCTTGATATTAAATAATATATAAATTATATGATAACAATTAAAAGCGTAGAAATTGCAAATCATTCTTAAAAAAAAAAAAAAAAAAGATTAAAATGTCTTAAAAAGAGAATTTTCTTTTCCCTATTAAAGAAAGTCCTGAAATTTTAGATAAAAAAAAATGTATTTGCATATGAATGATTCTTTAAATGTTCATTTTTCAACATAAAAGATAATCAGAGATATCGTAATATATTATCTTATATATTATTTCTGTTGTCAACATTCCTTTTTCGAAGCAAATACAAAACACAGAATGATAAATGAGATACCATATGACATTATTTTGAACCAGCTTCTGACATAGTACACTCATATTTCGTTAAAACCTGTTTTTTGATAAAAAATTGCAGATAATTAAAAATTAAATTGGCATTGTTTTCATAAATGAAATGATTTTTCTGAAATTAGTGTTGCCACAAAAATAAAATACTGCAACAATGATTATAAAAAAATAAGTAGTACAATAAAGATAAATTGAGACATTGTTGCTGCACGGGTTTATTTTATATTTATGATTAAAAAGCAAAATTTAAATACAAATCCTCAATTTATGTTTCTTTATCCCGTTTTTTTTTTTTTTTTTTTTTTAATCAGATGATATTACCCTCTACACAGTTAAAATATGATTCATAATTTCTTTTTGCCTCTCCTATCTTCGGTCAGTTTTTACTGTAACTTTGATGGAATAAATAAGATGATATTCTGGCTTGACTAATGGTGTTTGCCACTTGTTTTTCTTTATTACATTAAAGTGTGGATAAGTTTTCTTTGATTGTGGGTTTTAGGTTGGGCTGCGAGCCAGATAATTTTATTTTTTGTTGTTAAGAAGATCAAGTCGGGTTGACTTTAAATTTATTGCAGGTTTAGATTGGATATCAAACCTGCACTGGACTTTAGGTCATGTTTGATTGGCACTAATTATTTTTTTTTTGGTTATGAGTCGAGTTGATGGTGTTCTGGTTTGGATTAATTTCAGATTGGATTTTGATTCTTGGGGTTCGCATTAACCAGATTTTTAAAAGAAAGAGCAGAATATTTTTTCAAATTAAGACAATATTTGAATCTAAATGATTATGTATATATTAAATTTTTGACATAAAGGATAAAAGTCATATTAGAGATAGAATTGTAGGCTATTTTTCCATAAGTGCATTAAAATATTGATTAAATTTTATTTATATTGGGTCGGACAAGGTATAACCCAACCCATACAGTGCTCCACTTCTATAAAATGTCTGAATTAGAGTCCTGCGCAAGGTCGAGTAAGACGACCCAACCCCACATGAAAGGTCTGTGCTATTTGTTTTTTTATTGCAGATCGGGTTAACCCAATTTTTCAAAAAATAGTTCAGTATATTGTTTTAGATTAAAAACTATATCTATAATAATAAACATAGATGTTTGTCTCTGTGTGTGCTGTTTTGTGAAGAGACTGTTGCGATGCGCACGGAGCTACCAGATTTGGCAGGAAGGTTATATGTCTGAAGTTATGCACCTTGAAGCCTGTTTTTGGATTTTTTGAATAGATTTTTCAATTTTTTTTTTTCATTTCACGGTGAATTTTCTACATTAGTAAAAGGTTTCATCTTTTAACCCAATGCAGTAAATTTTGAAGAAATTCGTGTTTCTTCAGCAATTTTTTGACGAAATTCACATTTTTCAGCGATTGTTTGACGAATTTCGCATTTTTTACACAATCTTTTGGCGAAATTCTTGTTTTTCCGCGATCTTTTAGCGAAATTCGCTATCTTTTAGTAAAATTCGTGTTTTTTTCTGTGATCTTTTGGCGAAATTCATGGTTTTCACACAATTCTTTGATGAAATTCATGGTTTTCACACAATTCTTTGACGAAATTCACGATTTTCATACAATTCTTTGACTGACGAAATTCCCGATTTTCACACGATTCTTTGACGAAATTCGTGGTTTTCTGCAATCATTTGGAGAAATTTGTGACTTTCATACGATTCTTTAACAAAATTCATGTTTTTTTCAACAATCATTTAATAAAATTCCCATTTTTCTTTAATCTTTTTACGAAATTCACGCTCTTTTGATGAAATAAGCATTTTTTTATGTGATCCTTTGGCGAAATTCCCGCTTTTTGTTTGGCCGGTATACCGGCACTGGTCTAAAACAGATTAAATTGAAGCAAAGCTGTGAAAACATAACAAGTAACTTAGGCAAGGTAGTGACAAAAGTGAGTAATGTAGATTAACACAAAGAGGAAACGTTTTTAAGTTTTGTATTTAACTGACGTTTATTAAATCATACATAAAAATAGCTTAAAAATAAATAAATACAGTTATAAAAATAAAAAAACTTAATTGAATGAAACGTAATCAAAATGACTTGGCAGTAACACTAGGTGGAATTGAGAAAATGTAACCAAACTTTCAACATCATCTATTTGAGCTTTTAAAAAATAGCAAAGTTCTACTCACATGCTTGTAAATTAATTTTTTGAATTACATTTCCATATGCACATCGTTTTCACTTATTTCTCAACAAAGCTGGACGACTACAGAAGGAAGCACTTTAAACAGTGATGACAGTTTTTCAATTTCGAGTAACAATGTATGGAGAACGTGTAGACGAAACAACAATGCTTTGAAGAGAAAGAAAACAGTTCCAAACACAACAGGATGGTTTCAAACCTATCGCCAGAATATAAAGACTAAACAAACGTAAATGATACTTATTTCACTTTTAAAACACATTCTGTTTTGCGTATCATTTAATTAAGGAAATCATCATTGAAGCTTTACGTCTCTTTAAATAGTTTTCAAAACGAAAACACCGCTCTAGAAAACGTCCCCTTTCAACATGCGAAGTTGAATAGTCATTATGCTGCCTTACGGCAAAGTAATTAAAGAGCCCTGATACGGTAAAACAGAGATTATGGAACGCAATATGATGTCACTCGCGATTGTATCATTTTATTTGCGAGCATATGTAGGATAGTTTATTCCAGAAATGAACCAGCTGAGGACGAGAATCGATTTGCAATCGAATCGGACACGAATAGTCGAAAAAAAACATTCTAGCGATTTGAAAAACGAAACATACTAAGGAATGATGAAAATATATTTGAGTAAGTGAAACAAATAACACACTGGAAAGAATTATTGCTGAAAATAAATGCAGAATTGAATGAAAATGAATGGAAATAAGGTAAGTACCATATTGTATAAGTATCAAGGACCAAATTAGGGCTAACATTTTTTCTGTGATCCTTGGCAAAATTCACGTTTTTTCCGCAATCCTTTAGCAAAATTTGCGTTTTTCAAACAATCATTTGGCGAAATTCGCATTTTTCCATACGATTTTTTGACAAAATTCGCTGTTTTCATACGATTTTTTGTCAAAATTTGCATGTTTACCACAATTTGTTAACAAAATTCATGGTTTTGACACGATTCTTTGACAAAATTCGCGTTTTTTCAGAGATCTTTTGACAAAATTTGTGCTATTTTAGCAATCTTTTGACAAATTTCACACTTTTTCCACTATTCTTTTGCGAAATTTGAGTTTTTTTTAGAAAATCGTAGTTTTAGAGCAATTTTTGTAGCATCATAGTTTTTAGCTCTAAATCGTAGCAACTACGATTGTTTCGTAGCAGTTGGCAGCTCTGGGTAGTCTATGATATGGTAAATTTAAAGTACTAAGATTCTTGAAGATCTGATACATTATTTATTAATATTTAATAATTTAAATAATAATTTTTAATATTTGAAAATTCAGCATTAATAAGGTTTACTGAGAGAGTTTAGTACTCCCAAGAAGAAAACAATAAAATTTACAATAAACTTTTAATCCAATTTTCTTGAAGTTTTTTTTTTATACATTACACCTACTTCCACTAAGCTCTTCAATCCACAGCCTATATTATAATGGAGATTAAATAATTTCTTTTCCTTTCAATGAAAAGGTAAATTTCTTTATATTCTATGGAATTTATTTTTTAAATAGATTAAAGTTATTGCAAGAGTGTGATACAAAATCATATTTGTAAAAAGGTTCCAAGCTTTGCAAATTTGCAGGTGTACAATAGTATTAATTATTGCTTTTAGCAACAAAAAAAACAAATAAAAAAGTAATGTAAAAATATTGATAGATGTTTTATTTACATAAAGTAACAAACTGAAGTAAATTTTTAGTCTCTAAAACTAAAATAAATGTGATGAAGATCCACAATCTGTTGAAAGTGCACTGTGGATCTTTAAAAAAAAATTTGCTTTACGATAAAAAATGTGTAGTGATTTTTTTTTTCATTTTGATAGAATGGTGCCCATTTCTTTTAGACAGTGGTCAAAGTGTTGTTATAAAAAACATAAACCACTATTTGTTACATCATATTATATACTTCAGAGTGTAAAATATCTTCTAAAAAGAAAAATATTCATTGCTTTTAGCCAACTTGGCATATAAATAAAATCAACTAATAAGAAAGTTTTTTTAATTTAATTTTTCTTTAGATTATTATTATTAAATTAAACAATGTTTTCTGACTTATACTTTTCTTAGTGTAATAAGGGATGAACACCAGTTGAGAAATGCAGTTTACTGTGTTTCAGAGAAAGAAATTACAAAATAAATAATTAACAAACTTAACTTTAACTTTTGCATCTTTAGTCACCAACTTTAGCCGTCTAAAGACCAAAACTGTTTTAAGTTCTTTGTCTACTTATTACCAAATTAATAATAATAAAAAAAAATTGTAAATTAAAATTTATATAGTATTTCCTTTTATCAAAGATATGTAATCTATTTAGTATAAAGAGAGAGAGAATGTGGATAACACAAATCAAACATGAATTTGGTGGTGGTTGGTTAAAATCAAGGTTCTGTTGTAGCCACTTTAAAAGTATACAAAATATACAATAAATTCTTTCACTTTGATAAATATTTAATTTACTACTTATACAAATATACAATAATTCTACATTTTTCTGTAAGACAAGCTCATCAAATATATAGCTCATTCGAAGAATTACAATTGCACAAATATACAAACGTTTATCACAAACAAGATCAAAACATAATGAAACATTTACAATGGTTAAAATTTCTTTCATTTATGGTTCCAGAATCACAAAAAGCTCTCCCATGTTTAATCCCTTTGCCCCAGATGGAGTTATCTCAACATGAATTGTAGCCTTTTACATAGCATGTTTCCACTAGTAGATACATATGAGCAAAAAAAACTACTTATATACAATGTGTATACATATATTTTCCAAGAGGAAATGAATTTTTATTATGAGAAATATATATTAGATACATATACACAGTATGTGAAAGCAACTGAAAATTTTAAAAATGCTTTAAGAAGTAGTAGTATAACATAATAATATAAAACGTCAAATTATAATTCAGAATGAAATTTACTAAAACAGTACAGTGTCAAATTTTGTGATATAATTATGCTTTATTTAATGTAAATATACTAAAATCTTATATTTGAGTTTATAAACTAACAAAATTGTAATATAAGGTGGGTGCTACAGTACGGCCATGCTAAAGTTTAAGAATTTTCCCTGCTGTTATTTTGAAAAAATCAAAACCGTTTTATTTTTTATTTTTACAGTTCTCAGGTTAATGGACTTTTATATATACTAGGGGGCTCTGTCCCCTGCTCGCTACGCTCATCAACCCCCGTTCTGATTTCACAGCCTCTTAAAACCTGGTAATGTATCCTGTTTTAAAAAGATGATGATGATATCACGAACGGAGACTTTCTTCTGTAATCAGGTCATAATGCTTTTTCATTTAATTGGTTATAATGCGTTTTCATTTAATTCATCTTTTTTATTTTTAATATTCATGCGTAAACACAATTTTTATGACATAATTTTCTTTATTTCCTGCTTTCAACACGTGATCATTTAATTATTATTTTAAACTTTCATTATTGTTTTTAATAGTCTCGCGCAAATACATTTTTTATTTGAGATAAAACATAATCCTTTGCGCTTATTTAGAAATTGGCAACAATATAAAAAAATGACTTTTTCAATAAAAGATTTTTTACTCAATTTTTAAGGATTTTTTGAGTTTTTATTGTCCAACCGTGATATATTTTTTAATTTCTGAAAGCTTGTTATATTTCGCATCTGGTGGTATGATTTTCGAATCCGTAGGATGGCTAGAAAAAAGTAATAGCTTCTCAAAAAAGTCCCTAGTAAAAAAGCGATGAGAATAACCCGGAATATCTACGCAGAATTTGATTGGTCCATTTCGTTTTTGGCTCAGTTCCAGATTACTTTTTTTTAATATAGAAGGATATATATATATATATATATATATATACTGCATCCCCCATAAAAAAAGTTTTAATAGTAAAAAAGAAAAAAAAACGGAATTCCAAAATTTTACCAAGTGGCCATATCAAGAATATGTGCACATGATATAGCCACCATTCTTCCATGTTTGACAAATCACGCTTTTCTTCAATTTAAAAATGCTGTTCTGCTAAATTAAATAATTTTGGTGTAAAATGAATATACATGATAATAAATAATTCTTTTTACTATTCTAAAGTAGATTTGAAACTGGATTTTTCATCCAAAACGAAGTTGTTTAGAAAATTGACATTACAATTTAAGCTTTTATTTAGAAAAAAAATGTAAAATCCTTTTAGAGTTTAAAAAATTTGTTAAAACAAATTACTTATTGAGATTGAAATAAATAAAAATGTCTTTATCTCAGGCTTGCATGGTGCACTTGATGTGGCCACCTGGATAGCCATATCAGGAACAGTTCAGTTTTTACGAAAATCATTTGAATTTGAACAACTTGTAAAATATATACCATCAATGAGACAGAACATTAAAAACTGAACAGAGTATGATGATTTTCATAGAAAAATTCTTTTAAAAATGTGCATAAAAAGGCAGACTTATCAGATAAAAACAAGAAGAGGTTATACCAAAAACATAAAATATGAAATTGGCATCAAATTCCACAATCTAGCTGAATGGCAAGTGATCACATGATACATTAGGAGGCTCCTTCATGGTATGCTCATGCCATTTAATGAATTTTTTGGTTAGCTAATGTATAATAGGGGGATGGCCATATCGGGAACATGGCCATCTACCTTACATAAAGTATCAAGATAATGATAATTTTAAAGAAAGAAAAATTTTAGATTTTTATTTGCATACCTTCTTCACATGACAGTCAAAGGAAAAAACAATGCAACAAATTAAGCATAAATCATGCCTGTCCCCCTCAACAATATATATATTTTAATTATATCCTGATTATAGAAAAAGGAGGAAAATTCAGTAAAATAAATTCCTTCAAAATTATATTTTTTAAAACATAAATTATTTTTTGAAAAAAAAAAAAAATCTTTCAGGTGTTCTTATATACCTCCTTGGAAACTTTTTCCTTTTTAAATTTCATAACAGTGGGCTTTTCCATCACAGTGCTAGATTATTGACAGACAAACACTTTCTTTTATTATTATAGGACACAATTTTAGGACATAATTTTATTATTATATTTCAACACTTTATTAATAAATTTTATTATAAATTTTAAAAAATACAAATAATTTATGAAATAGTGCCTATAGTTTATTCAAGATGAAGTGAGACCTGAGACCAACATAAGAGTTTCAAACTTATGTCAGGGAGTTCCAGTTTTGAACTTTTATTACTGATTTGGTGGTTTTATGAAAATAAATAAACATTTGCTTTCCTAAGAAAATCTATTAGAAAAAAACAAAAAAAAATTGTCAAAAGGGTTACATTTAATTTTGTTTTGTTATCCTTATCCATTTTAAACGATATAAACAAGCATCGATTGTGATTGATATAACAGAGAACAAACTATTTTTTAATATAGTAAAGCTATTGTCTGCTTGGCTACACAAGATTTTTGTTGCGAGGGCGGGTAGCAATAGTAAAAAGTTGGTGTATTCTCTTAGTATTTCAAGTTATATCTTACTATTTTGTCCCTCTTCCCTCCCCACACACTACATATGCTTATGATTGCAGCTAAGGCATTGGAAAGGCTGCCAATTTACACATGTTTTTATCTATTTTCAGTCTCTCTTCATTTTGAATTTATTTTATTTTTTGAACTTCTTTTTACTATTGCCACCTGCCCTCGCAACAAAAATCTTGTGTAGCCAAGCAGACAATTATTGCTTTACTATATTAAAAAATAGTTTGTTCTCTGTTATATCAATCACAATTGATGCTTCTTTATATCGTTTAAAATGGATAAGGATAACAAAACAAAATTAAACCCTTTTGACAATTTTTTTTAGGATGTTATTGTTATTATCTTTTTTAAGTGAAGGGAAGCAATGAGACTTTGGGGGATTCAAAGAGCTTAGAAATTTTCCTAAAGTTTCCTAAGAAACATAAAAATGTGTAATGTATTAGTTTTTATCTCTCGCAAAAACTATTATGCATCCGGCAAGGCCACCACATTGAGATGAAGACATAGTTAGGAGCAAGTTTAAAAACACCTTTTTTAAAACCCAAATTGGGAAGGGATGCGATGGAGCTTTTAGCCCATAGCCTTTAGTATCTTGCACTTAATAGTAATTTAGTCCCCCAAGCAATATTCAATAATACAAATAAATGCAAGGTTACTAGTTAAAAAAAAAAAAAACATATGAAACACTGGCGGCTCACATGCACTCACTAGTAACTTTGAGCTTCAAGCATGGCTATTGCTATAAACAAAGATTAGCTCTCTATAAACTGTTAAAAATGTATTGAACTAAAAGCAAATTTCACTCTTACCAAACTGCAACTTGCATTCAACTACATTTAACACTTCTGATGCCTCAGTGCACGTGCAAAGCTCTAATTCCAACAATTGTAAGCTGGTCTTGTTATCCTAGTAAGGCAGGTCTTGATCCAAGATTAGCTGATACGAACTTTTGATCCTGCTTTTATACTCAGCAGATTGATCAGCGTAATCTAATTTGCATAAAATCACGGCAAAAACTATAGATTCCAAGAGCCACAAACACAATTCGAAAAATTAAGTAAAATGAAATACAAATGTCATTCTTGTGCACACAGGTTAGACTCTTTATAAGAAAGTAGCTAGTCCACTACACAGCTTGCAAAAAACATCATACAGATTTGAAATTAACTGAATTAATATTCAATCAAAATATAAAATATACTGCTACACACATATACAATTTATGAACTTGTATACATAATCAGTTACACTTAATGTAGTGGAAAGTAGAAGAATTTTTCTAATATGGAAAACCAAAAATTTAAAAATTATTATTAAAACATTTTAATTCAGAATCAAATGCATTTTTTAAAAAGCAAAATAAACAATTTATATTAAAGTGAACTGACTTTTAAAACTAATGATGAATAGAAGGAATGAAAATGACTGGAGTTGATCAAATTTGAAAAAAATGAAATGGGGATTATGTCTTAAACAATACATGTATAACACTTGTTCAGCAAATTCAAGAGAGTTAATTTTTTTTTTTAAATTAGTTTTTGATACTGTTGCTTCAATAAACACAATCCATTCTTTCACTTTTTATTAAAATTTAATCAACACATTAATAAATTGTAAAATCAATTAAAAATAAAAACTTATTTAAAAGTGCATGCACGCACGCACACACACACATATGCCTGTGTGCTTGCATATCTATCAATCACATTTAAGCTTTTCAATAAAATCACAATAAAATTTCTTGTTTTTAACATTCTAAATCTACCCTATATATATAAAATCCTAATGAAACGAAAAGGTGAAACGATTTTATGAAATGACTGATTAAACGGCTGATTATGTTTCAGGGCTATTTTTAATAAAATATTAAACGCTTGATGGTGAAATTAATACCAATTGTCCATAAAAATCTGCGGATGTCAAAAGTGGTAATAGAATTTTAAAATTGGAATTAGTTTTCGAGATATTAATTTTTTTCTAATTTTAATGACATTTCTGTAATGATGGCAACTAATTACTCAGTTTTTTTGTGACAAAAAAGGGAAAAAAATTGAAAAGGATCCCGATAGGGATTATTGATTTCTTTTTATTCGTCATTTTCAAATTGAAATTATCTTTTATTTCAATCGATAATGAAGACAAGATTGTGATTAAATTATGTTTTTCAGGAAAATTTGAAAAAAAACCACATTTCTATCGTCAGGATTCAATCGTCTGTCAGCATTTAATTTAATTTATAAACTGAAAATATTTTGAATACATTCGTCCAAATGACGTCATTTATGTAAACGCAAAAGAAAGGTGGGGGAAAGGAATTAATAGTAATTATTATTTATTGATATCATTTTGTTATTTTTTTGTAAAATTTAATTAAACGAATTTATAAAATCACTAATTCGGATATTTGAAACGAATATATAAAATAATAATTGCCCAACTGAACGGAAGGAGAATAAAATATCCTGCTTGATTTTTTCCGCCAAGCTTTTTAAAAAAGCGTCAAGACCTCTATAATAGATAAGCACCAAAAGTTCATTGAGTTTGTTTTCATAACTTTTGGCAACAAATCTACTGTAAAAACTCCGGCGGGATTTATAAAATTCGAACTGGTAGCTGTGGCTAACCGGAGTAATTACTATAGCTGATTTTTAAAAGAAATATTTCTTTTATTTCTAACATCAACTTACAAAACATTCCTCCGATAGATTTCGGTATTAACATAAATTAAGGAGTGCGTGAGATGCGGTGATTATAAACCATGCGATAGTCTTTAAGTCTCTCCTTTCTCCTCTAGGTCTCTACACCAGACAGGGCCGTCTGTCCTCCCTCCGTTTCACTTCGCTCTCGCTTCACTGCAAGACTCTGCTTTTTCAGGGTCACGTCCTACCCTTTTGCCTCCGAAGAACCATCTTCTCTTCTCTTCTTCCTCTCCTCTCAGAAAAAAAGGGGGGCGGGGGGCAGGTTCATCCCGGCCTCTTAAACTTCCGGCAGCCTATCGTTGTCGATATCTGGTTCCCATTCGCAGATTTTAAAGGACTTCCCTTGGCGTCCGATGGTCTCTGGGAACCCTCTCCATCTGCGACCTCACAAGTAGAATCAATCCGTTAGTGTCGGACTAGGTGCCAGGCAGTCTCGGTTATTGTTCTTAAAATGTCCACGCCATTCAGCATCGGAATCGATCGTTTCGTTTGATCTGACCCGACAACTCCCGAGGTCAATAGTAACGTAACTCAGCTGGGATATGGGAAAATATCACAGCATTACCCCCTCCAGCAGTTGAGATTTTTCAAGCATTTGGAAAATCTTACATCATTACTGGTGCGCTAGCCTTCCATACATACCCAATACACAAGTTAATTCTCAATAGAGGCTTACCTTAAACATTATTATTCACAAGTTTACAATACACTCTACAGACTCACATCGTTAAATTAAATTTCAATATTCATTGCATGATTCAAATACACAATTATTTCAATTACAAAATTAAAAACTATATACAAAATTACTGAGTGGAATGTTATTTATTCCATTCTACTTAAACAGTCTACATGTGGAATTTGGTATACCTGGCCGATAACCTAACGATCTGCGAATATCCTGCCTTTTTCCACAATCTCTAATTAGTCGGAAATCATTTCCGGCGTCGTTTTTCGACTGTTTAACCTCGCTGCCTTTTATTTCGTTATGCGGCGATATGTATCCTGGGGTTTCTAAACAATCAGAACTGAAAACCGTTTTTCGCTTCCTTCCTAACGCACAATAACTGTTTACCCCTTTTGTTGTTTTCTGTCCCGAAGATTTAAACCTAAAATCTTCCTTTCGTTTTAAGACGGTGTCTTTATTTTTTTCCCCATGCTTACTTTCCCGGATTTCATTCCTTAAATAAAACACCCTCGCTCTTTCTTTATAACCCTCTTCCTTCATCCTTGATTTGGGTGTCGCGCGGATCGGGGTCGTCGCGAATTTCGTTTTAATGGAAGATTCACAATGCGTTACTCCTGCACGTTGGCTAAGGGGAAAGGGAACAAAGCCTTTCTTTTCCTTCCTGTCCGGTTTTCTCACTTCATTCTTTTGATAAGCCGAAACTAAGCGGTTCGTGGGGTTGGGGGGAATTGGGCGGTCACTCCTGTGCCTTTTTTTCGGTGCTGCACTCCCAAAGCTAACAGGCGGTTTCGGTTTCATTCTGTCTAGCAAATTTTGTGTTTTGCTTCCCAATAAATAATAATCCATTTCTATGTCTGCATCGACAATACCTGCGTAAGTCCTAACTCTTTTTCCTAAATCACACAGATTAAGCTCTATTTCTGCGAGGGGTAGACATTTTAAATCATTTTGTAACGGTTGCTTTACCCACACGACTCTCCCTGTGTATTGTTCTCGGGTCACCTGGTTGGCACTAATTAAATCTAGCGACGTAGCAGTGTCTCTAAAAATTTTCATTTCTTTCCCATTTATAATCCCTTTTGTTAAATAGGGCTGGAACATTTCATTTAACTCATCGAGGTCAGCCAACCGATTAACCACTTCAGGTATTTCACTACTCCATTTTAGTTTGGGGCAAAATTTGCGGATATGAGAAAAACTACCACAATGGAAACAAGACCTGTCTTTTCGCTTATCAACAATTACATCTCTATCTTTTTTATCTTCCCTCTCCCTCCAATTTCTTTTCCTTTCCGCGTTTTGGGGTTCTGTCTCTGGTCTATCAACCAATCTGTTTCCCTCAACCTGTTTGCCGTTATTTGGATATCTAGGCGGGGACTGTTTCATCTCTGTTCTTCTAACCGCCTCATAATGATCTAGTTTTTGGGTTAATTCCCCGGGCGTAATTAAATCACTCCAGGAATCTATGAAATGTTGTCTAATTTCAGAGGGCACTTTCCGTTTGATCTGGTCAGTAATTATCAGGTCCCTAAGTTGACTAAATTCGGACACCTGAATACCGCTTAACCATTGGTCGAAATAATTCGTAATTTCATACGAAAAATCTTTCCAATTTTTTTCTTCGGTCCGTGGTGTTGTTACGAATTTGATTCTGAAGTCTTCTGCACTAATTTTAAATCTTTCGAGTAATTAACCCTTCACAAAATCAAAATTGTCCGTTTCGTCTGGTGGTTCTCTAAGAATAACTTCTGTCAATTCTATAGGAAGTAAACCTAGCAAATTTATTACCCATTGCGACTTATCTAATTGCGCTTTTAATGCCTGTCTCTCAAATAAGTTGAGATATAAGGAAATCTCCGATTTTCCCATTTCAAATTTAGGTAACACATTTTTTAACAGAATTTTAGGTTCCCTTTCTATTTGACTAGATGATAACGTTAAAGTATCATTTTCCCGTTCCGCCCTAATTCTCGCGAGCTCATGTTCTTTCTCAATTTTATCTTTTTCCAATTTCGATCTCTCTACACGGTCTTCTTCAATCAACTTTAATTGGTTTAACGCCATAGTCTCATCATAATCGGGGGCTTCCGTTATCTTTTTAACCAACTTAGGAATTGTATCATTTGACAAAACCTCTACTTCAAATTCTATCGCAAGGGTTTGTAGATCGCATTTTCGAAATCCCGATATGCCTGCCATAATCACTAATTTTAAATTCTAACACAATTTAATTCCAATTTCCCGCACATAAATGCAATATAAAAAAAATACACAATTTTTTTCACCCCCAAAACAACATAAAAATAAATACAGTAGTTTCTGCTCGACACAAAATACAATCAATATTCATGAAATTTTGAATTACAAGCAAACCAATTCCACATATAGGCTACAATTTGCCAAAAAAAACATATATCTTACTTAACTTAACTGAATTACTAACAGACTTCACCTTAATCTTACAACTTCTTTAAATTCAAAATTTAATTCCTTAGCAATCTTCAAAATAAGAGAGCACATTAAAAATTTCGGCCGAAAAATACAATTAACATAATTTGCATTTCACCAAACAAAAAATTTTTAATTAAAAAGATTAAAAGAATTTTTCAATTACTAGAAACAAGATGAATTTAAAGTTTGTTACACTTTTAATTTACCTTCAACACACAAAAACATCTGTTGGTAATTAATATTTAAAATTTTTACTTATATTACCGAACACAAATAATTAAAGAAAAATTGCTTCCTGTCCAAAATTAAAAATATACACACTAAGCCTCCACTGAGAATAAAACAAGTGCTCACCTGGGTATAGCTCTGTCTGCGATTCTCGGCGGTGATTCTGCTTTCTTTTCTCTCCACACTGTCAGCAAAGTTCGGATGCTTCTGGTTTCTGGTTCAGCGGATGCAGTTTCAGATCAGCTCGGGTCTCTGCCTTGGCTTTGGCGGGTCACTTTGGGGTCGGTGGATCTTCCTCGATTCAGCGGAATCTGTCTCTCTATCACAGGATTCTGTACGAATTCGGCGAGTTGTCCTGCTCTGCCCCGATTCAGTATGTAGATTCAGGTTCGCAACGGCTGGTGTAGATTCTGAAGAAATTCGGCGAGTTGTCCTACTCTGCCCCGAATTCATAAAACTTTGTCACGCACATTTCTTTCACCACTTTAAATCCCACCGCTGCCACCATCTGTAAAAACTCCGGCGGGATTTATAAAATTCGAACTGGTAGCTGTGGCTAACCGGAGTAATTACTATAGCTGATTTTTAAAAGAAATATTTCTTTTATTTGTAACATCAACTTACAAAACATTCCTCCGATAGATTTCGGTATTAACATAAATTAAGGAGTGCGTGAGATGCGGTGATTATAAACCATGCGATAGTCTTTAAGTCTCTCCTTTCTCCTCTAGGTCTCTACACCAGACAGGGCCGTCTGTCCTCCCTCCGTTTCACTTCGCTCTCGCTTCACTGCAAGACTCTGCTTTTTCAGGGTCACGTCCTACCCTTTTGCCTCCGAAGAACCATCTTCTCTTCTCTTCTTCCTCTCCTCTCAGAAAAAAAGGGGGGCGGGGGGGCAGGTTCATCCCGGCCTCTTAAACTTCCGGCAGCCTATCGTTGTCGATATCTGGTTCCCATTCGCAGATTTTAAAGGACTTCCCTTGGCGTCCGATGGTCTCTGGGAACCCTCTCCATCTGCGACCTCACAAGTAGAATCAATCCGTTAGTGTCGGACTAGGTGCCAGGCAGTCTCGGTTATTGTTCTTAAAATGTCCACGCCATTCAGCATCGGAATCGATCGTTTCGTTTGATCTGACCCGACAACTCCCGAGGTCAATAGTAACGTAACTCAGCTGGGATATGGGAAAATATCACACTACGTATATTAACGAATCTATCCCTTTTTGAAGCTTGAATTACGCCAAACCTAAAAAGCAAAGGATCCTATACTGGAAAAGTACCCGATTTTCTTATGGACAATATTCAAGTGACATAACATGGTGTAAAATTATCGCAGATAGCAAATTTGTTTAAATATCTCATCAATTGATGCCGAATAAATGCAGGCATGCATGCACAAATTATCTAATTAATTTTGTATGATAAATAATTATTAGAAAATTTGTATATACATATTAATTAAAATAAATAATTTACATATTTAAAATAACATGAAAATATGCATGATGGTGCACTAAAATAGAGAGAAAATTAAAACCTGTTACTGAAAATGTCTATAACATAGTACTTTTCAATACCGTGGTTCCTAATGTTATTCACAAGCAGATGGAATTTTTCTCATCCTTAAACGCTAAGGAAGAATAGAATACAGATCGTTGTTATAAAAGTCCGAGAGGTAGCCACAATTTAAATCTAACCATTTTATACAAGCTGGTTTTCAAGTTGTAATTGATTTTACTTATCAGTCCCGAAAACAGTGGTCAGTTGTCGCAACAGCTGTGTATGAGGCCATGATAATAAAAAAATGCCCCATTAAAACGTTAAAAACATGGCAACCCAATTACAGATTTACCAATATTTTTAAAATAAAGCACGCTGTCATGTTTTTAGAGGCCTCGAAGTCTGAGCGGGGGTTGGCGAGCGTAGCTCGCAGGGGGTAGGCCCCCTAGTAAATACTATAATTATTTAATTTGGTAGGATATTAAATTGATGTTAAGCAATTTGTTAAGGTAAGCTTTGTTTAAAAACATATGGAAAAAAGTGAACTACCATATTTACTCGTGTATGCTACACTGTTTTAATACCAAAAATGTATTTAAAATTCGGGGGTGCACATGATACATGAGAATTTAATATTTGAAGAATACTGCTGTATAGCTTCCTATCCTGTTACATTATTATTGGCCACTGTATATATGATTATTTTCTATCTCAATATGTGAAATCATGTAATAATGTTTTGTAAATATTATGCAATATTAATTATTATTGGTAAATTTTAATAGAATAAAATACTTTTTCATATTTTTTATCCCTTTCCTCCCACTCAAATAAGGTATTAAAAAACAGTCTGTATGTGTTACACAAGAGTGCAGCATACACAAGTAATTATAGTATACAACACCAACAAAATATAAGAAAACACTCAATTTTACATGAAGCCTGAAAAATTCCATCTGCCATTACATTTGTACTGTTAAAACCCTTGGAAAAAAAGCCTTTATAACTTTACTATTTTTTGTTCTGGACATCTGAGTTTAAATTTTCTGTTGATGGGTGAATCTGATCGCGATTTTCTATTATACCATTTCTTTGATGACCATACTCAAATTTTATTCTTAACTCTCCAACATGACTCTTTGGAAGTACATCAGGAATCCATTCAATGATAAATGGAGTGGGTTCTTTCTGATTTAGACTCCAATTGCCTAACATAAATAAACATTTTTCAATTATTAATGAACAAAAAGGAATAAGATAATAGAATAAACACAGCCATAGAATTACAATCTGACTAATAGCATTATATCTCAAACACACATCAATTACATAAATATTTCAACAAACTTTATAGCTATGGTCAACATAACAAAACTTCTATATACCTAAACAACTGGCGTAATAATCAGCGACTGAAGAAAAACAGCCCATTCAGTCATGTTGAACTCTTGCACTTACTTTATAGTGGAGTTGAGCTTCACTCCTTAAAATCTTTTCTGAGTCCCTCAGAGGGACTCCCCAGAGTCCATTTCCATTTTGGCTTTTCCGCTCCAGTCACTAAGAAGGACCTTATATTAGCTGATCTCAGGCAGTTGGCATTAGAAATTATAAATGAGATCCCTGATAACGCCATAAAATTACATACGGATGGCAGTAAACTGAATGACCACGCTGGTAGGGGGATCTACATTGAAGAAACCAGGGCAAAATTTTTCCATCAGTCTCTGTAACCCTGATTTCTCTTCAGTCTTTAAAAGCAAGCTTATAGCAATTGAACAAGGCCCCAAGGCTATTCTCAGCGAGCGGGACTTCGGAGACCTCTGGATTCTTTCAGACAGTCGCAGCTCCCTTCAACACCCTCACAATTGAATTACAGTTGGAGATAAAACTAGTATTTCCATCCTTGTTAAACTTAAAATTATTTCAAATCTCCATGATGTTCATTTTCAGTAGATTTATGACAATGAGCAAGCTGATTGCTTGGCCAAGGAGGGTTGCAGGTGCTTGCAGTAGCCAACTGTAATCGTGAAAATTAATATTTCGTTATTGCTTTTTAAAACGGAAAAGTACCTTGTGCCAAATTTTAGACAATTCAAATGAGGCGGATTCATTGCAAATGTTTACGTTACGCATGTAGATTTCTATTGATTCCCGGATAATGGATGGGAAGTAGACTCTTGATGGGTAAATTATTTTACTATTTTTAAAATCAATTTCTATTGCCTCGGTTCTATGTAGTTGTGCCAGTGCTGTAGTACTCCTGTCATATTTGATATCTGCTATATGCTATTTTAATCTTGTTTGAAACTTTCTTCCTATCATCATTCCTATATAATATTGTAACGTTTCATCCGCTCTGGTGAACGGGATTTTATAAACACCTGATAGTTGATATGGCTCTATTGGGTCTATTTTCTTACAAACTACACTTTTTAATTTTATGGATGGTTTTGCAATAAGGCAGACATTACATTTTCTAAGTTTATGTTTTAATCTTTCAAAGAATCCTGGAAAATATTGTAAAGTTGATATTTTTGAGTTTCGTTCATTAAAAATTTTCTTCTTTTTATTATCCATGCTCATAATTAATTTATTGATGGTGCTGTCTTTGTATCTGTTATTTATTGCGATGTCACATATTTTATTTATTTCATTATTTAATTGATTAGGTGTACATACAGTAAAGGCTCTTCTAATAAAATGTCGAAAGGCAGAAACTTTACAGGAAAAAGGTGCTTGAGCATTATTAGGAATAGTGGATTGATTAGTTATTGGTTTTCTATATACCGTACGTTCAATTCCATGGTGGGTTTTGATTAACAGCACATCCAAATAAGGGAGTGTGTTATTTTGTTCAATTTCCAAAGTGAATTTAATCATGGAATCAAGGCTATTGATCTGATCATGGATACCTCACTTAATAGTTTTCTTGATCAGATCAATAGCCTTGATTCCATGATTAAATTCACTTTGGAAATTGAACAAAATAACACACTCCCTTATTTGGATGTGCTGTTTGTTAATCAAAACCCACCATGGAATTGAACGTACGGTATATAGAAAACCCATAACTAATCAATCCACTATTCCTAATAACGCTCAAGCACCTTTTTCCTATAAAGTTTCTGCCTTTCGACATTTTATTAGAAGAGCCTTTACTGTATGTACACCTAATCAATTAAATAATGAAATAAATAAAATACGTGACATCGCAATAAATAACGGATACAAAGACAGCACCATCAATTAATTAATTAAGAGCATGGATAATAAAAAGAAGAAAATTTTTAATGAACGAAACTCAAAAATATCAACTTTACAATATTTTCCAGGATTCTTTGAAAGATTAAAACATAAACTTAGAAAATTTAATATCTGCCTTATTGCAAAACCATCCATAAAATTAAAAAGTATAGTTTGTAAGAAAATAGACCCAATAGAGCCATATCAACTATCAGGTGTTTATGAAATCCCGTTCACCAGAGCGGATGGAACGTTACAATATTATATAGGAATGACCACCAGAAAGTTTCAAACAAGATTAAAAGAGCATATAGCAGATATCAAATATAACAGGAGTACTACAGCACTGGCACGACTACATAGAACCGAGGCAATAGAAATTGATTTTAAAAATAGTAAAATAATTTACCCATCAAGAGTCTACTTCCCATCCATTATCCGTGAATCAATAGAAATCTACATGCGTAACGTAAACATTTGCAATGAATCTGCCTCATTTGAATTGCCTAAAATTTGGCATGAGGTACTTTTCTGTTTTAAAAAGCAATAACGAAATATTAATTTTCACGATTACAGTTGGCTACTGCAAGCACTTGCTTTTCTCTCTTTTTTTTTTTTACATATTTGATGTCATGATTCGCGTTTTCAAGGCTATTTTCCAAAATTTGCAAGAATACCTTGTTTATCATTATATTTCTTGAAAATGGTCCGTTGTCTTGAAAATGGTCCTTGAAAATTTCCGTAGGAGCGTTGAAACGTATGTTGATCATTGAAAAGGTTTTTTATAAACCTTTTGTTGTTTCTTTTGGTATCACTTAAGCATTTCTCTAGATTTTAATTATATTGTTGTGATTATGTAACATTAAACTTATTATCATCAGTGCAAACATAACAGTGACAATTATATAGGAATTCTTTCTTGAAATTCTATTGGTCAATAAAACCCTACATCCAATCCACTCCTTGGCCATATGATACTAATTATGAGCAAAATTTTTCTAATTATTTTTGCACTGATGAAAGTAAGCTTAATGTCACCAAAATCAGTTTGCAATTTTAGTAGATTTTCTGGTGCTTCAAACACTCTTTTCATTTACTACTATATAAAGCTTACTGTAACCTTTTCCTTTCCTCCTTACTAGATGCATGACATATATTAGGTGAGTTCTAGGATGCATAAAGTACTTTTATTTTAATCTCAAAGCTGTTAGCAGAAGTGAATTTTGTTTAGAAGACATTTTAAATATTTGGTTAAAAGCAGACTTTGAAGTGAACTCACTATTTTTGCATGCAATTAGAAATAATATTTTATTTCAGAAATGCTTTAATACTGAATTATGAAAAACAAAGCAACATAATATTAAAAAATTCTTTAACTAAATAATACATAATACAATTAGTTTCATTTTAAATTTGAAACATCTAATATACATATAAGTGGTAGAAAAAGAAAACAAATGAAACATTTTTTATTTATTTTTTAGAAAGTGCGAGGGGGTTAAAATAGAACCTTAGAATTTAAAAGCTATACTTCCAATATTATTAAATAAAAATAAAATATGATGAATTTTTTGAAATTTAAATGGAAAATTTCTACTAATATAATTAGTGCTGGAAATTTAAAAAAAAAATTAATCTATTAAAGAAAATTTCTAAACTTCACTAAACACTTTTTAAAAACTACACTTATTTATTTTGCTATAAAAAATAAAAATTCTTAATTTTAAGAAAAAAAATGGGTATACTATTTTCAAACTCTACATAAAATTTTTTATTTAGAACTTTTCTCAATTTGAATAGGTTTAGAAAAAGTTTACTTTTAATGAAAAAAAAAAAAAAAAAAAAAAAAAAACCCTTATCTGGTGCTATATTATTCTACATTAATGTTGCCAATATTTTTGGTATCTTTGATTTTTTCTTTCAACAAATGTACCTAAAATGACATTCTTTATATTAGTGGATCATGAATTGGTAAAAAGAATAAATTTTAATTTTGTCCTTATCACAACAAAGTTACATGGAACCCTTAAGCACTACCTTTTACCAATGCCCCTTTACATCCATGAAATATAATCTAAAAAAGTAATAATAGTTTATTAAAACTATACAGAGGAACCCTTTGATTGTGCTTAGCGTGCAGAGACAGTCCCAGCCCTTATAATAAATAATATACAGCCCCAGCCCTTATAATAAATAATATACACAATCTTAGTTTACTTTTATTTGCAAAATCAAATAGCTAAAGATGCCACAAAATGCTTTGTAACAGAACATAATACACAGGCAGCTATTTTACAAAAAATGCAATGTATTACTTACCTACTTTTAAAAATGTCTTCAATTCAAGAGGCTTAATTAAAAGGTTACTTAATGTCTTTCTAAAGTTTTCTGCTAATTTTGCTGTTTCTCCTTGCAAAGGATTACATGGAATGAATGTCCCATCTCGGTTTTCAATAAAACTTTTGGTTATTTCAAGAGATATCTAGGCAAACATAATAAAAATTAAAAAGAAATGAAAAAAATATTGCCAGATATGAAATATGCAAACATTTCGTTAGCTCTTGCCAGGAGATCAACCGAAATACATTGATCATCAGTTACTTCTACTCCTGTTGTTACAAAAAAAAAAAAAAAAAAAAGGAAATTTATTGTATAGCAACTATAGCTTATTGTATAGCAACATAAATAAACTTCTGAAACATTTATTTTTCACAAAATAAATAATACACTGAAAAAAATTCCAAAAAAAGTAAGAAAGTTGGCTATAATATAAGGCTGAGTATAAAATAAAAAACAATTAATTTTCAATTTTAATTTAGGTTTATCAAAAGATTCTTAAAATGTTAAAACAGTAACCAGCCAACACTTTCATATATAATCAACTCAAAATTTTAACACTAAAAAAACGTCAATGTGAAATATATTTTTACTGGAAAGTATCTTATTCTAAATTGAGAAAGTAAGAAACTATTACATTTAAAGAATATTAAGAATATTAAACTTTACATAAACTTACATAAACTTTCCATAAATGAGTGAAGGGTCATAAAGGTTGCAGGCATCTTTTAGTTTTCCTCGAAAAGCAAGATCCTGTTTTTCAATCAACATTGAAATCCACACAAAACTGGTTTGCATTCCATTATTTATTTATTCCTTTCCTCCAACTGTTTTTTAAAATATATTTTTTAGCTGTAGGTGCATGCTCTCTTTTCAATCGTGTGCAAATGTAAAAGACTTTGATTGCTTGTTCCTTAAAAATTTTTCTCTTGTGTTATCTGTCTGTTAATTCACGATGACCAATAAACAAATCCTTAAAATTTATTTCAAGAATTAGACTATGTGTGTACAGACAAGAAAAAAAATATTGGATTGGCTTAGGGGCACAAAGTATTCCCTGCACAAGGGTGCAATGGCCCACAGACTGATGGGCAATCTGAGCCTGCTGTGATACTGGTGAATATATTTATATTTTCTAAAATACTTTAAATTTGCTATCAAAACATAAAAGTGGAGAATATTCAATGAATATAAACTTAAATTATCGTTTTAATTGTACTGTACAAATAACAGATGTTGGCATGTCAATGATTTTAATAAAAACAAGCTTATCGGTTTTATGATAAAATTAGACAGGTATTTCTCAAACACAATTAATATAACTTTTGCTTTTATTTCTTTTATTAACATACTTGATGAGAAACTCATTTATGAAACAATAAATTAAAAAAAAATAATTTTATATATATATATATATAAGAAACAAACAAATTTGATTATTGTATAATTTAAAATATATATATGTAGGCAAGATTATTCAACAATAAAATATAATTGAAAACTCATAATTTAAAAATGATCAGATATATTTTTTCTTTTAAAAAACAAATACATTTAAAACTTTACTTAATAGCCTTAGATACTGACCATTCTATTATGGTGGCATGTAGCAAATAGCATTACTAGTTATGTGAAAATATTACACTATCAATGCTTTGCTTGGAATGAAATTTAAACTTCCAATGTAGCATCCACGTTGAAATAACTACAATGTTACACAAGCAATGATTTTATTAATGCATGTCTTCAAATAATAAATGACAATGGGTGGTAACAAATACAATTTCATTAATGTGATCTTGTAAAAAAAGAAAAAAAAACATATATATAAAAGAATATGTTATGCCCTGCCTCAACAAATTACTAAAATTTTGTAGCAACCAACACATTTTTAAGCACTTTTAAAGCACAGATGGACAGACAGGCAAACTATCATAAGATTCTAATGTACATAGAATTTGTAAAATGACTTCTTTGTATCAAAAGAGGGAGGGGGGGGGGTGGCTGTGAGGTGCATCTATGGCAGTGACAAAGGAGAAAAAATCAGGAATTACAAAATATAAAGTAGTAAAGAAAAATTACAAAAGATAAAGAAATATTCAAGGAAAATTTGAAAAAGGCAAATGGCTATCCACTACATTTTGTCAGTGTTTGTTAAAAGAAGAAGAAAAAAAAAGACTATAATAAAAGTAAGATATTTTAGATCTTATACTTTTATACAATAAGAAAATGTAAAAGGCAACAACGCAATTAGAGCAGTTAAACTGTACACATTATGAGATATTATTCAATTACTAATAAATTGCACAAGATAAGGATTTAAAGAAAAATTAATGAACAGAAAAAAGAATTTTTTAATTATTGTAATACATGTCTTGATTAACCATAAACAGAACAAGAAAAAAAGAAAAAGAGAGAGAGAAAGATTTTATCACGTATACAAATAATAATAGCACAGTCATTATTATACAGGTTTGAAGCTCAATATTTTGAATTTATTACCACATATTTTATTATTTATAATAAGTAGCATATAAGTAAATAAGTAAATAAGCATATAAGTAAATAAGTAGCATAAGCAATAATTCTAGTATTTTGTGAGATTTTTGGAGGGGCTAGAGAACTCTTACTTAACAACAATGATAATTTTATTTCAACTTCTGTGCCCTGAGAGAATCTTAAGGTGCAATGAAAAAAATTAAATATCATTAAATAATTTTTTTGTTTTTTATTATTTTTTAAGATTGGATTTACAAATATTGGAAGAAAGTAAATATATAAACAAAATAAATATAAGTTAGACAGAGTAGATGCCCCATTTTCAGTGACATATTTGTAAGAAGTAATTTTTTCTGTAATGAAATTATCAAAATAAAATTAATCCTAGTTAGGTACCTTAGGAGATTTAAAAGTATGTTGGTCTGAAAAATTGCTTTATAAAGAAGATTTACTTGTCAGGCAAAAATTTAAAAATGTCAAACACGTGTATTGCATTAAATGATAAATTGAAAAAAACAAACAAAATAAATAAATATAAAGAAGTTTTTTAAAGTTTTAATTTCTATTTTCTAATTACTAAAAACATTTTTGTTGCTTTATTTTTAAGTGTAATGTCTATTTTGTTATAGTTATTAAAAAAATCAACAGAATATTATTTTTAATTCTTTTTTTTTTCCATCGAAATGTAAGCGTGCCATATAAGTTTAATTATACATTCATATGTGTTGCAAGACGAAAAAAAAAAAAAATGCTGAAAAACACTGATTTAGATAGTAAAGAAAAAAAAACTAGAGAGTTACTAAAAGCAGGAAAAAAAACCCTAACAAGTTATCAACAAACAAAAGTGCTATTAATGTATTTAATTTAAAATAATACAATTATCTTTATATAAATAAACAATATACAAATGACACAACAAATTAATGATTACATTAAAATGGGAACAATTTAATTACTGTATTCGGAAAGTATAAGTTAGACCTTCAATTACAGCTTATTGAAAACAAATTATACTAAACAAGAAATTGAAAATAGTATTTTAAATAAAATTCACATCATTATTATAATAGTATTAAACTATGAAAACATAATACTGAAGAAAGGAAAAACTTTCAATCATAGTTTTAAATTTATACATTAATATTTACGCTGAATGCATTTGAAGCATATCATAAATTTTTATTAAGTATAATATTTACCATTTCAGTATCAAATATGCGCTTAACATGAAGAATATTTGTAATGTGCCATGTGTATTTAGAAAATACACCAACAGGCAGAACATTTTTCCTGGTAAAAGCTACAACTGTGTTAGGCAAACGCTTCTTTTTAGAACCACTTGAAATTCTCTGTTGCAAAATATCAAAAAATGCCTGAGGCACGTAGAATAACAATGGCTCAGGAACACCTGAAGAGAAAACAAGAATGAAAAATCAGCCATAGATTATCAAACACTTTCCAACACTAACAGAATATTCTTATGAAACTGCATTTTCCCACATAATAAAGGAGATATCTAAATAAGCAGTTTAAAAAACACAACTCAGTGAAAATCTATTTTCAGCCATTCTTGTCCATGTCTGGAAATGCATGTGAATAATTCATGCACCCTGTATTATTATGGTATATAATCTACAGAATTTATACACACAATGTAACACACTAAAAATTAGATAAGTTTAAACATGCATACCACATAAGATGCGCTTCTACACATTATCAACTATTATCAGTCCTGTAACCGAATTCTTTTGTGAGTCTCTGTAAATGAATGATAAATGTTATGCACTCCATAATCTACAGAAAACATGTTTTGGTGGAACTCAGTGATTCTTTTCAATTTTATTATGTTTGAAGTATCATAACATCATTTAAATGCACCGAAAATGATTTTTCTCTACAGATCCTAATGTAATGGAATTCTTTTGTGCATCCCTGTAAACTATAAAGAAAAGGATGATTAAAAAAGTCATAATTTTTAAACGCTCTGTGAAGGAAGGCTCTATATCCCTAAAGGGAAAACAAAATAGATTTTAAAAAATATTTCTTTTTAATTTATTAAGCCAAAATAAATTTCTACAGATTTCGTTAACAATTGTACAAAAATGTAAAAAAAAAAAAAAAAAAAAGAGAGACAGAGAGAGAACACCTCCATACTTTTTAATGGCCAAATTGAGAAGAAGGGTACCTCCGATTTGGAATTTTGTCTACTTCTTGAATAAGAATATAAATAATGAATTAAAGGCCGTGTCTACATATTAAAAAGTGTGTCAACTTTAAATTTTCAAATGGTAACACCCACTTTTGATATATTTTTTTTATTAAGGCAGTCCAAAACAAAATGTTGTGTATATACTTTTTCTTAAATCTTCATAGAATTATAAAAGAAAACAAGTTATGAGATTATCCATAAATTTAGAAAAAAAAAATATCTTACAAGGAGATGTTTTGACAACATTGAATTAGTTACCAGAAAAATTACACATTTTTTTTTTAGTGTACATGAAACTCTCTTTATCTATACTAATAAAAGAAAGTTTCGCTCTGTGTGTGTGTGTGTGTGTTTGTTTGTCTGTCTGCGATGGCTAGCAAAATCTAGCCCACCTAGAAGTCTGTAAATTTAGGTGTGGACAGTCCAAGGTCTGACCATGTGCACCTGAGTCTCAGAATTTTAATATTTTGATAATTACCCAAGATATTAATTAGATTCTCATTAACCATCGCTTCTAAAATGACATATTTTAAATCAAAATGGCTAAAGAAATGAACAGGCACATTAGATTTGCTAGCGGAAATGAATGAATTTAAAATTATTTTACTAATGAGCAAATTTTAAGAAAACTAATTGAAATATCAATTTGAAAATTTCTGAGCATATGTAAAAAAAAAATTCTGCATCTGACTATGTGATTTTTGAAAAATTTGGTTGGTAATTTTTCTTAATTTATGCAAGAATCTGCTGGCGCCAGTGAAAACAGTCCGAGAAAGTTTCAGACAAGGATCTGCTTTCATTAAAAACTGAACTACAAAGAGATCTGTTTCTCTAGCCAATCCCTCCATTTAGTTTGCGAAAATGAATGGAAATAATTGCCAATTTTTACTAATGAACAAAAATTTAGATAACTAAGATATAGATTTGAAATTGAGGATTGGAAGGGGTGTCATCTGCTGGCTATTTTAGCGTAGCGTCTTCGTTATGTTCTAATCTACAAAAACAACTTTTCAAAAGTAAAAAAAGCCACGCATAAAAAAAAAAAGTTGTGGCTAAAAAATGGTGTGATATCAAATTTCTAAGCTATTATATTACTTATTTAACTTTTTTCCATTAAATAAGTTATCATATATATAAGTCGAGTGCCTACGTATATGTTAATAGAAATCATTTTCTCCTGTACTAAATACATCCTAACGAGTTTCTGAAAATTCAATTTTTTTCAAATTATGCATGATGGGCTTGGCGGCCATTTTTGCATATTATTCACAAAATTATAAGCATCCAAATCCGTAGTTAAAATTCGAAGTTCAAAATTATTATTTAAGCAAATATTTTAAGCATTTCATTTATAGACTTGTATGCTCTGAAAATTGTGTCTTAAGATAATGATGACTTATCTTAAATATTCATCTTATGATTTATTTTTTAGAGTAATTAATAATTTCAAACTGTAAAATCAATTTCTCAAAATATTAGTCTTATCTAATTTAACTGTCCGTTGTTAAAATCTGAAGTTCGAAATTGTTATAAACATATTACATTGCAAACATATTACGCTTTTACTTTAGAAATTTGGGTGCTTAGAAATATGGAAAGATGGCCGCCAAGCCCATCATGCATAATTTGAAAAAAATTGGATTTTCAGAAACTCGTTAGGATGTATTTAGTACAGGAGAAAACGATTTCTATTAACATATATGTAGGCACTCGACTTATATATATGATCACTTATTTAATGGAAAAAAGTTAAATAAGTAATATAATAGCTTGAAAATTTGATATCACACCATTTTTTAGCCACAACTTTTTTTTTTTTTAACTTTTGAAAAGTTGTTTTTGTAGATATCATTTCTTTTTTTTTTTAAATCGATTATACATAATTTAAGTAATCTAAACATGAGAAATAATTTAAAATTACATTTTACTTTCAGTCATTGTTTAAAGGGTTAACTAGAAATACCAGTAGATTTTTCAATTAAACTAATTACACTCTTAAAAACAGCATACTAAATGTGGCTTGTTATAATACTTGTTATCCTCCATTAAAAAATATCGCTGACTTATCCATGAAATGAATAAAGATGGATTACGTACATAGCGTGTCAGCGCTGCTTTTGAAATCAAACGTGATATCACGCTCTTTTATTATTAGCACTAGCTAGCTTCGCCCGCTAGCGGGCCCCTAATTTACATCGGGGGCTCGAATCTTGTAAAATCTCAAACCGAACGAACCTCTGACCTGGTTCCCCGTTGCCTTCAGCACCGGATAATCCCTTAATTTGCACATTGAATAATATAAACCTCTAACCAAACGAACCTCCAACACGGGTCCCCGCTACCTTCGGCACCGTATAGCAGTCGTGCTGCGCACGCTCAAGTTCCATCTTCCACCACCAGGTAGCGAAATCTGTTCTATATGAACCTCGGGCACTGAAATCGTTAAGGCTATAGATGTCGAGTCGAATGAGCTATACCCCGTCGTGGTCCAGCCCATAGAACCAGAGATAGGAAAGTGCCCCCTGGTGGTGAAAGCTAATCGCGTTTGGGGGGAAAAATGGAGGGATGAACACCAGAGATGCATATAGGATTAAGCAGTCACACACCTTTCCAACGATGTATCACATGAGGGGTATGTGCAAAATTTAGAAAATACCCCCCTTCTGCATAATATGATTAAGCATTCACAGACCTTTCCAACCATATATCACATGAGAGGTGTCGGCAAAATTAAGAAAAGTGCTGGACCCCAAAGATACATAATATGGATAAGCGGTCACAGGCCTTTCGAACAATATATCACATGAGTAGTGCCGGGGGGGTGCAAAATGTGGGAGGTGACACCTGTGGTGCATAGCATGAATAAGGGTCACAGCCCTTCGTAACGATATGTGACATGACGGATATCGTTAAAATTTAGAAAAGTGTTTCCCCCCCCCCCTTGTGTAGGCAAAACACACTCCGCCCCATCTTTTGACGCGGCTTTATTTTTAAAATTTATGTTATGTATTATAAAATATCATAAAGTTTCAAACAGATAGCTTTATTATACTTCCTAATTTTGTTCACGCCCCTCCCCATCCCCTGCCCAAAATGTGACACGCCATTCTTTTTTATAAATTTTTTATCATGTGTTATAAACTATCATAAAGTTTAAAACAGATCGCATTGGAATTTAATATATTTGCTGAAATTACTATTATATATAGAATAATATAGAAATAAACCCTCCTTTAGCATGTAATTAAGATATATGAATAATTTTTAGAATTTCTGAAAGCTGATTTTTATTTATTTATTTATTTATTTATTTATTTTTGCGTTGCCCTGTGCATGTTTGGAATTTCTTAGCAATTTCTTAGACTTACATTATTTTATTCAATTAAACATTGTAGTGTTACAATAAATTTAAATGGAAACTTCACTTCTAAAAAAAATAATTTAACAACTGGATTTCATTAATTTATAGGAAAATGACGTGAAAGGTATTCCTGCAAACAAAATGCCTGTCCTTTACCGTGTTTTTTTTTTATAGAAATAAATGAATCACATTTAATTCATTTCAAAAATTTTCTTTATGTTTGGAAAGAAATTTTAAATGCCGATAACTCTTAATGTATACATTTTAGAAGGTACATCTTCCATCAAAAACTAATTCATTTTTAAAGATCTTTCTAAAAACGTAAATTATATATTTTTTAAAGCATAAACACTACGTCTGATTACTTTATTTTACAATATTATAAGAACACGCATTTTATTAGACAATTAAATACACTAAACAAACATGAGTGAAAAAATGACCTGGGCCAGGACTCGAACCTGGGACCTTATGCGTATCGTGCTGACGCTCTGCGATAGAGCCACCCAGATCTATATTCTTGACCGGCAATTTCTCATACTTATTCATGTTGGAAACAGTCATCTGCCACAGTTTGCAGTCATATTTAATTGTCTGATAAAATGTGTTTTCTTATAATTACGAAGTTTTATTTTTAAAAAAAATATCTTCAGAAGAAAATGGCTGACTTGCAGATGAAATTTGATGTGGTTATAACCTGTAACTGATTTGTTCTATTATAATACAGATGGTACATGGTCGTTGGCAGGTTTTATCTCTGTTTTGGCATAATTTTTTAATCCCCAAGTTAATTAACAGTTTTTTGCTAATTAAGGATAGGAAATTTTTATTTTTTTACACTGGATTTTATAAAAGCACATAGATTACGTAATTACTTGCCCAAAAATGCAATCCTTTTTTTATTCTGCCCAATATTAAGGTCTGTAGGTTGTTTGAAAAAAAAAAGTTTGACGAAGAAAAAAGTGATCATTTTAAGTAACTCGACGTTTTAAAAAAAAATCTATATCTCTGTTTATAAATTACTTATGAAGATGAGTTTGGTCTTAAATTGAAGAAATTCTTCATTAGATTCTTCTAGTTTTTTTTTTTTTTCCTGCAACGCTTGGTTTATTTGATATCTGATATTTTAATCTGGCATGTTTTGTCGATTTAACATTGCGAAGTTGCTTTCTGTAAGCAGTAACGGTCTGTAGTCCAGTTCTTGGCGTTGTTTGTGTGGCGTTTTTTTTAAAGCTTGGCTTGGCAGAGCCCTGCTTGATTATCAGAAAAATGTAATTCTTTTTTTAATGATCGCATTAATGTAGATGACGGTGGTTTTCTTGAACAAATTATTCATTATATTTGCAGGTATGGGGAGGGAGTGGGTTAACGCCTTTCTCTGAGATTGTAATTATTTCGGACCCCGGCGGGTTAGCTAGTATGTAATAAAATACCATAATAATTTTTTTTTCTGGTTAATCATTTTTTTCTTCTGTGAATGGTTTGATGATAACAGGAGCCAGTCTCATTAGGCCATCAAAAAGTGAAATTTATCTATATCTCGAAAACTAATGATTGGAATGAGTTGTAAATATCCATGTTTTTTACAATTATGGTTAGTTTTCTGTGCAAATTAATGTCGATCATAATTCAAGATTTTTTTAATAGGATTTTATTCCAGGCCAAGTATTATGATAGGAAATTGGCACAAGTCTGTATAAATTTCTACTCTATTAAAACATACTATCCCCCCTTCCCAAAAATGCATAATCCTTGGTGTGCCACTGTGTATGTCATGCAAGCTTTTCCAAAAGGCAATTGTGTTGAGGCAAGACGTGTTGCCAATATAGTGGATTTTTTTATTTAACATATTTACCAGAATTTCTGAATAGTTACCTTTACCTTATTTAATCACAGGTGGTCTGTGTCATTAAATGAGGAGGTTAGAATGACAGTGGAGTAAGTCAAAAATATGAAAAATCTAGATAACCATATTTTCACAGAATGTATATTAATTTCTGTTCGATGTGACATTCAAATAAGTCATAGTTCACTTAGAGAGTCACTAGAGGGCAAAACAAGTTGGAACACTTAATGCAACAGCAATACGACAAATTTCACAAAACCTTCCATTTCTCAAATTACTAAATATTGATTTACTCCATTGTCATTCTAAACCCCTCAAATAAAGAAAAATGAATTAAAAAAAAGAACTAAATGATCAACATTGGTGGGAATTTGAGGGATTAAGTATAGTTTGAAAGTGAAAGGGCTCGCAAAAGTTCTTGCACCTGGCCTCACTTTCACTAAGGACGGCTCTGGATATTTTCCATCCCACCCCTTGTTGCATTTACCAGTGGCTTCAGCTTCGACTGAACATTGCATTCTTTTTTTTAGCCATAAAACAAAATTAATATTGCATGGATATCCTTTGTATTATTACTTTTATTTAATAAGCATTTTAGAATCCATAGCAGGACCCTTCAATTTAGAGCTAAGTACAATTGTTTCCTTTAAATTAGACCTGTCCAAATTTTCAGTAAGCAGGGATGCACCTCAGCTGATGGCAAACAATGAAGGGAGCCATTATTCATATGTCTCAAAATATGCAACTTTATCTCACTGTAAGAATGATAGCAATACCCACACCTCACAGTGGAAGATATAAATACCATACAGTTTAAGATCCCCATGACTTTTGTTATTGTTGTATTTGTTGTAAAGTGTTGTTATAGCCATCACAAAACTTTCCTCTGTATCATTCTAATACATTAATTTAAATAGCATACTCACACAGCAACAATGGAGTATAATGTCTTTCTTTGAATTTAGCATAAAATTACAATCATCAGTGAATGATAATAGAAAAAAAAATCACGCGCTAAATTGAATCAATTGATTGTAGACAAGATAAGGAATCTTTCCTAAACCACAGGCTACAAGCACTCTCTGTGGATTGATCAAAGTCAAAATTGAATCATCATTTATGTTCAAAGTTTGAAAGAATATGAATTTTTATGATATTCCATGTATTCCTTTTGGGATATAGCTATTTTGGATATTGTAAAAAATGCAGCATAACAGTGTCACCTATTGCCTGCCATACACCCGAACTTAATCAGTTCCAATTTATATCAAAGTTTAAATGAAACTGAAGTTTTATTCAATTCACTGCAGTAGTTTGTGAGTTAGAGCGCCAACAAAATTTGTGTCAGATACAGACAGACTAAAAACAGTCCAATTGTGTTCAGAACCATCTAAAATGCATAAATCCTTCGTAAATTGGAAGAAAAAAATTTTCAGGAATCCAATACTTTCTAATCGTATACATATATATATATATATATATATATATATATATATATATAAAATAATTTACAGAAAAAGCATAAATCATGGTAAATTTAGCATTACATTTTTCTGAGCAGGAACCTATACCAAAAAGTTTTGTAGGGGAAGAAGCCAGAAAAATTATACATGTCTAATAAGGGAAAAAAACATGAAGATATGATTAATTTTACAGAAAGTTTACTTTAAAATGGAGTTTTGTAATTTTAAAAGTTAGAAACAGGAAACATTCGAAAGGTGTCAATAGCGTTCACAGATGCAGTGTTGGACAGCCCTGCTTTAAATTAGTGTTCATAAAAAAAAAGAACACAAATCACATTAAACTCTTAGATAAAAGCATTATACAAAACCTAAAAATATATTATTGAAAGCTTATTCTAGAGTATTCTTATAAGAATAACCATATATGTATACATGAATTGTTAATATTGTAAAATAAGGTAAATCAGTTAAACAATGTAAATATTTTATATGATATCATAAACAGTTGAGTTCTGTGTTATATTATATGCATGTAAATTCAAATCAATTAACTCTTAGTAGAAAAATATGACACAAAAAATGTTTTTATTGAATTACAATTATAAAAGAAGGAAGGAAAAAAAAAAGAAAATCTGTCTGAAACAGAATTCTTTCAGTCCCCTGTGATTTTTTTTGCCTTAACTGGTTTGACTGCACTTATTTCTTTAAAGTTAAAATAAAATAATCAGTCTTACTTTGTGAGAATCATTGTCTTTAGACGGGTCTTTTCTTTAGACAAGACTGAATTCAAAGCATCTAAAGAACTAGTAATTCCAAAGAACATGAATGGCATCAGTATTGCAACTGATTACTTCACTTTTTCCAGAAAAAACTCTGCTAACATTGCAATAATCACTGCTACTTTCTTGCTATTGATTTCACAAGTACTTTTCATTTTAGCAGTGCAATTGAGAGAGATGAAAAGTCTGGTAAATATGGTCCAGAGTCCAGATTCAAATAAAGAAACAAATAAATATTTTCTTTTATGCTCTTTCCTTTTCATGGCTCAGTTTTAAATCTTACAAAGGGTGGTATTTGAAACCTCCTTATCTTGCCCTGCTTTCTTTCATTCTTTCAGCTGTTAAATATTTTTGTATTATATATACAGTCGAACTCATTTAATACGAGCACAGGCTAAAATGAGGACACAGTTAAAGCAAGCAATTTTCATGTTAACAATGGCTCATCATTTAAATTATATTCACCCTTTTCATAAACTACAAAAGCAGTATTATGGCTAATACGAGCAAAACAACTGTTCATTTCAATGTGATTTTCGATGAAAAGTAGGGTAGAATTAGGAAAAAAGCCCTTTCTTATCAAACACTGTTTTCTCTTGGCAATAATAATAAATTGTACATTACATCTGTCTATAAAAAAGGTAATAATTTATCAGTTTTACCAGACAGAACTTCAACCTTCAAGGAGACCCTCCCCCATGCAAGAAAATGCAAATGAATGTCCTGAGGTCTTGCAAGAATGAAAGAAAGCAGAGCGAGATAAGGAGGTTTCAAATACTACCTTTTGTAAGATTTAAAACTGAGCCATGAAAAGGAAAGAGCATAAAAGAAAATATTTATTTGTTTCTTTATTTGAATCTGGACTCTGGGCCATATTTACCAGACTTTTCATCTCTCTCAATTGCACTGCTAAAATGAAAAGGACTTGTGAAATCAATAGCAAGAAAGTAGCAGTGATTATTGTAATGTTAGCAGAGTTTTTCCTGGAAAAAGTGAAGTAATCAGTTGCAATACTGACACCATTCATGTTCTTTGGAATTACTAGTTCTTTAGATGCTTTGAATTCAGTCTTGTCTAAAGAAAAGACCCGTCTTAAAGACAATGATTCTCACAAAGTAAGACTGATTATTTTATTTTAACTTTATGATATTAAGTTAATTTTAGTAGATAATTAGAACAATTAATAGTAGTAATTAGTTTAATTATATGTGTATTTTAAGCTTTTTATTATCTTCATGGGTATTATGAGTAACAGTTAATACAAGAACTTGTATAATTCCCTTGCTTCTTGTATTAAAAGAAATCAACTGTATATATTTTTTTAAATGTCCATAAGTCATATGTTTACAAAATATATCGATACATATACAGTAGAAAGCCACTAATCCGCAAAGCTTGGTTCCAAGTGTTGTGCGGATTGGAGGCTTTTTGCAGATTACAGGCCATGTCTAATTAATCTTTGTTTACATTTTTTTAAATTCATATTTTGGACAAATTTAGATTGCTAATACAAAAAAGTAAATAAATTACACATTTTAATACATAGATAAAGTAATAACTATGTAAAAAATAATTTATTATTTTTTAAATTTCTTAAATATGGCATCAATTGTTGTCTGTTTTAAGACATTTAGTTTATAGTGTTGAATTTTATCTTTAAGTAAGAGTTCAAAAGCAATATATATGTATTTTTTATGTGTTTTTCAATTTTATAATTACGATTTAATGAAAAAATAAATAAATTATAAAATATATTGTCTAAGTAAGAATTTTTTACCATTAAAAAAAAAAAAAATCACAAAAGCTCAAATTGTATTTTACAAGTATTGTATGAAGAAATGAATATATAAAATAATATACTAATTAAATGTGCTTTCATTTTAAACTATAAAGAAGAATGTTATATGATATATAATACTATATATAAAGATAAGAAAAATGTTAAAATTGGTGAAAAAAAATTTCAAAATTTTGTCACCATTGAAGTATTTTTCAAGAATTAAATTTCTTTGTTTACATTCATAAATTGATTGCGGATTAGAGGCCTTTGTGGATTACAGGTTTGCGGATTAGCGGCGCTCTACTGTATTGATATAATATTGATATTTATCTTATAATCATCAGTACAATAAAGGACACTATAAATTCTGATATGCATAAAAAAACAAACAAAAAAAACACTAATTTTAAAACAGAATTTTTGGGCTGGTAGTGAGCATTTGGGATTTGATTACTTGGTCACAAGAAATTTTTTTTTCCAAGCATTGAGTGTTAAGGGACTAATTTTGTTACACAAAATAATTTATATATAAATGATATAAATTAAAATGAAGTGATTTTTATAAGGTTTAGAGTATTATATGAACTCCATTAACAATACATATTTTAAAAATAGGCATTGATTTTTGAATTTTTAGATTATTCCAATGCAATTTACTTCACTGCCTATTTTTATATGACCACAGTTCATAACAATCTTTCAAATTAACTCTTTTGACAGGATCTTGTAATCCACTATTTTTTTAATTTTCAATAGAACTAATCATTAGGGTAACCCGAAAAAATTTCAAAATAATTTTTTTATTTTTCAAGCACTATACTGTGGAAAAGTTACGAATTTCAGAGACGAAGGAAAATATAGAAAAACAAAGAAATTTATTATTATCTACCAATTGTGAATAGACCTTTCAGTTTATGAAAGGGACAATTTCTATTATTTCTAGTAATTTTATGACAATTTCTATTATTATACTTTATCCCAGTGACAGAATTATCTTCAAGTATCTGCAACGCTAATGTTTTCAAAAATAGTTTACAATACGCAATATATCATATAAATCTATTCTTGCTGTTGTAGTTGTGCTAATTAATTAAGGCATCAGCATTTATCAGCCTTTCTGAGTAAAAAAAAATTCTGAAATTCACAGCAAATATTCTGAAAGGTTACAGCAGAGGGGGAAGGGGAGAAAAACCCCTCTCGGCAATAATTTTTCTAGTTGCAGGTCGGATTAACTCTGCTTTTGATTCAAGTCGATTTCAGGCTGAGTGTAGATTTTTGCAAATTGGGTTTGAGTTAACCTGATTTTTCAAAAGTTAGTTCAGTATATTGTTTCAGATTAAAAACTATGCCTATATTAATTAAGCATAGAACTTTGTGTGTCTGCTGTTTTCTAAAGGAATGCTGCATCTTTTCTCGGACTATTTCACAAAATTCACATTTTTTTCGTGAACCTTTGACGAAATTAGCGTTTCTTTTTTCCCCTGCGATCCTTTGGCGAAATTCACATTTATTTTCATCGCCCTTCAACGAAATTCACACTTTTTCTGTGATCCTTTGACGAAATTAGCAGTTTTTTCCACGATTCTTTCATGAAATTGGCATTTTTTCTGCGGCCATTTGACGAAATTTGCGTTTTCTCTGTGGCCCTTAGATGAAATTCGCATTTTTTCCACGATCCTTCAACGAAAGTCTTTTTTTTTTAGTCTTTTGACGAAAATCAAGTTTTTTCGAGGCCCTTTGACAAAATTTGTGTTTTTATTGAAATCTGTCAATGAAATTAGCCATTTTCCCAGATCCTTTGATGAATTTTGTGTTTTTTCTTTGGCCTTTGGACAAAATTCCAGTTTTTTCCGCGATTCTTCGACGAAATTTGCTGTTTTTTTAGAGATCATTAGACGAAATTTATCATTTCTTCGAGATCCTTCGACAAAATTTACCGTTTTTTCGAGATTCTTCGACGAAATTTGCCGTTTTTTTGCAATCTGTCGGCAGAATTCTCCATTTTTTTGCGATCCAATGACGAAATTTGCCGTTTTTTCATGATCCTTTGACAAAATGAAGTTCTTTCCACGATCTTTCAACGAAGTTGGCGTTTTCTCCATACCCCTTCGGCAAAATTCGCATTTTTCCGCGATCCTTCATCGAAACTCATGTTTTTTGACAAAATTCACGTTTTTTCACGTCCTTTTGACTAAATTAATTTGTCCTTTTTTTCGTGATCCTTCGACGAAGTTTGCCTTTTTTTTTGCGTAATTTACGCGCTATAGCGCGACCGCGGCATCACTGTATATTTTTAGTCTGCAGGTGCCCTGTCTGCGACGCCCGTCGCAGCGTCATGTACATTCTGCCACAAGGTACTTTATAAGATCTGAATGCTATAGTACTATACTAATTGCTAAGTACTGAAATGTTTGAGAACAAATAGGAAAAAACAAAAAAAAACCCATCAAACTCAGATTTTTTCTGATTGCGAATCAACAGAAAATTTATACAAAATATTGAGGAATGAAGTTCTGACACTCGTATGCATTGTGTATTATTTCCTTTCTTCCTCTATCCATTGCTTCCTTCTGTTGGCAGTTGACACATCATTTGCTATGGTGCTGGAAGTTTTTATGATATATTATGGCTGCATTAAAGAAAAGAATCACAAAACAAGTATGTATTTGATATTCGAAAAATTAATTACTAATATTCTGTAAACAATAGTGTAATATAAAGAAACAATACAAAAGAAAGAAAAGCATACCATTGAACTGATAATGCATAGTCTGATTTATGCGCTCAGTAACACTGCCTAACCATTCTTCAAAATTTATTAATGGGATAGCATCCGTATGACCTAATAAAGTAAAATAATAAATTATTTATTGATAATTCATCTCCATCTTTATACAATTATATATAAATTCTAAAACATGATTTTTTTTTAAATTATACAGTAGCCTTAAAAAATATAACAATTAATTATTGATTACATTTAACTTTTGAAAAATCACAGATAAATTGCAATCTTTCTCAATTTCAGTCTGAATTATGTCTTCTATTAAGTGATTTACCTTAATTATGCTTAATGAGACATGTCCAGACATTTAATTTTTTAAAAAAAATCCTACATTTCTCATATATATATATTATTCATCAACTTAACTTTAGATAAAATATTTCAAGCCATTTTGAATGAGAAGTTTTGGAACAATAAACACTTAAAAAAAAAAAAAAGAGCTTATAAAATTAAATTACTTTTACATACTTTTATTCACATTTCTGAAATTATTGATAATCTTTTGTAAAATTTCATTATTAAAATACCCCAAAATAATTACTTTATTTTTATAGTTTTTTTTTTTTTTTTTTTTTTTTTTGTAAAAAAAATAGAAATTTTGGAATTAAAAAAATATGAATATGAGTCTATGAATATTTCTTTAGTTTTGATTAATAATAACTTTTTTAAAACGTGTGAGAAATCTTTGACATTTTTCTTCAATTTTAAAGTTAAATTAAACTAGTCGTTGGAGGCCACCGTAATACTTACCCATCATGGATATGCATAATGTAAAATATTAAAATAAAAATGTGTAAACTACTTATAAAATGCATTGCAATTCAAATAAAATCGTGGCTTGATGACGTCACAAACTTTAAAGGCTCGATTACTGAATTGCTTGAAAGAGGTTTTTCCTTATAACTCCAAAAATAATAATCCTATTAACTAGCGGTTTATTGCATCTGATTAAGCGTCAAATTTCCAATTAAAATATATCTTTGAAGTGAAATTTGGATGAAATACAGGGTCATGAAAAATCGAAGAGTGTGGAAAATAGGATTCCAAATATCTCGGCAACTAATTATCCGATCGACTTCATGCTTTATTCAAAATTTATGTTTTTTTATTGTCTTTTATATTCATTTCTTAAAATAAACAGTTTCGAAAATTTTTATATACCTTTCATCAGAACGAATATTTCGAGAGTCTGAAAAAAATTGTTCCGGTTAATCGAGGTTATTGAAATGAAATAGGCTTCTTCCCATTATTACATACTAAGTACATACCAAATTGCAAGTCTCTATCTCAATTTTTTCGGGAGATAGAGCGTTTACAGACACACACACAGACACACAGACGGACGGCAAAATTTTTTTTCTAAAAATATGTTTTTCGGAATCTCCAGTGTCTGAAACGTGTAAATCCGTCAAAAAATTTTTTTCGATTTTCAAAACGATTACAAGACTTACCCTATACTACGTATGATGGGTAAGTAAAAGGAAATCATTATAATGACTTAACAGATGATATGCTAGCTCAAAAATCAATTTCTAGCTGCTGAAAACAAATTTAAGTTACATGGGAAGTTTGTTATGGACACATCCAACTTTTTTATACAGTAAAATATACCAACCTAAAAAATATGATGCAGTCATCAAGTAACTGAACTAAAATAATCTCCATTTGGATATGTAATTAAACAAACAAGTTTATAGAAATTCATTTTTTATTTATTTAGCAATTTGAAAAGGATCTTTTTAAGATTATCAAAATTCAAGTTAATTTATAATTATTATTTAGATTATATCTCTCTCTCTCTCTCTCTCTCTATATATATATATATATACATCAGGCATTCTCCCATAATTTTAAGTTTCAAGAAGACTTGTATAAAATGAAAAACTTTCTGCACACATAAATATTGGGTCAAAAACTTTCTGCAAATTAATTTAATGTTTAATAAAATTACGTGTTATATTATTTTGACGATATGAATTAAAAATAGTAGTTTAAAATAATTACCATTTAAATTATTAATTAATATTAATTAAAGAATAATCATTTTGATTAAAAAAATAATAAAACTAAAAATCCATGATAGGAAGAGCTGAATTCTTATTAATTATTTTGTCAATACATTTAGAAACAGCCCAATCCTTAATACTTTGACCTCTTTGCAAGTGTCTGTAATATCACAACAATGTTTTGCATCTTTAAACTTTGAATTGTGCACAAACAGTAAATAAATCGTACATAAAATTGGAATATTTTTTATTTTTTTTAGTAGTATTAAAACAAAAATTACGTTTTTCTTTTCTAAAATTTTTTCTGTAAAATTCTGAATTTTGCAGAAAATTGTCCATGCACGGCATGCATCTATATTATACAACTCTGGTTTCAAGAATAATAAACTGGTGAAATTCAATTTATTAAAATAACATTAAACTTCCAGTTTTAAATTTTCTTATTCTTGTTGCTGTAATTGAGCATGTTCTTGTTCTACATTAATCTTTAATACTGTACTATCCCTGTGAGACCCTTACCATCCATTTAATAGTGAAATAGAACAGGGATGGTAAGGAAAATTACCACCTATTTTTAGGCAAGTCATGTTAAGTCTAAGTGGCAGCCAGAATGTCCACAACTTTTAGCAACGGTTATTTACATGTAACTAAATAACAAAAATTTTTTTATTTACCTCTAAAAGTTCAGGAATAAATCTTGGTAATGGTAAGACTATCAATAAAGCCATAATGCTTGAAAATGATATTTAAGTGTGGATTTAAATTCTGCAAAAAAAGTCCTGCCAAAGAACTACAGCCATTTTTTCTCTAGCATAGTTCTGAATGAGAAAAAGGTTGAAAAAGACTCTGTGGCTGCATCTAGATTGATTTTCTGCATAATTTTAGCAAGAGGGATGGTAAGGAATCTGAAATCCTGGGACAGAGTTAAAAAAAATAATAACCATAAAAAATGTGTGCAGCCTAATTTTTGTTACATATTTATATAAAATAATAGTTTCAGATTTGTTAAAAAAATTCAGTAGAATTACTTTTCTTGAAACAATTTTATCCAGATAACTTCAAACTTAAAAATCAGCATCAGGGACAAGGTGCAGTAAGGAATTTAATGCTACATTTTGACCTTCAAAATCGTCCAATACTTATTTATCTTGTTAATATTGTTATACAATCTTGAAATGGTTTAATAATATAAGAAATAAAAGAAAACCAAGAATAAAAATTATTATTAAGGGATTTAAAAGTCAAAATTATGGGAGAAACACTCATATATTAAACACTTCTGAAATCACTTAATTCATAAGTTCAAGAAATGTATGATAATTCATAAAATGTACTTTAAGTACAAAAGTTGCATTGTAAAATGCTACAATAAAAGTTACAGTAATCATAAATATATTTTTTGAAATATACATATAAAATTAAATGCTGTAAATAAATTTATAACTGTTAATATACCTTTTTATTTATGGATTTTGCTCAACTATGCAGAAGTCTATTACAAAGTAATGGAAATGTAGCACTTACTAAACACCCACACTTTTGTAAACACTTAAAGTCATAAAAATTTAGATACAGCATAGATAATGTGGGAAAAGGGGGGGGGAGAGGGGGGGGGGGTTCGATAAATTAAAATTTATTAAAATTTTTAGTACAATTCAGGGTTGGCAAGTTTTTGACATGTGACAGTTTTTGACGGTTTTAACCATGGTTTAAACCGTCATGTCAAAAACCTCCTTGTCAAAAATGTCAAAAACTGTCAAAAACCTATATTTATATGTAAATATAAATATTTATTTATATATATATATTTCTACCTATAATTATATTTAATAAGTAAAATTTATTTGTTTTTAATAAATAAAATGTTTTTAAATATGTTGTAGAAAAAATAAATTTAAATTTTTGAAGAAACACTTATATTTTGAATAGTAAACAAAACTTTTGAAAACTCTTCATCTTTTGTAATTAAATTTTAATGTGTTATTCAAAATCAGCAGGGACTGTTATATTATTAAGAAATTTATTTATAACCAAACTTAGTGTATAGTTTAAAATATATTAAAGATCAGACATTTGCAAAGATAAACATTGACATTTTCTGAACATTAGACATTTTTGAAGAAAATTCTTTTAAACAGGTTGGGTATTCATTCATCAATCATTCCAATCTGGGAACTTCTATTTTTTAACTCCGTGATTTCGATTATGTAATCAAATTAATTGGAAATATTTAATGAAATTTTTAATTTTAAAAATTGTGTATTTAATTAGATAATTAAAAAAATTGAAGACTACTTTAAATTTTCTTGTGTTTAAGTATTTCATAGATCAGTGTAATATTTTTTTTCGGATTTAACTTTTGCAATTGTTAGTAAGTTTTCAGAAAAATCAGTAACTCTGAATTTTAAATAGTCAATCATTTTTTGAATTTATAATTAACATAAATATAATAAAAATTTAATTGTTTTCTATAAATATATTGAGTATATATATTTTTTCACTGAATACTATAAAGTTTTGTTGAATATCTTAAGTATTCAGTTGTTGAATAATTACTTCTTGTCTTACCTTGCTTTCAAAGTAAACATTAGTTGTATTCTTAATACTATTATACTATTAGTGGGGGGGGGAGGGGGGGGGGGAGTATAAAAATTCATAATGATGTGTAATAATCATAAATATAATAAACAATATGAATTATATTTAAATTCAAATTAACCTACTGGGTAATATATATAATGTGTATAGCATAAAAAAAATTATAAACACATGTATCAAGTTCGAAACCTTTTGAAAATCCTGTATTTATAACACTTTAAACTCTTGTTCCTTACAAATATTAATTATGTTAAAATGCATACTGAGTAACTTTAGATTTTTTAAAATATTAAAAAAAATAATAATAATAAATAAACAAAATATTTAAACACAATTTTTGTGCTAAATATTTGTGCATGTCCATTTGGAGATAAATTTATGAGATTTGAAATTTGTCATTTTTACCTTAATTTTTATTAATTAAACATATTTTGAGACTTGCTAATTACCCATAATATAATTAAATTTCAACATAATGTATGGCAACTGTTGCTAGTTTTAAAATTTATATGTTCCTTTAACAAATTTTAGTGCACCAGCAGATTGTGACTCTAGGGGGTTTTTGACGGTTTAAACCCTTGTCATGTCAAAAACCACTTTTTGACGTCAAAAACCCAACCCTGGTACAATTGAACTTTTAAAAATTATCTAGAACACTTATTTAGAACAGAAGTAATATCAGAAAAAAAAAATCTGTAAATAATTAACCCAAATTTCTACTTAACAATTTTTTTTTCAGACCAAAAGATAAATAATTAACACTTACACAACACTTTGACGATGGTTGAAATTCTTAGAAGGTGTTCCTGAAAATGTGTTTCAAGTACTTTATAAATGTGAACAATTTTACAATTTATTTTCAAAATTGTGTTTAAAGTCGAAACATGGGTTACTTTAATACTAATTTAGTAAAATGAAATTTATGAAAGCATCCTTTTTATTAAATTAAAACACTTAATTAGTTTATAAAAAAAGAAAAAGAAGAAACAAGCAAAAGTTACCACTTTGAAACAAGTTGTTAAAACAGAGCTATCAAGGGTGCATAAATTTTCTAACTAAAAAAAAAAAAAAAGAAAAACATGAATTTCTATTTAAAAAAATTTCTATGTTTGGATTTTTTTTTTTTTTTTTTTTTTTTTTTAAGGAATTATGAGATTTATTAAATAAAAGTTTAACTGTATTTATTGTTGAGTTAATAAAACAAAGCAGGTCGTATTCATGCAAAAAAAATTTTGAATTTCAATAAGTTATTAAAAAACCCCATAGTGACTGATCAAAAAATAAGCAATGATACTAACTTTCTTTTTTAATATTGTCTTTGATCATACTTTTAATCACCTTGATGGCACTATTTTCTTCATCTATATTTGCTATCATATCAAGTTCTTTATCTGAAAGTACATTAATACAGATGGTGTAGACATTTTCAGGCTGAGATATCAAAGATGAATGTAATACATTAAAAAAGACCAAGTAAAATTGTTACTTTTTTTTTAGTATATTAATGCAGATAAATATGTATATTTTGAAGTATAATAATAATTTTTAAAAAGTAAAATGATGAAAGACTTTTAAAAACTTAGCAAATTCATAAACAACTATATTCAGCCTGATTTTATTTATGTGACACCCAATTGTACAATTGTTATTATAAAACTATACGAATTATCTAAGATGACTACCAGTTACAATTGTTTTCAATAAATCTTTTAGGAAGAGTTTACATAAATTTATGAAACAAATATCTCACAGGATTTCATAGATAATCACAATATTATTTTATGACACTCAAAAGGAAGCTCCTTTGTTTATTTGATATTTCAATCTTTATCACTAACTAGTTATGCAAATTAATTTTGTTAATCTGTTAAAATTTTCATTTATGCAAATATAATAAAAGTAAAAATGAGTGAATTCATGATTTATTTTTCTATCAACAAAGATACAATTGAAGCATTTAAAGAAGTCACATTTTTTTAAATGTTCAAAAATAAAAATTTCTGTATGTGCTACAATGATTTACTATGGGGTAAAACACCTTTGGGTGCTATTTAACCCTTTCACGACGGGTGTGTCATATATGCACAAGTCCCAAATTCATTTTTTGTGGTGGCACGTTGTTCAACGTAACTCTCTGTGGGAACAGTGAACTGTTACAGTTACAGTACATCTATCTCAGAGGATGGTGCATTTCGCGTTACTAAGCCTAACTTAAAATTAATAGATTTTTTTTTTTTTTTTTTTTGTCAATTGCTTTGATTATTTGTAAAATTGTAATGAACAATATTCTAATCATAACTACAAAATATTAAAATATTCTGAAAATAATTTCGTTAAAATCTACATGCAAAAATAAAGATACTTCTCTATTATCCTATCAACCATTTTTCATAACAAAAAACTATTGCCAAACTATAGAATTTAAAGCCAAAAATGCATGATCGTGGTGTTACATTCACTTGACGTCAGAAGCGTTACATATGTTTATTATGCCATCAAGTGGTTTTTAATTCAACATTTACCTGTAATTTTGATTATGTTTTACTGAATTATTAGTTATTTCGTTAATTAAAATAATAATTGTGTCCTTAAAGGGCAGTACCATGATGTTAAAAGAGAAAAAGCATTGAAAAAAAGATGCAATGCATAGTTATCGATCTAGATCAGTTTCAACTCACGTCACAAATATTTATTAACCAGCCCAGACGGATAATTAAGAAAAATAATGTAAATAAATAAATATCCAAGATTTTTTTTTCTGTTCGCATCAATATATTGTACATTTTATTATTTAAGCTTACTAAGTTGACACATTGGTGAGCAGGGCTTTACTTGTATTTATTTATTTTTATTAAAATTTTTTTTAGATACCAGAGGCAACATTTTCCCCTTTGTTTACTTTGCATTAAGATTTGGCAATAGTTTGTGTTATGAAAAGTGGTCGAGAGGATAATGGAGAAGTACCAAAAATAAAATATTTGACTTACATTGATTAAATATTACACAAAACCTTTATAGAGAATCAAAACTTTATCTTAATGTACACTTAAACAAATCCAAAAATTGATAAATATATGCTGTAAATATTATATACATAAATAATTCAGAAAGAAGACAATGTGTGATAGTCTTTAAAGGAAGGATAAACACAAAGTCCCACGTTGCATAGCCCAAAGTAAAAAGTCTGTCTTACTTTCCATTGACTTCTTACAGTCTGTGAGTAAACTACACACCTTCTGTTTTTTATTGTCCTCTTTCATTGACAGTTAGTGAAGGAAAATGCCTTCCAGAAAGCCTTAAAGGTGTGGATGTTGATTTAACTATGAATTACTTTTCTATCCTGAAACTTCCATAATTTTCAAATGTTTGTTCAACAACTTTCATTTTGAATTGGAGAAATGGAGTTTTAGTCCCATAATTTTTTATCATTGAGAACATTGGCATTCAACAGCACGATATCCAATAAACCAAAGAATAATTTTTATACCATTTAATGGACTTCCTGGAAGACGGATGATGGGTCATTATTGCATTCCCGATATCAACACTACCCACATTTTTAATCCTATATTCTAATATGAGCAAATCTTATAAGTGTATGTGTGTGTGTGGGGGGGGGGGGGGGGGGGGTTGTATATGCAAATCCTTTCTTAAAAACCGCTCGAACGATTTTGATGAAATTTTGTATTCTACCGTTTTGGGGCACCAGAAAACCATTGGGCTAGGTCGCAGATTTGAGAAAATTCAATTAATGGGTCACCATGGGTCAGGGTCAAGCTAATTGTATCTAAAAAATGGTTCAAGCAATTTTGACTAAATTTTGTATCCTATCATTTTCGGGCATGAGAAGACTATTGGGCTGGGTCACATGTTCGAGAACTTTCGATTAGTGGGTCATTTTTAGGTCAATGCGAGTTAAGTTAATTTTATCTAAAAAACGACTCTAACAATTTTGATTAATTTTTGTATCCTACGAGTTTTGGGCACGAGAAAATCATTAGGCTAGGTCACATGTCCGAGAAAATTCGATTAGTGGGTCATTTTTGGGTCCAGCTAATTTTATCTAAAAAACGGCTCAGAGTATTTAGACTAAATTTTGCATCCTATGGTTTTCGGCACAAGAAGACTGTTGGGCTAGATCACATGTTCGAGAAAATTCAATTAGTGGGTCATTATGGGTCAATATATTTTTATCTTAAAAATGGCTCAGAGAATTTGAACTAAATTTAGTATCCTACAGTTTTAGGGAACAAGAAGACTATTGGGCTAGGTCACATGTTCGAGAAATTTTGATTAGTGGGTCAAGCTATTTTTATTTTAAAAATGGCTCAGACGATTTGCACTAAATTTTGTATCCTACGGTTTTTGGGCACTAGAAAATCATTGGGCTAGGTCATGTGCTCCAGAAAACCGATTAGTGGGTCATTTTGGGTCATTATAGGTCAAGGTCAAGCTAATTGTATCTAAAAAACAGCTCAGACTATTTTGACTAAATTTTATATCCTACAAGTCTTGGGCACGAGAAGACAGTTGGACTTGGTCACATGTTCAAGAAAATTTGATTAGTGAGTCATTTTGGTCATGAGTCATAATATTTGAACTCAAAGCTAATTTTGACCTAGCATAGCTCGGTCTTCCCTGCTCGTATAGTTTAAGAAACATTTCAGTTTTAAAATGTTCTCTCCTGTTTGCCTGTCCTTTCATACTGTACCATCCATATCTGGACTATAAATAGTATTAGCAAAAAATCTTTCTTTTTTCTTTGAATGCGTTCATATTCTCTCTTTGCAGTGCATCCAGTTCTCCTTTTTTCAACTTTGTTTATGGAAACTCTTTTGGCATTCTTTACCTTGTTTTCAGAACTGTTCCACATACATTTGTTTTGTTGAATTTAAATATTCAGTAAGGGCTGGCAAATTAAAAAAACGATCTAAATACGAATTATAGCTTTTGCCAAATAAATCTGTCATTATCATTTTCACAGCTCGTTTACTATATGAACCATCGTTAGCCATCATGTCTGTATCTTTGTCGCAGTAAACTAAAATATTCCAGACATATCCGGAATTTGATTCGCAGAGTTTGTATATTTTGATCTGATAATGGAACCTTTTAGATGGGACTGGTGGAATTCAAGGCATCCTTTCCAGGCATAAAGATACTCGTTGGTACATATATTCTTTACAGGTATATAAATTATTTTAAATTTGTTCTGTAAGTTTTCAATGAGACATCCCAATTTGGCTATTTTTTTTGTATCACTGTCAGAAGTGAAATGCAGAAATCACAATTCATTTAGAAAAACATCTCGAGAGTTCACTCTATTGAAGAATGGCGTCGTTAGCATTTCATTAGTCATGAAATACATTTTCAGATTGGGCTTTTTAATTATTCCCATTAGAATAATTAATCCTGAGAATCCACTCATTTTAGGCCCATCTATAGGCATAAACTTTGCTGATTTTGAAGAAGATGGCTTTTCTCTCTGGGAATTTTCATAGAAATTATTAGTTTCTTCAACTATTATACAGTCAGCCACACTTAATCAGGTAACAGATAATTGCATACCACACTTATATGCACAGAATGCCGTAGAACGGAAATGGTCCCCATAAGGATAATGTTAAATAGACTCGTTTTATCGCATAACAATCCCCTTTTAATCACATAAAATATCTCCAATCTAGACCTCTGAGCATTTGAGAGCTTTCCTGCATTTTCACAAAAATACTCATAAAACTAGTGTTTATTTAATTTTTTTTTCACAGTTTCTTTCTAAAATACACTTTCACATCTCTTTGCCATACATATATTTTAAAATACAATTCTATAAAAAATATTTTGCCTACAGCCGATTTAAGGTGGTTCTCAAATGACCTGCTCAACAACGCAAAATTTTCTGACATATTTTCTATTTTATTTTTAAACGCAGACCCTAGTTTCTGAATAAAAAAAACCTGCCAATTTCATGCATTTCTGAACAAAAATGAATTTAAAAATATGTCAGAAAGTAGCCTGTTTTCATTTGAGAACAGCCTTAAGTTATTTTGGGAAAATAGAAAAATACATGCAAAATGCTTAGAGAGCTAGTAATCCAAATTTTAAGAATTAGCCATTAACAAGTGGTATGATACACATTAATTCAGATTTTGGAGAGTTATAAATCGGATGATATCTTTAATTGCGATGAAACCGCATTGTACTATCGTGCAATGCCAGAAGGTACAATTGCAGAAAAGAAAGAAAAAAATTATGGGTTTAAAAAAGAAAAAGACCGAACCACTCTACTTTTTTGCATTAACCAAACAGGAACAACAAAATTGACTCCTTTGATGATTGGAAACAGCAAAAAAACGAGATGCTTAAAAAATGTAAAAAATCATCCTGTCAATTATTCATCTTCTCAAAATGCCTGGATGACAGGAAATATTTTCAAAAGCTGAATTACGAAAGTCAACTCCAACATGGTGAAACAAAACAGGAAGATTGTTTTATTCATGGATAATGTATCCAGCCACAAAGTTAACATTTGCCTTTCAAACGTGAGCATACAATTTCTTCCTGCTAATGCTACATGCAAAATTCAGTCTCTATATCAAAGCATAATAAAATCGTTTAAAAGTAATTACAGGCATTTAATCCTTAAATATGTTCTGCGTCTCTTAGATGAAGATCAATCACTGCTACTTTTTTCTTCAATTTACAAAAAGATATCTTTGCTTAATGCAATGCATTTCACTACGCAAGCATGGGACAATGTTTCTTTAACAACAATTGAAAAATGATTCAAAAGGGTCAAATTTTTTTAATCTAAAGAAAATTGTGATGATTGTGACTGAGATAATGAAATTGTGATTTATGATTTTAACAAACATAGTGGTTTGCTGTAACTTACTGTTTCCGATTTTTCAAAAAATGTAAAATGTGATGAAAATGAGCAAATAGAAAATGAACCTAGTGATGAAGAAATCGTGGCAACCTCTCAAAACAGCGAAAACACAGACAATGATTGTAACGATGAAAGTGTAGAGCCTCCTCAATCTCTCTCTGATGTTAACAAGTCTCTGTGTGTTGTTTGGGGATATTTTGAAGCACATGGTGGCGATTACAATTTGATTTATTCTTTAGAAAACGAAGTGGTCCGAACTATTAAAAAACAAACTTCTATAAAGGATTATTTTATAGGCAACAAATAAAGGATTAGTTGGCAAATAATGAAAAAATAAAATGAATTTACGCAGAAATTTATTTATTTTCAAAGGTATGATTTTAAAAATTATTTCTTTGTTATTTTACTTTCATTTTAATTTTCACATCAATCAGATAAATTATACTGAAAAATTGAACAATGTAACATAAATAGTGTTATAATACATTATACTTTAGTGTATATATTATTATAATTAGTGTATGAATGATTGATTAAAATTATTAATGCAATAATTAATTTTTAAATTATTATGTAAATAGTTATTATCCATTATATTTATCATATCTGTGGTATATAGTTAAATAATAACGTATACTGATTTAATGCCTGAGTGGGACAGATTGGTCCAGCAGAGCCAGACTGTGGACCTTTAGCGTCCCACCCGGAATGTTCCCTGGCACGCGGGGATTTGTTAGTGTGACTCCAGTAGTCCGATGGAGAGAGCACACGCCAGAGGCCTCCAACGGAACACTTGCTCGCCCCTCAAAAAAGAATGCCCACGCGGGGGCCAAGGCACGAGCGGGACCGGAACAAACCAGACAAACCGCAGCACCAGCCAGCCAGCACCACCACCATTTATTTTAAAATATAAATAGTGGAGGTACAAACTACGCCAAGAGGCTGGTCCTGCTGGACAAAGTCCTACACGACAAAGGGCAGGCTCTAGTGAGAAAGATAGAGGAAGATACAAAACAAAGTTCTGTCGCTGTGACCAGCGTCACCTCGCGACAGGCTGCGACAGACAAGGTGCGCCTGCACCAACTGTACAGTCCACTTAATGCTGGGTGTGGAGAGGATAGCGGTACGACTGTAGCAATTATACAGTTCGTAGATGTAGACACACTGGTTCTCTGGTGATGGGGCACTGGGTTGCTTGAGGTTGGAGGTGACTTTGGGTGTACTGTCAGTTGCAGCTCAGGGACGTCTGTGGGTCCAGGGATGGTCTGAAGGGTGATGGGAGTAGCTGGGCATGTGAGGAAGCGGGCTGAAGTAGGGGAACCAGGAGTTCTCCTAGCTGTCTTGACTTGGGGTTGGAGAGGGCAAGACTCCTCTATGTGATGGGTGTGTGTGTATGTCGCGAGTGCTACTGCTACGTGTGTTTGGTAAATGTACATATTGTGCATGTTGTGACTGGTGTGTGTGCTGCGTCTGGTTACTTTTTGGTGGCGATAATGCTTTTTTTATTTTTGTGTGAATTCTGTTTCTAATTTGTTTCTGATGTGTGTGTACCTTTGCCTGTATGTAGTGCATGATGGGTCCGATGCCTGGTGGTGTGTGTCATAGCTTACATTAATTGCTGTCCTCGCTTAAATGCATGCCCCACTTAATTGCATACAATTCAGTGGAACCAACTGTATGCAATTAAGCGGGGCCGACTGTATTCAGAAAATCATCAGCGAAATTTTTTTGAAAAAATCAAGTTTATTCACATAAATTCCAGTTAGATTTATCCCTGTAATTCCTGTAAGTTCGTATAGCTTTAGTTCATTAATAGATTAAGCCCAAGATGAAATATCCACTGTTGTGCAGGATCGTGAAGTGGAAGGCAACCAAGTCTCTAATTAAGTCTCTGATAAAATGTCAGTATCTGAATCACTACTCTCAATTCAATCTAGAGTGTCTACACTATTATAATAGTCAATCATAGGCTCATTTACCATTCGAGTATATTCTTCTTCTGTTAAATATTATTTTCGCTGAGCACTCACAATCTTAGTTAAATTCTCTTAACCAATGAAAAAAACTTTCGTCTACTAGCTAACGAAGATGGAAACTAAATAAAAACTGGAATTTCTAAAACAATAGCAGAACTTTTATCTGCCCCAAAGAAAACAAGAATGAAAAATCATGCATCAAACATAGATTATTAAACACTTTCCAACACATCAAGAAAACTGTAACAAAACTTCACCGTTAAATAAGGTGAAAGAAGATATTTATTCAGATCCCCATTATCAGATTCACATTTAACAATTTTTTGCCAATCGATAGAAATGCACTCGAAATCTTTTGTACAGACCTGTATATTATCTAAAGACTTTTGTACACACCACATATTAAACTAAAAGATAAACATCTAGAAAACATATAACACATTGAAAAATACAGTTTTCGAAATTACCTTCCATTGTCAAAAACGTAGTCTAATTATTTTGTGCTGCTCTGTGTGTGATCTATAGATTTGTATATATACTACATAGCATGAAAAAAAATTAGTTCAGTTAGAAAATTCCCATTTAGCAATTTTTGCCAATGAATGAAAATGCACTCAAAATCTTTTGTACAGCCCTGTATATTATCTAAAGACTTTTGTACACACCACATATTAAACTAAAAGGTAAAAAATGCATGCAGGTAAAAAAGCATAGGCAACTTAAACTCGCTTCCAGCAATTCCCAACTGTAAACGACAATGTATCTTGTTCTTTGTGTAGCCCTGTATATGAATTTATTTATATTCCACAAACTTCTATTAGTCTACTAATTCAGTAGGAAAATACGTAACACAAAAACTATCCTTAAGCAATTCACTCCCATAGTCTGTAATAGTTACGAATTCCATTGTGTAGCCCTGTATATGATCAACCAAATTTATACACACCACGTACTATGAAAAAATTTAGTTAAACTTAAAAACGCAAACCAAAGTTGAAAACGCATTTATCACTTAAGCACACATAGACTGTAATTATCACATGTATACTGTAACCGATATCTTTCGTGTGTCTCTGTAAATGAACGATAAACTCAATGCACACCATACTTTTAAGTGAGAAATTTATAATTCACCTCAGCAATGCATATAATTTTCATTATGTTTGAAGTAGTGAAACATCATTAAATTACACTGCAAACGATTTTTCTCCATAGAACAATTTGCAACAGAATTCTTTTGTTTGACCCTGTAAATTAATAATAAACTAGCTGGCTCCGCTCGCTAGCGGGCCCTTAATTTACATCGGGGCCTTGAATCTAATTGAATTCTCCATTTGTATGATAGTCCCTTAATTTGCACATTGAATAGTATAAACCTCTAACCGAACGAACCTCCGACTCGGGTCCCTGCTGCCTTCGGCACTGTAAACCGGTCGTGCAACGCATACACTGAATAATCCTTTAATTTGCACATCGAATAGTATAAACTTCTAACTGATCGAACCTCCGGCTCGGGTACCTGCTGCCTACGGCACCGTATAGCAGTCGTGCAGCACACACACTGCAAGTTCCATCTTTTACCACCAGGTGGCGCAATCTGTTCTATACGAATCTCGGGCACTGAAATTGTTAAGGCTATAGATGTCGAGTCGAATGAGCTATACCCCGTCGTGATCCAGCCCATAGAAACAGAGATAGGAAAGCGCTGGTGGTGAAAGCGAATCGCGTTTGGGGAGCAAAGTGGGGAATGGACACCGGAGATGCATAATATGATTAAGTGGTCACAGACTTTTCCAGTGATATATCACATGAGGGGTGTGAGCAAAATTTAGAAAAGTACCCCCCTTGGGGGGCAAAGTAGGGGTATGAACACAGGAGATGCATAATAGGATTAAGCGGTCACAGACCTTTCCAACGATATATCACATGAGGGGTATTGGCAAAATTTAGAAAAGTGCCCCCCTTGGGATGGCAAAGTGACACCTGAGATGCATATGATTAAGCGGTCACAGACCTTTGCAACGATACATCACATGAGGGATGTCGGCAAAATTTAGAAAAGTGCCCCACTTGGGGGGGATGGACTCCGGAGATGCATAACAGGATTAAGCGGTCACAGGCCTTTCGAACGATGAGTGGTGTCGACAAAAATTAGAAAATTCCAAAAGTTTTAAATAGATTGCATTGTTAGATTTCCTATTTTAATTGAAATCGCGGTCTGTTAGTTCCATATTCGCACAACAGCACGTGACTGCCTTTTAAAATAACCATATAATAGAAATAAACCATTTAGTGAAATATAAATTAAAAATATCTCAGCTTGTAATTAAATTAATATACGAATAACTTTTAGAATTTCTGAAAGCTTATTGTTTTTTTACACCGTCCTGTGCAAGTTTGGAATCTTTACGCCCCTTACATTCTGAGATGGGGGGCCCCTTTAAAAAATGCAAGTATAAAAAGTCACGGGACACTTGCTTAAATTTCTCCTTCGGAACACGTTAAAAAGAAAGTTTTAAAGAAATGATCCAATTAATGAAATAATAATTAATAACTCAGAAATCAATGTAGACACAGTCTTGAAATGGACATATTTGAAATCAGTGACAAATTTTACGTCCAGATGTATAAAAATTTAATTAAAAAATTTAATAATTTAAAAGTTTAACATTTGTTTTAAAAAACGCACTATAAAAAAAAATCACGTGGTTTTGCCGGAGCTATATGTCTGCATCTCCCGCCTTTGTGCGGAAATGAAATCAATTTGCACCTGTTTTTGGAATGAAAGAAAAAGAATTTTTTATCGATCGATTTTTAGAGGATTTTTTCTGTTCTATATATCGCAAAGAAATGATTTTTCGAATTTCTGAAAGTAGATTTTTTTCTGCGTCTGCCCTTCCAAATTTCGAATTTTAAGGCCCGAAACTTTCTGAGATGCAAGTCGATTTAAAAACCCTCATTACACTTTATTGCTTGATTTGCTCTCTGGCACACCCGATTTTGAATGGCAACCCTGAGGAGAATTCTTAAAAAATCTCGCGATTTTGATAAAAGATGAATTCCTTTCTTAAATAGGTTTCTTTTCCAGTAATTAAAACAAAGTTTTTAATTAATAACTCTCTTAATCGAGTCTGGACTTCTTAGCGATTGTAACTTGGGGGTGGTGCGATTTTTCCGAATTTTTTGGTACCGAAAGTGCTTTGGTCCGTCGTCTGCACACGGAGTTTTTCTGTGTACAGACACACAGACAGACAGATGCACACACACACAGACGTTTCCCGACATTAATAGTAGAGATGCTTTGCATCCCATATTCTACAAAAAGCATGTTTTATTGCACTTCATAATTATATATCAATTTCATCATGTTTGAAATGGCGTAGCATTATCAAAATGCACTTGAAACAATTATTTCCCATTGACTATAATGTAACAGAATACTTTTGACTGTCCCTGTAAAAAAAACTATAAGCACTACACACTTTATTTTCAACAGGGAACATGCTATAGTAAACGACAATAACATAAAAAAAATTCAGTGCAATCCGAGTACATTTACGTGAATTAGAGCATGGACAGATGGCAGACAAACCAAAGTCATAAACACTTTTCAACTAGGTTGGAAAGTGTTAATAAAGCATGCTTCGAAAAATAAGAATCCGTCCAATATTTACATCATGTGGGGCCACATCTGCTGAGGCTTGTTTACTTTATGTCTCTTGCTCTAGAATCGGAACAAAATACAAGAATCGAAAAGCATTTTGCAGACACAAGATCAACAACTTAAAGATTCGATTAAATTAACTGTAGTGGACATGAAGCTCCATCTAGTGATTTAAAAAATTACTAATTTAACATCTATAATTGAAAATGATAATATGATACACCCATCTAGTAGATCAATATAAACAGCAATTCAGCAGTGCATCACCTGCCTACTAGTGACGTTTGGGACTGATGTACATAAGACACACCTGTCATGAAAAGGCATTCCATTTTGCAGTATTCCATCGCGAAAAGGTTAAAGCCAATTTTCATGGAAATATCACTTATAATCAGTATTCCTACATATGAATTAATATATCTAGATACACTCATTTAATTAAATTTTTCAAAATTAGTTACATATACCACTCTGCCTTTAAATGCCTCAATTAGAGAGATTTCTATTAAGGATATTCTGTATTTTAACTAGTAACAAAATAAGTCTCACTAAAGATTTTGACATTTTTTTAAGTAATTAACTACTGGAATTTTCTGTTTCAAGTATTAAAAAATAATCCATATATCATATTTCTAATCATTTCCTGAGTAACAAGTATATATTTAAAAATCAAAATGCTCTCTAACTATTTTGATGTTACAGTTCTATATAAATGTTAGTCTGATTGATTATTATTTTAAACAGAGGCATGTTATAGTTTCAAATTTTAACTCACTCTCATTCTGTCCATTGAATTTCATTACAATGAACTACACAAGATCATAAAAGTTTATTCCCCATAGTGAAATTTTGTTATAATGGACTTACATTTCATGTACATTTTGCTGGAGAATGCAAAACATTTCATTAAAATGGAATTTTCATTTTATCAGATTTTGCTCTAATAGAGCTCAATTGCATATATATATATATATATATATATATATATATCACGATCATCATCAACCGTTTTCAATCCACTGATGGATGTAGTTTTCCCCCAGATGCCATTGTTTCCTGTCTAGAGCTTTAGTCATCCAATGAACACCAGCCACTTTTCTGATTTCGTCACTCCATCTTGCTTGAGATCATCTTACATCTCTGTGATACCACTGCAGTGTGTTTGTGCTTCATCTATTGTCTTGTCTTCCTGCAATGTGTCCAGCCCATTTCCATTTTAGCCTTTTAATTCTCTCAATGATGTCAAAAACTTTCGCCTGACTTCTTATCCAGGTCTTTCTGTCTCTTCTAGTTATGCCTAGCATACATCTTGCCATACTTCGCTGTGTTGTTTGTAATCTTTGTACCATCTGTTTTGTTAGCGTCCATGTTTCTGCTCCATAACTTAGTGAAGGCAAAACACATTGGGTAAACACCTTTCTTTTCAAACAAGGAGGCATGCTACTTTTCAGAATAATATTGTTCTTCCCAAAAGCACTCCAACCATTTCTTATTCTTCTATTGATTTCATTCATGATACTGTTGTCTGATGATATTTCCTGCCGAAGGTACACATAACTTTGCACTTCTTTAATCTCAGCGTTGTTGTAGACAATTTTCTTTTTTGATGCAAATGAACTGAACATCACCTTAGTCTTTTCCAAATTTATTTTTAATCGCACATTAATGCTAGCTTCTGCCAAATCTTTTAGCATATTTTCCAATTCTTCAGGGATATTACTGAAAATTAGAATGTCATCAGTAAACAGGAGATGGCTTAAATATTCCCCATTTATTCTAATCCCTTTGTTTTCCCAATCCAGCTTCTTCAAAATATTTTCTAAGACAGCAGTAAAAAGCTTAGGAGAAATGGTGTCGCCTTGTCTTACTCCTCTTCTAAACTTGATCTTCGCTTTTCCTTTGTCCAAAGGGATGGTGGCTGTTGCTTTCTTGTAAATCTTCTTTATGATATTGATGTAAGGTTTGTCTATACCAGTCATACTCAACCTGCGGCCCGGCGACCTTTTATGTGCGGCCCGAGGCACATAATCAGAAATCTTTTTTTATAAACTAGGGGGCTCTTCCCCCTACGAGCTACGCTCGCCAACCCCCGTTCTGAAACCTCATGATTTAAAAACACTCTGATTTGATCATCTCTAAAACGATTACGGAAGATTGTATTATAATCAAACGACCAGTGGCGATCTGCTGTAACTGGGTTTCGATTAATTTTCCTTTGACTAAGAGACTTTAAGGTCGAATCAACTGCTGTTGAAACAGATTACAACTGTAACTGTTGCCAAAATATATGATTTAACGCCAAACGTGCATAATTGTGGCATCGCGTTACATTCAGTTGACATCAGATGCGTTACACGTATTAGTTATTTCATCGAGAAATTTTTAATTGAAAGTTTATTTGTTTTTTGATACTTCTCCATTACTCCGTCGATCAATTTTCATAAAAAAATAAAAATAAATAAAAATTTAAAAAAAAACTATCGCTAAACTGTAACGCTAAATAAACAAATAGAAGAATTTTGACATTGGAAAGGAAATATTATTATTTACGCTGTTTTAAAATTTGTAATAATAGGTAAAAGATTTATCGAAATAAATTGATCTCTCATGTAAATATAATTTTTAATTGAAATTATTTGGAAATATTGTTATTTGATCATTTTAAATGTGACGTAAATTTTCTTACTTACTCGTATTTCTCTTTTTAATATTCAAGCGCAAGTATATTTTTATTATGTAATTTTCTACATTTACTGCTTTTAACACGTGATCATTTATTTAATTATTATTTTAAAGTTTTATTTCTGTTTTTAAAGTCACGTGTAAATACATTTCTCAATTGAAAGGGAATATTATTATATGCGCTATTTTACAAATTGGCAACAATTCAAATAATGGATTTTATGAAATATGAAGTAAATCTTCTTCAAAATAATGAAAATTTTGAATAAAAAATTGAAATATAACCTCAAAAAATGAGTCAAATTGAAAAAATAATTGCAGTCTGTACACCGCAACCGTGTCAACTATATCCTTACAAATTATGGTTTAATTCCTGTGCATAGTTTTCGTTTCTATAAAACTTTTATAAGAAAATTATTTTGACCAAATTTAATAATAAATATCTCTTAAAATAATTCTTCGATTTAAAAACTGTCTACCTCAGGTTGTTTATCGAACATTTCTTTATAAAACCACCAATTTTTAAATTTTTATTTGCAATAGTTTTCTGGATATTAGTCCAGAAAGACTTCACGGCACAAAATCTTCATTGACAGCAGCTGCCGCTGCAGTGGTTACTTTTCTTTAATATAGAGAGATTTAAGTGATATTTGTATAAAAAGTTTTTAAGACCTGCACTGTTCTTTTATATATTTTCATAGAAAGACAAAATCTGTCCTGTTATTTATAATTATTAATTTAAAATTACCTTAAAACATCTTAAATGCCATTTCTCTAGTAAAAAGTTCTTTTTTACATGCATTTGTGCAAAAGCAGTCTATACATTTCTTAATCTTCAACGCTAAAGAAATATTATTCCAAATTAATTAAATTTGCACTATATATTTTTACACTTAAAAAAAAGTTTTTGCATTGAGAAAACGACTGATTTATTAAAACAAATCACTTGATTTTTTTTTCTTCTGAACATCTGCATTGTTACATTATTACGTTTTATACTTATATAACTAACAATGCTTATTAAGATTCAACTTTTCCCACGAAAAAAATATTGGAAGCAAAAAGTTTTATACCCCAATTTCCAAACAAAAATTTTCAGTACAGTAATCTACTATGTTTTATATTCTTTGAAAATATAGCTCCTTTTTCTTTGGTGATGGTGGGAGGGGGGGGGGGGGAATTTCTTTTTTAGGTTATAATATAATTGTGTTGTGGCCCGCCTAACGTCACAAACATATGTTTGCGGCCCGCAAGAAAAAAAGGTTGAGTATGGCTGGTCTATATCAATGTCCTCCAGATATTTAACTACTGCAGATGTGTAGACTGAATCAAATGCTTTTTCATAGTCAATAAAGACAAGGCAGAGAGGTAAATTATATTCCTTATGTTTTTCTATGAGTTCCCTTACTGCTTGAAAGTGATCCATTATGCGATTACTTCGGAATCCTGCTTGTTCTCTAGGTTGAGCTGAGTCCAGAGCTGATTCAAGTCTTGTCATTAACACTTTGGTGAAAATGCTGATTGGAAATGCTGATTGGACGGATTGGAGTTTGTAATGTTTTCTTTCTCCCCTTTCTTGTAAAGTAGCACCATCACATCATTATTCAAATCTTCTGATTTTTCGAGACATTTAGAAAACAGTAAGGCTAGCATTTTTGCAAATTTTTCTCCTGCTTCTTTGATAATGTCAATTGTAAATCCACACACACACATATATATATATATATATACATAGAGAGAGAGACGGGGGGTACAATATTACACAGTAAAATCCATTCTTAAACTGTATCTTCTCCCAATTATACAATCAATAAAAAAAAAGGCTTATTTTGTTAAAACACACATTTAAAGAAGAGCATATTAGCTCTCAGTACAGTAGCTCCATGTCTTCAAACCGATGAGAGGGTATGAACTCTAACCTCCCCTCCTTGAATTAAAAGTTTTTTTTTTTTTTTTTTTTTTTTTTTTTTTTTTTTTGTCCAGACAAATGGCACAATGGAGAACAAAAAAATCCAAAATTACAAATCAAATGGTATTTTAATTTTTCTCTGTGTCTATTTGGCAATAAAATAGAATGGGGGAATTGTTTTTTAACCAACTGTACATTAGGGTGGGTCGAAAAAAACCGAAATTTATATAATCGAAACGTAATAGTGTGGGAAAGTTGCCACTGGTAATAAGGAATAAATTCACAAAATATTACACCAAATGGTTAATATCTTTTACTGCCGCAAGAGGGGCAAAGTTTAAAAAAATCACAATTTTTTTTTTTTTTTAATTAAATTATCCAATCATGCCGATACAATTTGTAATAGAATGCAACAGCTACATCAAGATGTTAGTAATGTTCCAGTAAAATTTCATCATGGTAAAATCATTTCTATTACTGCCGCAGGAACGGTCAAAATTTTGAAAAAAAATGACAAATATTTCAATTTTCCATTTTTTTTAAATTTTTTAATTTTTATTATATGTCTACAATTCAATAAATTTACATTATAGCTAGCAATAACTTATAAATGTCTAATAATTTTGATCATGGGCATCGCCAACCAAGGGCGAGAGCCGCCTGCCTCCCCTAAATTTGAGAAAAAAGGGCTTTTTGATGGGATTTTCCAGAAATTTTTAGAGTTTTTTTGTAGGGAGGGGGGGGGGGGGCAAAAGTGAAAAATGAGGGGGAAATTATGTAAGAGGCTCCCCCCTACCAAAAAAATCACCAAAATTTACCGAAAAATCCCAAAAATTTCTTCAAAAAGCCTCTTTTTCTCAAATTTAGGAGGGGCGGGCCCCTCTCGCCCTTGGCTGGCAATCCCCATGATCAAAATTGCTAGACATTTATAAGTTATTACGAGATATAACGTACATTTTTTTAATAGTAGACATATAATAAAAATTGGAAAAATTGTAAAAAACGAAAAATTTAAATTTTTGCCGTTTTTTTTCAAAATTTTGGCTGCTTCTGCGGCGGTAATAGAAATGATTTCACCATAATGAAATTTTATCGGAACATTACTAACATCTTGATGTAGTTTTTGCATTCTATTTGAAATTGTATTGATATGTTTGGATAATAAATTTTTTTTTTTTTTTTTTTGCGATTTTTGAAACTTTGTCCCCCCCTGCGGCGGTAAAAGATATTAACCCTTTGGTGTAATATTTTGCGAATTTATTCTTTATTACCAACAGCAACTTTCCCACACTATTATGTTTCTATTATATAAATTTCGGTTTTTTCGACCCACCCTACTGTACATTACTATATCATGTATATAGAGTCATATTAAATATTTTATTTAATTTTGAAACAGATAAAAGTGATTGATTAAAAGGAGCAAGTACAGAATATCAAAATTACTGAAATTTCTATATGCAGAATATATTTGAGAAATCTTGTTTTGATATATATAGAGATGTCTGATTACACATATGAGGCAAAATTAAATAAAATATTTAACAGAACTTTAATGTTTCAATATACTTACAATTGAAAGAGATGAAGATAAAAATAAGTAAAATGATATAAACTTTGATTACTTTCAGTTTTCTTTCTCTTTGCTGGAGAATCAATAGTATCTGAAAAAAAAGCTTTTAGATACTTGAAATCTGCATTGGGATCAGCAGGTTTTGAGACTGATGAAGCTAAAAAATAAGATTATAAAAAATAGATCAATAAATTAAGACAAATAGATTAATTTTGGAAATACTATATTAATAAAGAGAAATAAGTTTTATTGATAATTTTATAACTAAATAAAATTAAATTATCTCTAATAATAACTAACAATATACATGTTGTGAAATTGCCAGCGTACTAGCTCCATGTCTTCAAACCGACGGGAGGGTACGTCTAGCTTCCTTCCTTGGATTAAAAGTTTTTTTGTCTAGTCAGATGGCACAATGGAGAGCAAAAAATGAGTGCGTAAATAGTGGAGTGGGAGAGAAATGATCTCGACTCGACTGACAAATAATACGTCTTTATATCTGTTGTTAATTTTAAACATTTCTAAATGTTGTGTTGTGTTGTGAAATAAATGTTTGATGTAAACTGTCAAGCATCATGTGCTAATTTGAAGCATTACACATATGGATAACATAATGATGAGCTATCCATCCAAGTTGTTACAATGTAAATTCTTGCAAGTATCATATCAATAACAAATATCTATTTATTTTTTTTTTATAAGAAATAATAATAAAATATTATTTCACTCTCATAATCACATAATTTATAATCACAAATTTGTGTGCCAGTAACGTTGAAATCATAAATGTGGAAACAAAAAGTGCAGCAATGTGGGAAAATGCACAAGAGTTACAACAATGGAGCTAATGTTTCAATTAATAACTCAAATGATCACAATGTTATCTCTATGGGAAAATTGAAAATTTCTGTGTGGATGTTTCAGAGCACTAGGGTTGACAAATATTTTTGATTTTCAATCTCTGGCAAGATTTTGGCATTATCGACGCCTAGCTCAATTTTGGTGTCAATGCAACTAATATTTTAGCTGACATTGAGTGAACAAAATTGTAATTTTTCATCGGAAGCTAAAGCTGAGTTCCGGCAACAATATTTCAGTACCTGGATTTTGGTGTCAATGCTACTATTATTTTAAGTGATATTGTGTTAACAAAATTGTAATTTTTCACGGGAGTCAAACCTGTGCTCCAACAATAATATTTCTGAAGCCTGTGTGTAATTTTTTTGCTAAAATATTGATATTTAGTTGTAAAATGCCATGTTTTTCTTCTCAATTTTTTTTAGTTTCAAACTGATTATTTTATCCATAATTCTCATTATTTCTATAACAAAATTTTACTAAAACAATAGCTAAATGGTTAGTTTAAGGTATTCAAATTTTAGAGCAATAGTGCAAAAAATAAGTTTACAGTATAAGTGTAAATAAAAGAGCACACTGAACTCTATAGAATTTTTTTATTTCTAAACAGATTATTATTTTACCCCTAAGTTCCATAGTTTCTGAACCAAATTTATACTCAATCTTTAGCTAAAAGGGCATAAAAGTAAACTGCGCCGCAGGCGCTCATGAAGTGGTGCTCCGCGCGTAGACGACCACCGAACCCAAGTCCTGATAGACTTTTATTGCGCCAGCAGCTTTGTATCGCTATGGTGCTTCGGCCAGTCAGAGAGCCGATCCAATACGGACCCTCTAACCCTGAACCCACATGAGACGACGTAGGTCGTTGCGACACGTGGTGAAACCACGGGGAGTTACCGCGAGACGGGCCGGCGTCCCCCAACAGCTTTGGAGCTGGAATCCCAGAAGAGAAACCAGGCCCTAGGCCTTAAGTCAGGATGTTCCAACCTGTACTTGCTTTATCACAATTCGAGGGGTGTGAAAACCTACAGAGGTAGTCAAGTTCCCTCTCATAGTGGACCTAGCTAAAAGGGTATATTGCATTAAAATTTATTAAATTATTGTATTAAAATTTGAGTGCAGTTGTATAAAATTATGTGAATTTTTTTTAATTGAAATGTGTGTAATGTTAATCTTATGGACAAATATGCAGAAAAATTGAAATTTGCAAAAGGAACTTTTGGAAATGAGTTTTTTTTTCAAAGTTTTTTTTATTTGTATTTTTTAAAATAGAATGCACGAGAGAGAAATAAACATACACGTGGTTTGGTTTTATTTATTTATTTATTTAGTTTTGTGAATTTTGATTTTCCGAGCTGATGCATAATTTTAAAGTATGTCAAAAAAAGAGAGGGAGGCAAGATGTTAAAAAAATAGTCGTTAATGTCCAAACCCTTTTTATGGGTTAATATAATGTTTTCATAGCTTGCATAAAAAATATGGAGAAAAATATTGATATTTAGTGGTAAAAGCTCTTGAAAGAAGATTTTTTTTTTTTTTTACTTCAACTCATTTAATAGTTAAATAGTTCTTATTGAGAAATAGTTAAATAAAAAAATAGTTCTTCTCTTGGAAAATTTTTTCGGGTTATACATATGACAGTTTTACAGCCTGTGTAAAAAACTCATGAAAAAATATTGATATTTAGTTGTGAGAAAACAGTACTTTCTTCTCACTCTCTCTCTCTCTCTCTTTTTTTTTCTTTTTTTTTGGCATTTGGTCTTTTAAGATCCAAAGCCAGCCGCATGTTCGCATTCTGAGCAAAAAATTTGCAGCATTAATTTAAAAAAAAATTCTAGTTGTCCAAATGTTTTGAGATTTTTATAGGTGATGTAAATGCAGTGTGCTAAGAATGTGTAAAACGATTGCGTCGAAATACTGACTTTTAGTTACTTTTAACATAGAAAATATAGTGTCTCCAGGAGTCACGAAGTGACTTGCAGTCGCAAATTTTTTTGTAAGGATTAAAATTCATATTTTTGAAATGAATTGCACCATTGTACAGAAATACATCTCTGCTTTAAGAGGGTATTATTAGTTTTCCAGTATATCTAAAGTTGAGTCCAATGTGAGCGCTGGCAAAAAGGGGAAAAAGAAAATGGCAAAATCGAAGTTTTTGGATGTTTTTAAAAAAGGGTTAAAATTTGTATTTTTTATGTGGTTCGTGATGCTTGGAAATGAAAAGTACGAAATTTTAGAATATGTTTTTAGTATGCTCATATTTCAAAGTTGTTTGACTGATGCATGTTTACAAAGATGGGTGGGGTAAAAAACCACACTTGGTCTTCCCTTTCTTCTGTATTGGAAGATTTGTGGAAGCTTCTTATCTCTGCAGGTATACAAAAAAAAAAAAAAAATGCTTTTTTGAAGAACATTTGTTTTGGTTTTTAATTAATATATCAGGTAATTATAAAAAATCAAAAAAAAATCTGAGTTTCAGGTTGTTGTATTGTAAAATCGGTGATATAATGAGTAAAAGGTAAGTTAGTATCTATTTTAGCTAAAAACAGCACCAGATTCTTTTCTTCAGAATGGAATCGCTATGTGTGATGTCATCCACGATCGTGAAAAATAAACACGTGGTGTACAGGTGCAGGTCCAAATTTAAACAAAATAATAGGAGAATAAAAAGTCATACCTGAATATTTCATCGTAGAAACACATAAATAAAACAAACTGGAAGAAGATACTTGACATGATCTTTGCAAGAGAAAATCACTGTTTTTATTTTCTGGACTGGATGATATCAGGGAATTACAGGTGCTGGCCTTCACAATACTTCCATTATTTTCGTTATGTACTTAATTAAGATTATTAATGCTGTTAAAAAATAAATATACTTAAACTGAATAAACTAAAAAAAGGAAGAAGGATAAAATCTTTCAGGGATGCATGTGTACCACATAGATTGCATACGTGCACTGAAACACATCAAAAGTAAGATGCAAAAAAAAAATCGTGCTACAAATACAGGAACTCGATTGCTACTGACGAAAAATGTTCTTCCCGATCACGAGGCGAACGTTTGGCGAGAAACGTAACACAGTTACACCAAAGTGAGCACCGCTGACTGACAGCGGCCGGAGCGAGCACCGTGCATGACGTCACATGGACACATCTTCTTCCCCAACACACAGAGAAGCCCTCTTCAAAATGGTGATCCGGGAAGATGAAAAAAATGCCCGCGTAATGATAAAAATATTTAAAAGAACGATCGTTATAAGAGAAAGTTAAAATGAGAACATGACATGTAGTTGTATGTGACATTTCATTACAAAAAAGTAGTTTTAGATAAAGCAAATCTTAGTGGCCAAACTTACTACCTACAGCACTTATAAGGTATCATCATGGGTGCAAGAAGTCTATTCAAACCAAGACTGAAAACTTTTCTGAATATTAGAAATAACCAAATGAAAATAGGCTAGAAGATTTCTATGTCTTGCATTATGGTTAAAAATTGATAGCTAACAATAAATGAAAGTGATTAAAAGTTTTCGATAATAAAATTGCTATTATTTAAGTACATAAAGTAGAATTTACTATCAGTCAAAAATCTCTCCAAGACTGAAATCAGTCCTGAGATTGAAGGTCTTGCACCCATGGGTATCATTTGGTGCTTCTAGTGTTAAAGTATAATTTATTAAGAGAAATATTTAAAATTAGCTCTATATTGAATTTATTACAATAAAGTGTATTAATTTATTACAGAAATAACCTAAAATCTCTGTTGGTGTTTCAATATTTGGTTACAGTACAGTAATTAAGGAAAATTTATATGCGGTGTTTACGCCGGTGTAGCACTTACCCTGATTTAGTTTTTAAAAAGGAAATTTCAGTCCCTGCGGCACTTACATGCAAAATTATGGTACTTAAATTTTAAAAGCCAGGGAGGGGCAATGGCTTTTGACAGTACTTATGTTGGCTGGAGTGTCTTCTTAAAAATATTTCATGTTAATCTATTAAAATATCTACATAATCACATTTAAAATTGCCATACTAAGGGAGTCACTTTAGCAGAATTTGTTTCACTTTCATAGTTCATAAAATCCTATGTTAAGTGATGGGAAAATTTCAAATTAGGATTACTTATTATCTAACACATTTTCCAAAATTTAGATTTAATTATGAGAAAGTTAACATTTGATAAAGATACATTCTGATATCTTATAAAGTTTTTAAACATAAAAATTAATTGCAGCAAAAATTTTTTCTAATGAAATTTGAATTCTCAGAATGCTTATGCTAAGTATTACAAAAATTATATGATGACCATATTGCACAAATATTCAAGTGCTAACTTGCTATTTAAAATACAAGGATACCAAAAATTCAAACCATAAGCTTAAAAATTAGAAGTCTAACTTTTCATTACATTTAAATCTTTTATCAACAGAATAATGAATGAACTTTATTTTACTTTCTGACAATGTATTCTACAAAAGAAACAACTTAATTTATCCAACACCACTACTATTACTAACAACAATAGCAATAACAAATAATTAAAATAAACAAATAAAAATATATTACCAGGTGATTTGACTTTCAAAACACTGCTTATCAAACTTTTGAATTCTTCTAAAAGTTTTGTGTCACTAGCAAATGCACATATGCTAAGATAGAAATGCAAACACATCTGCCTGTCTTTTGGGACAAATGGTTTGGTAAACTGAAAATATTAATAATAATAAAGTAAATTTTTTCACATCATAAAAACAAGTAAAAAATAATACTTAAAAAAAAAATAAATAAAACCTTTAAAAAGAGAACTGAACAAAAACTGGAAATAATGTGATTTTAATTACAAATGACATCCATTATACTGTACAGTAAAAAGTATACAAAAAAGAGAAAAAGCATGGAAATGTGTACAATACTAATATAATAATATCACTTGTAGTATAATTAGTTTAAGACACATATATAGATTAGAGTACTGAAAAGCACACATTTAACATATACCTTTAAAAAGAAATTTTAAACGAATCTTATTAAAATGCCCTAAAATAAAATTAAATGAAGCAAATTGGTTTTAATTAGCATTTAGATTAAGTTTGTTTTATTCATTAATTTGATAATATTATCATGTTCTTGTTAGCTCAAAACATGCCAATTCTTCAAACAAATAAAATCTCATAGCTTACTATTTCTCAGGATTAAAAAAAAAAAAAAGGTTCATAAAAAGATTTTTGGCGCTTATTGGTTATCCCAGCTCACATTTTCTTGGTTATATTTTTTACAAGAAAAGAGACATTTCTCACAGCTATTTGCATCAAACTTCTTACTTTGAGTTTTTATATAATTACTAGCTGTTACCCGTGACTTCGTTCACTTATCATTAAAAGAAGAATAAACGCATTAATTAAGCAAAATATTTCATTCCCGATAGTTAGAAACGTAAATAATTAACTAACTCTTTATCACATTCCACAGGAGACAATACAGTATTTCTATGTTATAGAGGCCTTGACATAACTAAGTTTTAAAAAAGTGAAGTTTTGTGACAAATAATCACGAAAAGGAAACTGCAACCAATGAAAAAAGGCGGGCCAAATAAACTCGTGGAAATCGGCGAATTATATAAAAACATATGTCAAGTTTACCTGGTAAACCATTTTACTTTTAACGCCTTTGTGAAATGTTTTAATAGCAATCCTTCAAAGATAATGGAAATAGTATATTCTTTTTCATTAAGGGATTAAGGGAATAAGGGATTTTCTCTGGGTGTTCAATTTTACAAATAAAATAAGTACTTAGAATGTCTCTTTTGTTGCCAAAATAGTTGAGAAAATGTGAGCTGATGTAACTAATAAGTACTAGATTCTTTTACATAATTACTTATATTTATTGAGTTAATGATTTTTTTAAACTAAATAAAGTAGTTTTTTTTTTTTTTTTTTTCAAATTTTAATTGAGTGGAAAATGCCCAGGCAAGTATAGTCAAAGTTGGGACCTTTGGCTTAATGTGCCAACACTCTACCAAGCTTTCTGGACAACTCTAGCCAACATAATTTACTCAACTAAAACTAACTGGTCCTGGACATTTTTCACTCAGTTGGAATTAGGAAAGAAACTTCCCTTGTAAAGTTTCATGAAATATGATGGAGATAAATTAATTTCATATTTAAAATGGACTTTGTTCTCTTTAACTGTTTGCAAAGCAATAGAAAAAAAATTACCTCACTTTGACAATCACACAGGATTTTAAATTTTTTAGAATGTTTTGTAGGTTCAAAGACTGAAAAATGTAAAAGCCCCAAGGGGTATTTAATTTGAGGATTGCACTTTATCACAACAGTATTTTTTGTGATCCTTTGAACAAGATAGTCAGAATAATCAGCAAGCATCAAATAAATCTCTTCTCTGATATCTTGTGGAATTGGCATAACTTTTACAACTTCTTGTTTTACTAACAAAGGTTGAGCTTCTAGTGAACAATCAACAATGAATTGCGTATGAACACAGGGATTTAAGTTTAGAGTTATAGTGCCAACATCCTCTAAAGGTCTTGTACAAGTAGATGCATAGCACAGGGCAGCACTTCGCTTAATTACTTTTACTTCGGATGCATCTTGTAATGTATCAATACCTTCAATGAGTGGTAGATGAACAAAACAACGTACGCTGTCATTGGTTTCAGCAAACTTAACAGTATACATAAAATCTGTGTTAGAGATAATCCTGACAACATCTATTTCAGGATTAGTTGCAATTTTTTCTTTGGGAAGCTTGAAGAGCATTCTACATGTTTTATTTTTGCAAGCAAGTCCTCTAGTCCCATTTAAAGTTCCACATTTAGGACATTTTCTTATTCCTCGCATTGTAGCTTTCCCTAAATCTTCAAAAGCAATCTTTGGCTTTTCAGTCATTATTAATCTGTAACACAAAAAGTATTCATTTAGATTAAAAAAATAAATAAATAAAATAAAAAATAGTTAAAGGATCAAACAAAAAGATGATTGATTACTTATGTCTGGAACAATTAATAACATGTACAAATTTTCAATAAATGTTTCAATACGTTATTAATGTAATTTCAGATAAATTACTATGCTTTACTGTCAGTAAAGTGTATAATTCTGCACTGTACATAATACAGCTGAAATACATTGAAGACTAATGATCAGGTCTATGGAGTCGGGAATCAGGCCCATTTTTAGGCAAACGAGTCGGTAGCTAAAAAACGGGTCGACTGTCAAACCAACTCCAGCTTGTTTTCTGGACAGTTTGAAGTGAAATTAAAACAATTATATGTAATTTTTATTTTTGGATTATGTATACCAGGCAACCCAGGTTAAAGAAGCCTAATATACTGTCCAGCATAGATAAAAATTGTTTTTATTGAAAATCTAGTTGATAATTTATATTTAATATATAGACAATTTTTATACTGTTTTGACATACCGTATATACTCGTGTATAAGCCGACCCCCTCCCCCCCCCAATTCTTACGTAAAATTTTCAAAAAAATTGAATTTTCGTGTATAAGTCGAACCCCCATTTCTGGTAGTATGTTGAAAAATAATTTGTAATCAAGGATAAAAAAATTAATTTTCATTAAATTAGTAAGCTTTTTTTTTCTTTTTACGTTTTTAAAATTAGACTTTTTTTTTTAATTCAACGTTTTAAAACTGTATAATTACGTAAAACTGAAGAAGCTTAAACTATTTTGAAACCTATTCACATCAATTGAATGACACCTAAAAAGAAAAAAATTTTTGAAAAGTCTATTGAAGCCTTATTTACAAGGGTAAACAACTTCTTAGACTGCTAAAATATTACTTCTTTCTATTGTAGGACTTTTAGGAGAGAAATCTAGAAGCATTCTCAAGTTGAACTCTTTTTAAAAAGGGGATTACAATGTTGAAAGGAATGCCCCTGTATTGAAGGGTTGGGTTGATTGTTGACGGCCAATTATCTACGCTAGGGATATAGGCCCGGGGGGAGTGCCCTTCGTGGGGGTCTTTCTAAGGGAACCTAACCCGTATTTACGCATGGATAAATCCACGGTTCGAAGAAAACCACGAAAACTCCGAACGATTAGGCCGACGGGCGCGATTGGGATCGAACCCAGCACCTCCCGTCTACCAGCTTCGAGAGCACAACCTCTCAGCCACTGGTGGGGCCTGTATTGAAGGGAATTATATCCCAAGAGAAAATGGATGCAGAACAATTGCAGGGATATTATTGTTGAGCTTTTCTTGTCAATCACAGGGAAATGACCATTGTCCGCTTTTATCTCTCTCTACAATCTAGACCGGGTGACTATGGTATTTCACTCAGCCATTTCACACTCCTTCAGGAATGTAAAATGTTTCACATTTCTTCCAGAGTGTGACGCACGTTTTCCATTATGCTGTATCTTTCGTTAAAATTTTTGGATTTCACGATGAACAAGAGGTCAACATATACAGCTAAATTCAAGTTAAAAGGGATAGCTAAAACGAATAATTCAGCTACTGCTCGTTTATTCGGCATCAATGAGAAGCAAATTCGCGAATGGGAAAAAAAATAAGACTGCTATCAATGACATGCCTCGTGAGAAAAAAGCAAATAGAGGCAAACATGTGCAATTTCCAGCTTTGGAAGAGGCACTTAATATCTGGGTGCTGGTAAACGACAACATGGATTTATTGTGACGCGAAACTGTATTCAACTGCAAGCTTTGCATCTGGCAAAAAAGATGCTTATAGCTTCAAAAGAATTTAAAGCATCCTCAGGTTGGTGTACTAGATTTATGATTCGTTTTGATTTGTGTATGCGTCAAAAAACTAAAATAGCGCAAAAACTGCCAGCAGAGCTGGAGGACAAAATCTTAACTTGGCAACGCTATATTATAAATCTGAGAAAGAAATATTGTTTTGCTTTGGACCAGATTGGAAACATGGACGAAACACCAGTTACCTTTGATTTTCCGACAAATACAACTGTTAACAAAAAGGGCGAAAAAACTGTTTTGATAAAAACAACTGGCCATGAGAAATCCAGATTTACGGTGGTATTAACGTGCTTAGCAGATAGAAGTAAATTACCACCAGTAGTAATTTTCAAAAGGAAGAACCTTCCTAAACAGGTGAAGTTTCCAAGTGGTATTCTTGTACGAGCTCACCCAAGTGGCTGGATGGATGAAGACGGTGTAAAGGACTGGATAGATAATGTATGGAACCGAAGACCTGGTGCTCTACAGCGAAAAAACAATCTTATAGTTTGGGATGCTTTTAGAGCTCATCTTACCAGTAGTGTGATGAAAAAGGTTAAAACAATAAACTCAGAAACAGCAGTGATCCCATGCGGATTAACATCTCTTCTACAGCCTTTGGATGTAAGCATAAATAAGTCGTTTAAAGATCGACTAAGAAAAAAGTGGATACAATGGATGTCATCCGATGATATCCCGAAAGAAACAACGAAATCTGGAAATTTTAAAAAAGTGGACATTGTAACAATAGTAGAATGGGTGAAAGAATCATGGTCTGAAATTCCCACAGAAATGGTAAAGAAAACTTTTATAAAATGCTGCATTAGCAACGATATGGACGGATCAGAAGATTTTTTTTCAGATTCCAATGAGTCATTGATAAGCATGGAATCCGAATCTGAGGATGTGTACAATGAAATATCGGATTCCCAATTAACTGAGCTGTATGAATATTCAGATTCTGAACAATAACGTACATTTTTTATAAGTTTCATTGAAAATTTTTAATCTTTAATTGAAAGCAATAAAGGTTTTTGGATTAATATTTTCTAGATAGGTATCATTTTCTGTCTTTAAAGATCCTGAATATCGGCAGTTGGGTAAGCATTTTTTTTTTTTTTTTTACTTACTCGTGTGTAAGTCGACCCCCCCCCCCCTTTTTCAACTCCCAAATTTTGTCTAAAATCATTTGGTTTACATGAGTATACACGGTAATTAGATTTTACCACATATAAAATTTAATGCATATTTTATTTTCCTGCGAGTGCACAGAGTACCTGGGAGGGGTGAGGGAGTGTTAAAAATATTTTCAGTCCTGACCAGAGTCGATTAATGCAGGGACAAAGTTCCATAGGCATTTTATAAGAGTACTTTTGCCCTGTTTAAAACAAAAATTCTGTGTTTAAAAAAGATGAAATTTTTTATGTACTAAAATACTGTTGGAAGTTTGCCCATGTAGTAACTGGGTCCAGGTCTAGACAACCTATCGCAGCTTATACCCATGATTCAACCAAAAAAAAAAACCCATTATCAGTCGATATGCATATCACACGCTTCAAAGTCAAACAGAAATGTGCCAGTAAGTTGTGCAGTGTTGCCAGATGGGTATTTTTTTTATTTCGATTGCTTGATGGCTAGCACCTTTTTTAATATAGAAATATTTTTTAATTTAATGACAAATTTAATAAAGAGACTATTACTATTTCAAAACAAATGACAGCAACGAAGCAATCTGAATAATAGGAACTCACCCAACAGGCAATAGTAGTATATTAGCCATCCTGGAGTCAGAGTCAGAGTTTGTTCCTTTAAAATTTAAGGAGTCAGAGTCGGTCATTTTTCCCACCGACACCATAGCCCAGCTAATGATACTATTTTTTTTATAAAACTGTTTGTCTGTTTATTCAATGCAAAAACTCATTTAATAGTAATCAGGGTTCATTTAATTCTATTGTCACAAGCTCAGTGTACAACTTAAAATTTAGGCTAAATTTTGTAATATTTGGTGCAGAATTTGAGAGGATACAAATGAAAAACTAAACGTTTCTTTACATTTTTCTTTTCATCCAAAAACTTCCTTCATAAAAATATAACAAATTATAACGCTTTGTAATGATATGCTTTTTTAATTGCTATAAGGTGTAAAATGAAAACTTTATAAATAGTCAAATAAGTTTTATTAGACTGTTGACATCTTTTGGCTCTATGAGAGCCATTATCAAAACAAATAAGAATATTTTACAACTGCATGGTCTATGAAGTTATTATTTGAAATGACATCATTTAATTTTAAACGTACTTTTCAAATTATGCACATTATTTTTTATTTTTACTTGCATGTTTATTTCCATACTTGTAACCATGGAGTAACTCGAGCCACAATTTCGGTAAGTTAAAAGATGCTGCATTGTTACACATAGTATTTTTGCATATTACTATCTCTATGGTTTCTCTTATTATGGATCGATGGTACAGATTGGAGGGAAAAATTATCTTACTTTCATTGAAATTTATTTGGATGGTTTTTCTATTATACTTAATATCAGCTATATGCTCTTTTTTTCTCTAAGTAAATTTCCTGCTTGTCATGCCAAAACAGGGTATGTAAATATCATGATATTTTAGAAAATATCAAAAATATCCGATATTTTGATATATATCCGATATTTTCAATATATATCCGATATTTTCAAAACAGTCAACTTACTGCTGATAATAAATATTTTCAAGCATAATATAAATTAGAAGCTAAAATATATTGCACTTAACATGAAAACTTAAACAATATACTCAAAATGCTTTTTTCCCCCTTTTTCTTCTTTTATTTTTCACTCTGAACAAAATTGAAGATAACTAATCAACAAAACAGAAACTATGTGCTTCATACACTTATAAAAAAACGATTATAAAATTCAGTATCAACTATGAAGAAATCAGAAAATTAAATACTTTTTTTTTTAAATTGAACATAAAAATGTAAGCTTATTTATTTTTTATTCCCTAACATATTGTACAATTTAAGCTCAACAACACCAAAACGAGAAATTGATTCTTTTCTAATGAAGCCTGATTATCTAGACAGTTTATCTTTCTATATCTGTCCTGAATTAGTTAATTGCCACATAATTATTAGTCCCATATAATCTACATTTAAAAATAAATACTTTAAACGAAGCTTGGATAAGATTTTTGTTTTTTTTCTTTAGCTAGAAAAGTCACTGCCAGAGACAAATGTTCTTTATCTACAGAATGACAGTCAATATCAGTTGAAAATTTCATTTACACTTGTTTTGATTTAAAATAGCAAAAATATCTTGCACTGTGATATTTTGAAAATAAATATCAAATATTGAAAATAACAAACATCTTGATATTTTTAAAATAAATATCAAATAATATAAAAATATCAAAAATCTTGATATTTTAAAAATAAATATCGGATATATATCATGATAGATATCATGATATATATCCATTGATATATATCAATGAACCCTGTGCCAATATAGTAATTCTTTGATCCGTCTTCTTTAATAAATGGTATTTTATATACTCCTGAATAATTCTCAAAATTAATTGGGTCAATTGTACATGTAAAGCACAATGATAAAGAGAAAATCGTACGGGAAGTCATTGATATGAGGTCTGAGCATTCATATATATCTGAACATGTAATTAAATATTTGAATTATAAAAGTATTAGTGAAATTAAATTAATTCATAAATTGTTCAGTGGTGTTGAAACAAGTGAGATGAATCACAATAAATATAGAATTCATTTAAGCAGTATTGATAATAGTTATAAATGTGATAAGCATGTTTTAGATGTTCCTGTTATTTGTTCTAATGTAAAAAAGTGCCAAATGGGCCTTGGTTAAAAGAATTGAATAAATATGGTATTAATATTTCTGATGTTGAAAACAATGTATGTAAAGCCGAAAATGAAATGAAATTATTGATTGGTTCCAATCTGGTAGGAAAATTACTCACCGGAAATATTAAAGTTTTAAAAAGTGGTTCAGACCACTGAGATGGACTCTAATGGGACTCTAAATCTGAAACAAATTATTCTCTTATGGTTATTTCATCACTTTGGGACAAAATTCTGTTGCTAATTTATGGAAGCTGGATATTCTCGGTATAACTGATCCAGTTGAATCTGAAACTAAAACTGAAATTCATGAAGAAACTATGCAATATTTTAAGATTAATATAAGAATAGATACAGATGGGAGCTATGAAGTAGTATTGCCTCGGGTGCTAGATAATGCCCGCTTACCTAGTAATAGAGAATTGTCCAAAAAACGGCTTGCTGCAATGAAGAAAAAGTTATCAAGTTTAAATAAAACAGAAGTTTATAACGAATTATTTGATGCATGGTTGAATACAGGAATAATTGAAAGGGTGATTGATAATAAAGAATCTGAAATACAGTATTTGCCACACACGCCTGTATTTAAAGAATCGAGAAATTACTAAAGGCCAAAGAAGAAAGCCCAATAAAGAAACTACTAAAGGCCAGTTTTTGATGCTTCGGCTCATGTTAAAGGTTTCCTTTTATTAAATGACCGTCTGGATAAGGGACTAAATGTGATTGAAATGATTCTTTCAATATTGCATTGTTTTTGGAAATTTCCTGTTGGTGTAGTATCTGATATAGAGAAGGCATTTCTACAGATTGTTATTGCAGAAAGGGATAGAGTAAAGACTATCTGCAATTTTTATGGAAAGATAATATAATATATAGACATAAACGTGTGGTTTTCAGAATCAATTGCAGCCGCCTTTTTACTAGCGACTACTCTGAAACACCACCTATAAAGTGTGCCTGATAACTCTGCTTCTATGGCAGAGACTTTGAAGGAATCTTTGTACATAGATAATTGTGTTTACAGTTTCAACACAGTTAAAGAGTTAAACAAGTTTATAATTGAATCAAGAATGTTAATGTCCTCTGTGAAATTATCCTACTCAAGTTATTTCTGAAATTTCAAGAATTAATATGACAACAGTATTAGGCTTAAACTGGGATCTAGGAAGCGATACCCTATCTTGCAAAATCGGCCCTCTTGAGGAAGAGGGCTATTCCTACAAAATGAGCTCTACTTTCATTGGCTCAGAAGTCTTTTAATCCTCTTGGATTTACCTTACCCGTGACATTGCTTCTAAACTTATTCTACAAGAATGCTGGAAATTGAAATTAAAGTGGGATGAGTTAATTACAAAGAATTTAGCTAAACAATTTTTGAAGTGGATGGAGGAAATAAAATTAATTTCTGACATCAAACTTGTGTGTTGGATGAATCTAGATAACTATGAAAATAATAATGTAAGTCTTCAGATATTTTGTGATGGAAGTAAACACACATATGCTACTTGTATTTTTCTGGGAGTAAAGAAGAAAAATGAAATTTTGGTAAGTTTCATACAACCATGTGCAAGAGTACCGCTCTTAAGAACTTAACAATACCATTGTTAGAGCTTTTATCATGCTGCACTAGAGCCAGGTTGGGTATTGTGTGGCTCAGATCAGAAAAACCTTGAGTAGGTTTCTTGTTTTTGAAGGTTCTAAAACTTGTAGGGAAGTAACTTTGTCCATAGGAGCAGAAGAACAAAAGACTGCCTAATTCTCAGAATAATCAATTGAATGAAAAAAAATTGGCAAGAAAAGAAAATGCTGGACTTCCTTAAAATAAAGTCAACTGACCCTGGCAACAGGAATGAGCTGAGGCCGGTTCCAGAGTCTTTCTTATCTTTATAAATTTAATCTGGCTGATCTCGCTTCCAGAGGTTCTTCTGTTGAACAATTCTGGAAGCTAAAATGATGGGAGGGACAAGCTTGGCTGGCTGAGCCAGAATTTACTTGGCCTTAAAGCATCGAATCTCCAGATGAAGAAGTTATTAATGCTGAAATGAAAAGTGTTATTTCAGCATTAAACAAGAACATGAAACCTAATGATTGGTATTATCAACGGTTTTCAGCATACAAGAAAATAATAAGATTGATTGCATGGATTCTAAGATTCATAAACAATACAAGAGAACCAAATTCAAAAGAAGTATCTGAATTTACATGTTTTGAAATAGAACAAGTCGAAAGGAAATTAATGATTTTGAACCAGAGACATATTTGATAAGAAGAATAATGAGAAGATTCATAGCCTAAGACCAATCCTAGATTATCATAAGAGTAAAAACATAAGTCATTTATCGAGAAGATATTATCAAAAGAGTAAAAACACAAGTCATTTATCGAGAAGATATGAAACAATTTTAAGTATCCAATTCAGTATCCAATACAATTGCTGTCAGACCATCCTGTAGTCCATCGACTGATCTTATGGAAACGCCAAGAACTATTACATGCAGAAGTGGATCTTTTGACGACATCTATACAAGAAGACTACTGGGCCTGAAAGCCAGGAAAACCACTTGAGCAGTTCAGAAATGTGTGCAATGTAAAAAAATCCTTGACGGCTCAGCCTACAGGCTCAGGTAGATTTCGAAGATGCAGACCGTGAGGCGCCTGTTTGCATGGGAATTGCAGAAGAAATGGCCTTTCTGCCATGATGCGACAGTTGGAACCGTCCACTTCGAAACCTAACTTGTTTGCAGGCGGAGCCGGCAGGGATTTTTTTTTTTTTTTAAATTTTTTTTGCTATAAGGGTTGGTTGTATGAAAAACTTGTCAATATAAAAGTTTTAGATTATGTTAAGAGAAGTTATAATAAATTTAAGTGGATTTGATATCGTTTGAATTGACGAAGTTATGAATTTTTTTCTTCTAACCCCCCCTCCCCCCCCTTTGGGCCATTTTTAATGATATCAAAAATCTGTCATACATAAATTTTTGGCCCCTTTTCCTAGAAGTAATAACTTTAAACGGATTCGATATGTATCATAATTAAAAAATTATGGGTTTTTTTCTGTTTTCACAAAAAGCACCCCCCCCCCCCCTGGTCCGATTTTGCCCATTAACGAACTTGACCGAGATTTTATGCCCCTTGATTTTATGTATCAGTTTTGAAGAGATTTGTGCAGAATTATTGCAGTTATCGTGTCCATAAAAAAGTGACATAGATAGATAGATAGATATATAAAGTTTTGAACTAGGGGTGGTTTTGAGTTCTGGGAGTCAGGATCGGTGTAGATTTGCAAAATTTTTTCAAAAATTCCAACTTAGGGGAGAATGTAATAGGTAGTATTTCTTACGAAATCTACAGTGTAAAATATAATGCACAGAAGACAGAGTCAAAACCTATTCAGTTGCCAGCAGAAAGAGTTCAAGATGTAGCAGTATTCCAAATAATTGGAGTAGATCTAGCTGGCCCCTTATATTTGAAAAGTGGAAAAAGTGTATGTATCGTGTTGTACACTCGTGCAATGTATAGGGCCATACATTTACAATTAGTGACGTCACTGTCAACAGATGCTTTCCTCTAGTCTTTCAGGCACTTAATAGCAAAAAGAGAAAGAATGACGACAGTATATTCTGATAATGGCTAAAAATTTGGTTGGTGCAGGTAAAACTTTTTCAGACAATGATTGGGAACAGATCTCTGCTGCAGCAGTAGTACAAAAGATTCATTGGAAATTCAATCCGCCTACCGCTGCTTGGTAGAGTAGTTGGTAGGAATGGTTGATACAAATGGTGAAACACATTTTGAGGAAAGTCCTAGGTAGAGCATCAGTATCCTATGAAGAACTTACCATAATTCTTTGCAATTGCAAACAAGTTATAAATGCAAATGATGCATTTATAACTTGAGCCTACACTAACATATGTCTCAGAAGATGTGGATGATCTAGAACAGCCATACTCAACCTTTTTTTCTTACGGGCCGCAAACTATGTTTGGAATGTTCGGCGAGCCGCAACATTGCAAACTATGTTTGGAATGTTCGGCGGGCCGCAACACAATTATATTATAATATAAAAAAAAGGTAACTTAAATAGTAAGATTTTAAAAAAGTAGTATATAACAAACCTAATATAATAAAGTTAATATAATCAGTAGGATTGAACGTTTGCCGAAAAAGAAATATTACTAAAACTTTTAACACCACTATTTCCAAACAATAAACTTTGTGGTAGATTTAAATTGCAAATGATGTACAAATAGTGGTATAAAACATTTTGCTGCCAATTTTTTCCACGGTAAACGTTCAACCCAAATAAGCATTATTAGTTAAACAATGCTTATTAGGCAAAATACATGGCATATTTTGCTTATAACAATGTAGCATTTCCAAGTTCTATAGAAAAAAATAAGGTGACTTGCTTTAATAAATTAATTGTTTTCTCAATACAAAAACTTTTTTTAAAGTGTAGAAATGTATAGTGCAAATGTAATAAATTTGGAATAATATTGGTTTAGTGTTGAAGATTAAGAAATGTATGTACCACTATAGCAAAAATATAACTACATGTAAAAAGAACTTTAGACTAAGGAAACGATATTTAAGATAATTTTAAATAACAGGACAGTTTTTGTCTTTCCATGAAAATATATAAAAGAACAGTGAAGGTCTTAAAAACTTTCATACACATCTCAATTAATGTAATACATAGAGGTTATTGATTATGTATCTTGGGCTGCACATAAAAGGTCTCCGGGCCGTAGGTTGAGTATGGCTGATCTAGAACCTTAAACATCAACAATGTTCCTACAGGAAATAAGATCTTCAGATGTGATAGATTTTGATACAGTTGACACAAAAGAATTAAATAGAAGAGTAAAGTATAGGTAACATGTTCGAGTACATCTTTGAAGTTGAATTTTCAATGAATTCCTAGGGCAGTTGTGGCAACAAAATTCCCCGCGAAAGAATGTTACTGACCATTGGTGATGTCGTTCTCATAGAATCTGATAAGAAACATACATATTGGACTTCAGCCTGCGTGAAAGAACTAATTTATGGAAAAGATGGTCACAAGAGAGTTGTTCGAATAAAAACACAAAATGGTGAACTTTTGAGACCAATACAAAAACTGTACAATCTAGAGATTCCAAAAGAATTCTCTCTTGAGCCAATATTATGAAAGAGAAGGGGCAGAACAGTGACTGTTCCGAACATTATCAGTCATAAGACTATTTTGAACAGTGAACTGAATAGACTTTTCTGTTTTTCTTATTATTGTATATCTCATATCTTTCATAGTGTTAATTTGAATTTGTAATAAAATGTTCAATTTTGTTTGAATTTTGCAGGAAAATTGTATAATTTGTCTGTGAAATTAGTGGTAAGAATATTTATGCTTTGGCTGCGTAATGGAAGTATTAGTCATATTTTTTTTAATTTTGCATTTTTATTGTACACATTGTTGAGTTTTCCTGTTGAAAACTAATGGTGTGAGATTGTCGCGAATTGATTAACTAGTAAATCTGCAGATTAGAAGCCTCAACGTCAGCTCTATAAGTCATTGTTTTTTAATCTCACTTTTCTTATTATTTAGCTTCTTACAATCCGCAGGTTTTTTTTTTTTCATATTACATACATATTTATAGGCATTTAAAATACTTTGGAAGTTTCAGAAATTAGAAGCGTTAAATTAAACACGGTTTATGCAATGATATTCTGAAATTCTTATGAACTCCTTATTCATGTAACTTTTTAAATAAAAAAAATAAACTTGTATCAAAATAAATTCTCATTTATGTCAATAAAATACTAAAATCTATCGAAAATAATTTATTTTGCTAATAAAATATTGCAACAAAATAATGGGAGTTACTTGAATTTTATTATTATGAATATGATATTCTTTGAAATATGGTTGCTAAGCAACTGATAAATTAAAGAGTAAAGTAAAAAGAAATTCATTTTAAAATTTGTAAAAAATATGAAAATAAATTATTTTATATTTCTCGAACAGATAGAAAAAATGTTCCAAGAATTTAAACAATTAATTTCTAAATTCTAATAAATGTATCGGCATAATTTCAAAACTATTGAATATATTTAAAACCTCCATATTGAAAATTTATTATCAGTAATTTTACGTTTAAATCCATTATTCAAATGCGTGATTTTTATTTCAGTTAAAAATGAAATTTGAAAATCGTCTGCATTCCCATAGGAAAATATTATGACCTAAAACAAAATGTTCTATATTTTTTGAACAAATGAACCAAATGTAACTGAAAACCATACAGCTAATTCCGGGTGCCTCACCAACATACCCACCAAAAATCAACTTAATCGGGCGCTTTTTATGGCAGTTATCGCGGAACAGACAGACAAACAGACAGAAACCAAAAACTTTTCGCGTCTCCACAGTGAGCCTTCACTGACGTTTTGGCAATTATACTACTGTTTATCTAAAGTAATAAGAGATGGCAGCACTATACTGTGTCATTTTGATTAAATGTGTTCTTGGCTCCTCCTACTCCCAGAGATGTTTGTAGAAGTAGTTCTGCTCTGACTTGTTAAAAATGGCATGTTGAATATCTCATCGGCACGAAAGTAAAATGAATAAAATTTTATTTTGATGAGTTTTAAAAAGACTTTTTCACTTCTTAAAATATTATTTTCATGTGCTTTTAAAATGACAATAGTTTTGTGATCAGGTTGATCCTTAATATTGAAATCGCTCTATGTGTTTGCAATATCATATAAATAGCATAGAGAAGTGGTCCGTATAAAAATGCAAAAAATTATATGCTTTATATAAATCTTTTGGTTTTTTCATATTTTCAAAGGCAGATATAAAAAGTTAAAATTCTCGTTCATAGCTGCCATTGCAATTTTTTAGATATACAGTCGAACCTCGTTAACACGAAATCGCTTAACGCGAAATTTTGCTTAACACGAAATAATACTGAGGTCCCGTCAGATAAGTCTGATAATTAATGTTAATTAATTCGTTTAACGCAAAATAGAATTTTGGAAAATCCCGCTTAAGGCGAAATTTTCTTTTTGCCCCAAAGTCCAAACAGGATTCCTTAAGCAAAACTTTCGATATTACAAACTTATGTGTCACATTTTCTTATTAAAAATAGAATTTTTCCCATGATTTGAAAAATACCTAAAGTGGAAAAAGGTTTCATAAAATGGTGAAATTCCGAATTCCTGACTAATCTCTGCCTTTCTTTGTCCTCTGATATGCGGATGTTTTCCAACAGTAACCATATGGGCTTATAGATTGGTCACAGTGAAAGTTTAAGTGAAGGAATTTGTTTCTTGAAAATGATTGTTTCATTATTCGTTTGACTGTATTCACAGTGACATAAACCGGGTTTCCGAAATCTCCTATTTTCAGGTGAAAGAAGTGACAATCCCTACTTCACTACCTGATTACATAATTGAAACTCTTTTCGCAGTTGCTCTGTAGAATTCTATGAAAGAAGAGTCGAAAACAGCAAGCTTATCTTTAGAAACCAAGCAAAATATTTTAAACGAAGTCAGCGATAAAGTGCTGAAAAAATCAGACATTGCAGCAGAAAAGATTGAAGCGGGTCATGCTGTGCATCAATTCCAACCAGTAAGAAAACAAATGTGTATACGAAAAGAATAAATAAATTGAAATTGCTCTCTTGCTGTGGATAAAAGAGGCAAGAAACCAGGACATTATTTTAATTAGTGCAGTTTTGCAAGAGAAGGCAAATACATTTGCTGATGCTCTCGGTGAAAGCTATTTCCCATATTCTAACGGATGACTGCTAAGATTCAAAGAGCGTCATAGAATTGTTTGCAAAAAGATATGTGGCCAAAAACGAGGAATTCTTTCGCAGACATTGTTTTTCAGAGTACTTTTGCATAGATGGAGATGTGCTAACTTCAGATGTCACGACAGACGAAGAAATAATTTCTGTATTAGCTGAAAAAAGATGACACCATCGAAGTGTCAGATGAGGATGAAGAAATCGATACAAAAGTTTAGTGTCATTAAATAAATCTACCGCAGTATTGAAAACTGCACATCCTTCCATTATGAAACAAGAGGATGCTTCCCGAGCTTTGGACAAATTACATGAGAGACGTTCCTAAAAGAAGTACTCAACAAAAATATAAGCAAAAGTCAATAACGGACTTTTTAAAAAAAAGCTTTAGCACGTAAACAAATTCTTTATTGCCCAAAATGATGATCAACTTGTTTCATTTTTTAATTAAATTTTCTATTTCTTATTAATTTATGATTTTAAGAAAACAGATACATATTTGCAGGTTAATAAATGTAGTTTTTATATTTAACATAGAGGGTACCCTATTTTGGTGGTTAACACGAAATTTCGGATAACGCGAAAAAAATCCACAGTCCCTTCAATTTCGTGTTAACGAGGTTCGACTGTATATACAAAATAAAAAATATCTATAAAAAATTCACAAAAAATGTATTTACATAATAATATTACATCTACAGAAAAATATTGTTAAAAAAAGCAACCCTCATAGTTTGAAGATCGTAGCAACCACATCAAAACATTTATCAAAAAAAAAAAAAACGCGAAATTTACCAGCTTTTAATAACAGATAGGGAAATAAGTTTAAGATTTACTCACAGATCAATACCCAAGATATGTCTTTTTTGAGTTGTATCATTTTACAAATGTGTACAGCATGTAAAGAAGCAAAACTAATTATCTGCACCAAAATAACATTTAATCTCACGTCACTGGATTACTAAAACAGATATTTTTTTTTTTTTTTTTTTTTTTTGTTCTATACACCTGCAATCTACAATCAAGCTAAAAAAAGAAAAAAAAATGACTAATAAAAAAAAATCATATTTTGAAAGAGAAATACCTTTGTTTTTCACAAAAACACTTGCTACAAAACACAGGTGGAACTGTCAGAATCTGCCTGCTGGGGCATTTCAAAAATATAAAAAAGCATTTCAGAAAAGATTTCTAAAAAAGATAAATAGGTAATTTTGAGAAAAGCAATACAATAAAAAATTACACAAAATAATTTATAAAAATCATACACAAAGGCAACTGAAAAGGGACCACATGTCTAAAAATACAGCACCAAGTTTTCCTAAATACGCATTTTTTTTTTTTTCAAATTACCCCAGAAAATATGTTAATCGAATATTTTTACAAAAATGTCATTAAACAATGAATATAGCTTTATTTAGCACACTTAAATATACTACGGCAAGATGGGTTACATTTAAAACAGCAAATAATTTTTTGGAATAAAATATAAACAGTAAAAATTAATGCATCTAACAAAATATTAAATCAATCAATTGTTAGCAGAGTTACACATTAACAATTACAAAAGTATAATGCATTTCATGGAATTTAACATGTAGTAAAAGTAATCAGTGAATAAAAAAAACACAGCATAACAGCGCCTTCTGTTAAATAATAAAATTTAAAATTAGATTAACACATATATTATTAATTATTAACTAAAACATAAAATTCAGTTCTTTTCTATACAATAGAAGCTGAGAGGCTATAATGTTCATCCGAAAAAGCATAGTATAGCAACACCCCCTGCGGAGTGGTCTAAACCAATATTGAATCAATATTCGTAATCATCTTACATATTAAATTTGGTGAAATTCTATCCCAAACATGCCGAGATCTGGCTATCATGGAAATTGTTAAAAATGCGCTCCAGTAGCACCACCTGTTGGGTAAAATCTATATATATATTTGTCTTACGTGGCGCGAAAATAGGGCTGAATTTGTAGCTTATGGTTTGGCACCAAACACAGTTTCCAGAGCTCAGACCAATGAACAGACTAGATTGTGTTAGATCAGCTCCGCCTCCAATCCAATATGGCGGTCACTGTGAGTGCAGTGAAACCATAGAATGAAACTCTAACTAGCAATTATTAAAAATAAAATATAACATGTATGTAATCCAAAGCGTCTCAGATGATTCCTCATTTTAATTATGAGTAATATCGTTAATTTCAAAAGAATTCTCAACTCTTATTTAGAATTCATTTACGAATTTCACTCACTCAAGAATCGAAAAAAAAAAAAAAATCAACTGGCTGGGTTGCACCTGCCGCCATCTGTTGCTGTAAATTGAAGTAAAAAATAATTTTTTTTGTAAAAATCTATAATCATTTTTTTTCCTACTGAATTTAAGCCGCGCTGTATAATATTATAGGTGCAACAAGTTTTAAACTAATTATGTTTCCAAGATCCTTTTTTCATAGTATTTAAATGATTTATATGCCCATTGGTAGCGCCAAGTAAATGCATTTTTAGTTCTGTTTTCAACGGAGAATTACTTTTTTACATTAAAAAAAAATTGTCAATTTCATATGTTCAAATGTTTTATGGAAGAACTTATTCCGGCTAGAATTGCTGAAAGATAAAAAGGGGCGAGCGAGCGAAGCGAGCTGGGACCGCGTAGCGGTCTCAATGTGAATTGCTTCGCAATTCACGGGGGGTTGGCGAGTAGGGAGCTGAGCCCCCTAGTACACCAAAATCTAATTAGCATCAATTTATGTGAAGGGTTAACTGAATGTGAAGTTTGATGAAATTTCACTGAGATTGCCTTATTAACATACCTCATGTAAAATGTAAAAAATGCAGCATAACAGTGCCACCTGTTGTGTCATATATGCCAAAACATAATCAGCACCTCTATGCGCTAAAGTTTAATTAAATAGGGCATTTGATGAAATTCCATGCTTCAGTTTTTGATATAGAATGGCTACAAAATATGTATCACATACAGAGAGAGATTTTTTAAAAAATATCAAATTGTATTCAGGTCAACCTAAAACATATAAAGCAATAAAAAAATATGGAAATTATTCTCATAATTCCAATATTTTCTTCTAATAAATACATATTAAAGAAAGTATTAAAAAAAGAGGAAATCGTAATTAGGGCTGGACGATATCAAAAATTTTATATCGCGATATATCATCGAGTTCATATCGATATTGGTGATATATCGCGATAACTACCTTAAAATGTGTGGGGATAGAAATATTGCTTATTTCGAAAGACAAATGTATGAGCGATTTAAATACCAACAGATGTAGAAAGCAACGAATCATATATATATTTATATATATGTAATATATCGATACGCCTCTGTATAACGGGCGCACCTCGGTATACCGAACGCACATCGATCCCTCTGTAACGACGGACGGTTGATCGCTGCTACCACACATCCCAGTAAGGTATAACGTCGTTGATGTAGTCGTGCGAATGTAAGAAATCAGCAGGCATTTTCCTGGGAACTAGCTTTTATTCCAACTAATTACAGGTCTCTCTTTAAGCTAGGCCCAGGGGACAGTTTGAAGAGTCTTTTACCGGGGAAACATCGTCTTATCGTTCATATTTCGGCGAATTGCCGGACTTACAATGGCAAAGATGCCGTCGCACTTCGAAGAATACTGGCCGTAGTTTTTGTGGAGAGTGATTAGAGTCAAAAAGCCATGCAAAAAACGTGCTCCTGACATTATATACGGCCGGACCACCGCTAGAGACCGCTTTGCAACTTATGAAATAATGTAATTTAATTGGCTAATTAGCCCTTGACTCATATCTGGGTAAGCAGCCCAGATAATTAACATGCAAGATGTAGCCACCGGGAGAAGAGAGATGCGCTACCGTCAGCACTTTTAATCTTAACGAGGATTCAAAATTAATATCTGTTCGTAATAAATGTATCATAAGGAAAGTTAAGTTACAGGGGCAACTAGAAATTAAGGCAAAACTTTAATATTTTGACACACGATTTAGGGATTTTAAACTTTGAATTTTTATATTTTAGTTTCTGATTTGGAATGGGTTTAACTAAACTATCCTTTCATATCAATCCACATTCGTTCACATTCAAAATTCTTTCATACTTTTTCACATTCATTTCACATCCCCCCCCTTTAAAAATGAGCGCCACAGTACTTGCCAGCAAGGGCTGTGGGGCTCAACCCCATAAGTTAAACTCATTTTAAAATAGGCTATCGATTTATTTTTTTTTTTTTTTTTTCCTACGGAATTCTAATTAGACTCTCAAACTGCTTGGGCTTACTTTTACATAAAATACTGGTACTATTTGATGATATACACTGAAGATAAAACATATGACATATACTGTAAACAAAACACACAGCTGCAGCAAAAAAAAAATTTAAACATTTCTCGCGAGAACATTATGTGCTATTTTTTGAAAGTCTATTATTAGCACATTGCAAAAGTTTTTGTTAACCAACATGTCCTGTGTGAATTGTTCTTGGGTGTTGGTTCATCAGGAAAGGTAAACATTGCACCTTTCTTTAAACATACAATACAATAAAAACTAAATAATATGATACTTGAAAACAGAAATATAATATGGCAATTACTTATATTATTTACAAAACACAAACAATTAAAATATGCACTTAAACTTATAAAAATACTTCAACATGATATAAACACTTATTCAAAACATTAAATTTAAAAAATATATCATAAAAGATATTTCAAATATATTGTAAATATAGGACAAAACAATTACTACAAATGCAATAAAAACAACACAAACATGAAAATGTCATATGAGCAGTTACAAGCTCTGTTACTACTCCAAAATATCTATTTACAAGCATCTTTGGGCTTATAGGACACTCTAGTGGGAATTATTCTCAGGAGAAAAAAAAAAAGATTGAACTGGAAAACTTTGTAAAAATAGGAAATTCTAACCAAAAAATAAAAAAAAATTAGGCTATCCTTTCCACCATGCTCAGTGAGACATGGATTTCTAAACTCTGAGGTGATTATCATCCAAAAAATGTGTCTCTTGCACAAGGAAAAAGGAAAAGTGGATGCCCGATAATCACCTACAGAGGGAAAGCGAAGCAGTTTTGCCAAATTCTCCATTCTACATGGAAAGAGAAAATGGGAAAACAGTTCGACTATAGACGGGAGGCCACGGAGCGGAGGACCCCTAACGTGTTCCTAATTTTGTCATTGTATAAGTAATAAAAAAAAATAAAAAGGTTAGCAGTACTTTAAAACTGCTCCGCCAACTACACCGCTGGGTTTTAAATTAACATCCAGCTGGGTCCTCATCCAAACACTAAAATGATAGAGGGACGATAGGAAAGCAAAAAAAAAATAAAAAATTGAAAGATGAAAGAAATACACGGGGGTTATTCATGGTAGAGTTTTAAATTTTGAGGAGGGTTATAGAATCTCAACTTGGAGGCGTGCACTATTTCAGAATTTCTCTTAAAATGTATACTGGGTTTATCAATTTCAAAACTTACATCAGATAGTTGTTTTAAGATAGTATATGGTCCAGAATATGGTGGAGTCAATTTACGTGTATTAGGATAGTGGAATTCTTCATACATTACAATGTCACCAACTTTAAACTTTACAGGAAGAAAACGAGCATCATAATGGATTTTGTTTTTTTTATGGTAAGCTATTGTTCTTTCCTTAGCCAATTTTCTAGCTTCTTCAACAGGAGGGTAATAATCATTATCTGGCAAAAGAGGATCATAAGGTAATTTTCCTAACAGCAAATAACTAGGTGGAAATTGAGTTACAGAATGTGGAGTAGCATTATATTGATACAATACTTCATCTAAAAATTTTGTCCAAGGTAATTTAGTTGGTGATGAATTTACAATACATTTTAATCTGGTGACAATAGTTTGATTCAAACGCTCAATTTTCCCATTCGTTTCCGGGTGATGACTGGAGGTTAATCTGTGTTTGATATTATAATTACGAAGAAAACGTTTAAATCTAGAAGCTGTAAATGCTCCATTTCTATCAGTAAGTATTTTTTCTGGTACTTGAGTTTGAAATAATTGTTTTAAAATGTTTGTATAAGTTTCAGTTGTTACACTTTTTGACGCGAAACCCCACACATAGCAAGTTGCATGGTCTATGACCAAATGCAGATATTTCTTTGCCGAATTATAATGATTAAATCCGCCAACAGAGTCCAATGCCAAGCATTCAAAAGGTATATCCGTTGGGGGCATGAGCTGCAACAAACCAAATCTTTTTTGCCTACTTTTTTTGTTGATTTGGCAGGTATGACAATGTTTAACAAAATTTTCAATATCTTTATTAAGATTAGGCCAATAATATTGATTTGTAATTAAATTTATCATCTTATAAATTCCAGGATGTCCAAAATCTGTGTGGGCTTTTTCCAAGAGGGGTAAACGTAAAGCCATGGGGACGACAATCTTATACAAACTTTTCTTTTTAATCACAATAACATCATTAATTTCAACATATTTTTTACCATCTACCTTGACATTTTCTTTTTTCTGATTTTCTCTGATATCATTCAAGTTGAGTAAATGTATATGATGTGGGGGGTCTTCTGAAACAGGTAATCTAGACAGCATATCAGCCTCTACATTAGTGGAGCCCTTTTTATATTTAATATCATAGTCAAACATACTCAGTTTAAGGGACCAGCGGAAAAGACGTCCTCTTAGGTTTTTAACATTTTTTAGCCAAGTGAGAGCCGCATGGTCTGTATGAATGACAAATTTTTGACCGTGTAAATAATGGTAAAATTTATCTAGAGCATCCACAATTGCCAAACATTCGAGTTCAGTAATTGCATAATTTTTTTCATAGTCACGAAGATTTCTAGAATGATATGCTATGGGGTGCAAAATATCATTTTCATCAGCCTGTTTCACAACACATCCCACTCCAAGACTTGATGCATCTACAAATAAATTACAAGGTGTTTTGGGATCAAACAATCTTAAGATAGGTTTTTGAATTAGAGCTGCTTTTAATTTTTCAAAAGAATTTTGACAGTCCTGGTCCCATACATAGGGAACATTTTTCTTTAACAAATTATTTAGAGGATATCTAACCTCAGCATATTTATGAATGAATTTATTATAAACATTAATAGATCCCAAAAAGCGTTGTAACTCTTTAACATTGGTTGGTGGTTTTAACCTCTTGATGGTTTCAATATTTGGGTTATCGGGTGTAATACAACCATTCGACACTTCATATCCAAGAAAATTAATTGTTTTCTTAACAAAATTACATTTAGACAGCTTTAATTTAAGATTTTCCTGGACACAAATATCAAAAATGATTTCCAAATGATGGTAATGTTCTTCTTCATTTTGTGAGAATACAATAATATCATCAAAATAACTGCATGCAAAGTCAATTTTATATTTATTTAGGATTCTTCGAAGGATACGGTTGAAATTTGCAGGCGCATTTTTCAAGCCGAACGCGAGACGTTTCCACTCAAATAAGCCAAACGTTGTGGCAAAAGCTAATTTTTCAGTATCTTTAGGGTGGATATGTATATGCCAATATCCACTTGCTAAATCGAGAGTGGAAAACACTTTAGCTTGCACCAATTTGTCCAATAAAGTGTCGATTCGGGTTAAGGGTTCTGCATCTGTTTTGGTTATGGCATTTAATTTTTGGAAATCGACACACAACCGAGTTTTCTTTCCTTCTTCACGTTTATAAACTAAGGTTACAGGTGAGGAATAAGGGGAATGACTTTCTTTGATGATACCGGCTTTTAACAAATTTTGAACTTGTTCTCTAATTTCTTCTTCTTCCTTAGGGGAAGTACGATAAGCTCTAAGCGAAATTGGTAAGTCAGAAGTTAAATGTATTCTCTGTGGTTCCATGTTGACACATCCTACATCATATTTATCTTTGGCAAAAATACCGACATATTTGGTTAAGAGAGTAGGCAGTTTGTTAGGTGCAGACTGAACTTGGATAGGTTCAGTGGCGTTTACAAACTCCGGCTCATAATTTTCGCCAAATATCCCTGCATTTTCCTTTTCTGAGATATCTTCATTAGGTTCTGACACGTGCAAGGAATTAATGGTTGGAATATTTCGTAATTGGTTCAGGAGAGGCACTCTTTGGTTATTTTGGAAAATTTGCATCTTAACACAATCAATATTTAACTGGAAACTTTGGCAATGGTTAAGTCCAATAAGGGTATAGGGTAATTTATTATCAATAACATAAAGATCAACATATTTGGATATGCGGCCAATTTTCAAATTAACACGACATTTTTCCTGCAAGGTGAGAATGCCTTGTGTTTGAGCGACCGATAGACCTTTACGAATTTTGGAAGTGTTTAATTGGAATTTTTGGACTAAATGTAATGGAATGACACTTAACGAGCTTCCTGAGTCGATCAAACATGGTATTGAGTTTTCCGGTATCCCTAGAGTAGTAATTTGACGTTTCTTTGGGTTTTCTTTGGATCCTTTTCTTTTTTCTATGTACCCGGGTACTATTAGTTGTCATTGATTACTACTTGGGTTTGCGGAAAAATCACTTTGTGTCTGATTTGGATTTTGGATTTGAATGTTTGGTTGTTGGGTTAGAGAGGAGGCCTCTAAAGATTGCTTTCGAAAAGGACAATCTCGTACCCAATGGTAAGCATTTGGAATATTAAGATTAAGACATACACGGCATGGCGATGGTGCCAATGTAGCTTGGTAGTGTATATTTGGTCTGGGAGGAGACGGTTGAAATGGTCTCACATTTTGGAATGTTCTTTGAGGGTTAGGCACATTTGGGCGATTCTGGGGGTTTTGATAAGGGTATCTATAATTCCAGGATCGCATTGGAAAATTCTGCTCAGCGGTATTAGGGCGATATGGTCGCCATTGTCTCAACTGATTTTGGGGAGTTGGGTCTGGTTTATTTTCAGGACTCTTGCCTGCTACTTCAAGCTTAGTAAGTTTAAAAACCAATTCTCTCCATTCTGTGGCAGATTTAGGGGCATTAGTCACAATTAATCTTTGCATAGAAATTGGCAAACCTTCTGATAACCCTTCTAGAATGAATTTGTTATCTAAACCCAGATTACGACCCATTTTCGTTTTCTTTTGGTAGTACTCGTTGAGGTCTTCACCTGACCTATACCGAATACTAGCAAAGTCGCTTAGTGATAGTGTATCTGGGGTAGAAAAATTTTCATGGAATAGTGAAACAAACTCATTCCAGTGCAAAACATTAAGACAGTTGTTAATGTATAGGGTAAGGGCACTATCTTTTAAAAATTTCTGGATGTTTCTTATCTTCCAAACAGTAGCGTAGCTAAGGGGGGGCAAGGGGGGCGACCGCCCCGGGCGCCGCTGCCAAGGGGCGCCAAATTGAGAGGGGTTTTTAACCGAAATTATCTCTCATATTTTGACAATAAATAAAAATGTTTGACCTTTTTTTTTGTGTGTGTGAATGTTTTCTTTAGTGAAACATTTTATATTATACTGAAATAATGAAAGAAAAAGCTTCTGTAAATGTTTCTAGGGATGGCTCAACATTCTTCGTACTTTACATGATTACGTACCTGAAAGCTGGCGCAAAATGATTAAATGCACGAGGGAGGGGCGCCCAATTGAGAGACGTATTAAATCAAAACTTGTAGGGAGCCCAAAAAAGTCCAAGCGATAGTTTTGAGCAGTGCCCTAAGATGAAAACATTTTTAAAAATCCTATTACTTAGCGCTTTAGATCATCAGTTAGTCGAAATTAAGCATAGGTTATGAATTAATCATTATAATAAAATTTTAAAGAAATGTGCCAAAAATGGGGGAGGAGGATGTTTAAAAAAGAGCCCTAGGACCTTAACTAAAATATGCGGATTGTGGCCCGAGGAGAGGAATTAATACAAAACTTTAAAGTTATGCTTTAAGAGGGTGACAAAATTAGGGAGGGGGAAAATGCACAGTGAAAAAAGTTCACGGGGTCCCGGATCGGGCCCCAGGGTCTTAACTGGGATGTTGAAATGGGGGAATAGCTAAATGGAGAAGACGCCTCAAAATGAGGAAGACTGGATTGAAAGGGGGACACAAGTTATTAACAGTTTAGAACACAAAAACATAAAGGGGCCCAGGAGGCCCAGGTCTTAAAAAATTAAAAATCTGAGCCTCAGGTACATCAGGGCCTGCCTTAGACTATCCACACCCAAATTTTCAGACTTCAGCGGGCATTAGATTTCGCTAGCCATCGCACACAGACAAACAACTTTCTTTTATTAGTATAGATAATTAAGTTATTAAAATATTGAAATGCTGTATTGTCTTTTGATATACACCTGCGTACATAATTTGTATAATTCTAGTCTATCAGGAAGTGGGTGAAAAATCAATTAGAAAATTCCATTTTTACATGACAAAAAACAAGTTAAATGAAAAGGAAATAAATAAAAATGAATTCATGTATTATTAATGAAATCTTTATTCATTGAGTAAAGACACAAGTATAATAGATGAATTCCAAAGTTAAAGATAACGCTAATCATAGATAATTTTATAACTAAAATGTTTTATTAGATCTTCAGATATATATATTTTTTAAAAGAATAAAATAAATAAAAATAAAAATTCATTATAACTTTCAGAAAACGGGCAGTCCACCCATACACTAAACTTTTAGAGATTTAGTATATTGGAAATCGAAATTCCACGCTCGTTGTATCCGGGATTTATTATGAGTCAGATATGCTATTGCAGAGATCATTTGCATACTTTTTATGGCTAAGCCACAATATTATAAGTTTCGGGGACGCAACTGAAGTTACGCCGCTAATACTTTTAAACAACAAGCTTGTAAATAGTTTTTTAGATTGCTTTTCAAACAAGGATTAGCCATCATGATTAAAAGAAAGCAAAAGAGACATAAAATAGTATAATTAAATCTGAATGGACAAATACATATCTCTTTCTCTTTGGGCTGATCAAAGTAAAAATTTTACGGTAATTAAAGTTAGCAAATAAGGTGCACCGATATAAGTTTTCAGATGCAGTTTTTATTGATATTATTAAATGGTTTTGTGAAAGTTTTATGATTTAATCAAGCAAAAACTAATTCTTTAGGTAAAATTGGTTTTGTGTTAAAAATATTTCATTGAAAATCTTTTAAAGAAAATTTCAAAACCACACTTTTGTATAATAATAAACTTTTCGCAACATTTTTCTTTCATACTTTCCTTATAAATCTACTCTATAACTGTAAGAATCACATTTTCAATTAGTTAAAATGTCAGGACAAATGTTAATTAGTTAAAATGTCATGACAGATTTTAAAATAAAATACAAAAGACATTTTACTTAAACTTTTTGTTTTTAGAAAAAAAAAAAAACCTATCTATATCATACTTTTAATTTTACGAAATGCACCTTAAGGAAAAAAAAAAAAAACAGGAGTCAATTGAAAAATATTTGTTGCAGTTTTGTCACTTAGGATAATATGAAACTCCTTGTAATTTTTAAAGAGTGTACGTACCTTGTAAATGAAACAAGACAGCAGACATTTCCCCCCCCCCCCCATAATCAGGTTTAATTTAGGAGTTTTCGCAAACGGGATTTCTAGCAAATAATTTACTTTCATTGTTGTAGTCATTGTTGCTACTGTCATACTCTTAAAACTACATAGCTAGATAGCTAAACATCTTGGAGATAAAAGTAGGTCGTCATAAATGAAAAAGTCGTCATAAATTTGCGATAGCTGACAATTTTTCAAAATTTCCAAATATTGACGAAAATTAGGAATCTTCTATTATCGTGTTCCACGCATTTTACCTTCGTGTGTTTGAGTAAAATTCGTTTAATTCTTAAAAACAAGGAAGAGGAAAACTACCTTTTCCTCCTGTACAAGCCGGAAGGACTTTCCTTCCGTCTTGAGGAAAAAATTGGTTATTTTTTTATTGGGGGGGGGAGGGAGGGCGCAAAATTTGTTCTTTGCCCCGGGCGCCAAAAAACGTAGCTACGCCACTGCTTCCAAACATCATCTTTTCTGGACTCAATACATACAGCCTCAAAATAAGCAAGCCAAGAGGCAAAGATCATCTTAGCTTCCGGCGAAAACGGGATAATCTCGGGGTCTTTTGTTTTTTCCTCACTATTTGCTGCATAGCTACCTACAGCGGCCTTTTTGATTAATTCTATTTCAGGAATTAGGGCCTGATTTTTAAGAGATTGTTGACTCTCTGGGCTAATGGCTCCATTCATATTTACAGGGGCACTTTCATGTATTTCCGTATTTGGAGGACTTTCAAGGGGATTCCCATTTCCCTCAATTTCTGTATTTTTTTCCTTTAAAGATTCGTCACCTTCACCCACTTGAGTGGATTTGTCTTCTGCACTCATTTTTATTACTTATTTTTACAATCTCATTAAACAAAATATAAAAAAAAAAATATTTTTACTAGAAAAAATCTTTTTTTTTTTTTTTTTTTTTTTTTTTTTTTAAATTTGCCCTCTTTTTTTTTTTTTTTTCTTAATTTTTCATTAAATCCCGCTTAAATTTCCAAAATAATAAACAAAAATAATCTGCTTCATTTAATCACTTAAGTTGTAACATAGAGATAATAATAAAATAATAATAATAATAATAATAATAAAATAATAATAATAATAATAAAATAATAATAATAGTATTTTTCATAAAAATAACACTTAAAAAATAATAAAACTTCAAATTGTTTTTCTTTAATTGTTTTTCTCTCTTACTGCTTCAAAAAATAAAAATAAAAAGTTTCTGTCCGCTTTTAAATTCTTCTTAAAAAATAACAAAATCGAACATACCTATTTCTTCTTTTTCTTTTAAATCCATTTGATTGCACAGAATACTCACGTGAAAAAAAAAGAAAAAAAAATTATCACCATTTAAACTGAAACCAAAAGAAACACCAAAAAAGAACAGCCCTCCTTCTGCTGGAGATCGTTACTGCATTGAACTTTGACCTTGATCTTAACACAAAACAAGTGGTTGTCTGTGACACACTTTTTGCTCTTCTCTCTGCAGCAAACTAGGTCATCTGAGATACCGTCTTTTGAAAGTGAAGTAGGAGAAAACCCATGCAATAAAAAATGTTTTTCTTTTGAATGAGCAAGGAAATGTTTTCTTGTTTTCTAAATATCCGAGATGAAAAGGAAGAAAAAAAAAAATGTTTGATAGATGATCAGAAACACAGAATATTATTTGATAACTTAATGAGTGAAGCAGGAGCTCTTTCATTGACTGACTGTAGATATTTATTTCATCTTCATAACTGCTTTTGTACCGAAAATAAATCTATTTCCGATTTCGCTTTCCACAGTTCAGAAAATCGTTTATCAGAAAGTCGTTTTCTTACGGTAGAAACGCTGAACTCATGAATTGGAGAGTTGAAAACACTTGTTACCCGCACAGGAGCCTTCTCATCCTGCCGACTCTCTGTAATATATCGATACGCCTCTGTATAACGGGCGCACCTCGGTATACCGAACACACATCGATCCCTCTGTAACGACGGACGGTTGATCGCCGCTACCACACATCCCAGTAAGGTATAACGTCGTTGATGTAGTCGTGCGAATGTAAGAAATCAGCAGGCATTTTCCTGGGAACTAGCTTTTATTCCAACTAATTACAGGTCTCTCTTTAAGCTAGGCCCAGGGGACAGTTTGAAGAGTCTTTTACCGGGGAAACATCGTCTTATCGTTCATATTTCGGCGAATTGCCGGACTTACAATGGCAAGGATGCCGTCGCACTTCGAAGAATACTGGCCGTAGTTTTTGTGGAGAGTGATTAGAGTCAAAAAGCCATGCAAAAAACGTGCTCCTGACATTATATACGGCCGGACCACCGCTAGAGACCGCTTTGCAACTTATGAAATAATGTAATTTAATTGGCTAATTAGCCCTTGACTCATATCTGGGTAAGCAGCCCAGATAATTAACATGCAAGATGTAGCCACCGGGAGAAGAGAGATGCGCTACCGTCAGCACTTTTAATCTTAACGAGGATTCAAAATTAATATCTGTTCGTAATAAATGTATCGTAAGGAAAGTTAAGTTACAGGGGCAACTAGAAATTAAGGCAAAACTTTAATATTTTGACACACGATTTAGGGATTTTAAACTTTGAATTTTTATATTTTAGTTTCTGATTTGGAATGGGTTTAACTAAACTATCCTTTCATATCAATCCACATTCGTTCACATTCAAAATTCTTTCATACTTTTTCACATTCATTTCATATATATATATATATATATATATATATATATATATATATATATATATAAGAGAAAAGCAAAGAAACTAACAAAAGAAGAATAAATAGAAAGAAAACTGCCCAGTTAAACTGAGGGCATTGAGCTCACAGGCTATTCACATTAATTGTATTTTATACTCTTATTTCAAATTCTTTGAAATAAGCCTCTCAAAAAATAAAGAAATCGACAATATAATAAGGGGGCTCATCACCCCCGTCCCCCCTTCTTATAATTAACCAATAACCCCTAAAACTAATCAGCGAAGCCTCTAACTACAGTGAACACATATACAAAATTTGAAGCAAATCTGATAATTCTGTATGAAAAAACCCATTTATATAAATTAAGGGAGGATTAGTCCCCTGTATCCTCCTTTATACTTAACCAATGAACCCCCAAAACTAATCAGGGAAGCATCTTACCTATATACAAAATTGAGCCTATACACCTGAGCCTATATACACTGAGCCTACACTATATACACTGAGCCTATATACACACTGAGCCTATATACAAAATTTGAATAAAATCAAATAATTCTGCATGAAAATCTCATTTATCAAAATTAAGGGGGAGAGGATTAGCCCCCTCCCCTTTACCCCCTTTATACTTAACCAAAGAACATCCAAAACTAATCAGGAAAGCGCCTTATCACAATGAACCTATATACAAAATTTTAAGAAAATCGGATAATTCTGCATCAAAAACCCATTTATCTAAACTAAGGAGGTTAGCCCCCTTTCCCTCCTTTATACTTGACCAATGAACCCCCAAAACTAACAGGAAAGTGCCTTATCACAGTGAGCCTATATACAGAATTTGAAGAAAATTGGATAATTCTGCATGAAAAACCTATTTATCTAAATTAAGGGGGGGGGGATTAGCCCACTTTCCCCCTTTATACTTAACCAATGAACCCCCAAAACTAATCAGGGAAACACCTTATCACAATGAGCCTATAAACAAAATTTGAAGCAAAACGGTTATTTCTATCAAGAGTTATCGCGTTACGTACAAACATACATACATACGTACATACAGAACCGGCGGGCACATTAGCTTTTAGGCTTTGATAGCCTGTGAGCTAAAATGTACCACATAATTTTGCTTTTTATGCAGAATACTAGGTTTGATATTTAAACCTGTTTTTTTATTTCAAAGTGCCATTGAATTCAAAAGAAAATAAATTGCAAATGATAAAAATAAGTTATTGGCTAACAAAATTAAATAAAAACAAACAAACAAAATCACACACACGCACCATACATTCATTTTAATATCAAGGCGCTACCGATAATATTGGCCGAGAAAATTATCTCAATGAGCACTGAAGTAGTGCAATGCTATCGACTCGAGAATATCTAACAGATACTCTAACTCGTATTTTATTGGCCATCACATATCAATACCTTGACCTATTGCAACGAAGTCTGGACGAATAGCAGCAGCGCAGCATCAGGACGAATAAGTCAGGACGATAGCTGTATTATTCAGTTAAGAACAGAGTTTAATTTGCGGTTTGAGAGGATAGTAACGAACTTAGACATAATAAGAGAATGTATTCGTATTGGGATATATTTTTTTTAATTTGGGGATATTAACGAAAGTGAGATAATTAAAGGATAATCGTTGGAGGGGATATTCTGATTGGAATGAAGTAGAGAGAAGTGAATATAAATGCATGGATCGGACGAAAGGAATGGGTTGAAGAGGATATTATATGGAATATTCGGCGCTTTTCTTGTGGTTTGAAGTCGAGAAAAAAAATGTTTTTTGGATATATCGGCAGAGTTAGAGCTTAACTTAGATATTGTTATACATTGCCAGACTCAGAGCTTAGCTATCATTATTGGGATATATCGTCAGTGTCAGATCTTAAATATTGTTATTGCGATAATTAAGAAATATCAATATTTGATCGATATATTAATAAATAATCCAGCCCTAATCGTAATTAAGATTTCCTTTAACCTTTTCGCAACGGAATGCTGCTTAACGGAATGTCTTTACATGACGGGTGTGTTTTATATGCAAGAGTAGGAAACGTAATGTAAACAAATCTCAGCTGACAGTCAGCTGTGTCGCCACGTGATGTAAACATTGGACAGTTTCAGATGATTTGAAGTGTGTGCTTTTTTTTTTATTTGGGGCAGATACGGATTATGTAATCACTTTAGAAAAGTTTTTATTTAGTTTGTCTCTTCCTTAGCTAGTAGACGAAAGATTTTTGTGCTGGTTAAGAGGATTTAGCTAAGCTTGCGATGGCTAAGAGAAAGAAATTTTTAACAGAAGAGGAGTACACTTGAATGGTAAATGAGCCTATGAGTGATTATTCTGATAGCAAAGACTCTCTAGATGAGTCTCTAGATCATCTCTTTGTGAGTCAAATTCCGGATACGTTTGGAATTTAAAAATTTATTGTGGGAAAGACACAGACATGATGGCAAATAATGGTTCATATGGTGAACGAGTTGTCAAAACGCTTATGACAGATTTATCAGGCCAAGGCTAAAATTTGCATTTAGATTGGTTTTTTAATTCGCCAACCCTAGCTACATAATTAAATTCAGTAAAAACAAATGTATGTGGAACAGTTTTGAAGACGAGGAAAGCAATGCCAAAAGATCTTCCACAAACAAAGTTGAAAAAAGGAGAACAGGATGCAATGCAAATAGAGAATATGAACGTAATTATATTCAAAGAAAAAAAGAAAGATGTTTTCATGCTGTCTACTATTCCTAGTCCAGATATGGCTTATACAGGACGAAAGGACAGACAAACAGGAGAGAACATTTTAAAACTGAAATGTATCTTAAACTATAATAAAAATATGGGTGGTATTGATATCGGGGATGCAATAATGACCCATCATCCATCTTTCAGAAAGTCTATTAAGTGGTATAAGAAATTATTCTTTGGTCTAATGGATATCGCTTTGTTGAATGCCAATGTTCTCAGTGATAAAAAAATATGGGACTAAAACTCCATTTCTTCAATTCAAAATGAAAGTTGTAGAACGAATTTTTGAAAATTATGGAGATTTTAGGATACAAAGACAATTCACAGCTAAATCAACATCCACACCTTTAACCTTCTCACCGCCACGACCTGATACAGTGGACGCTCGTTAATTCGAATTCGGTTAATTCGAACTAATGCAAAGGTCCCCCAAAATTTGTATTGGAATTAATGTTAAAAATATCTCATTAATTCGAACTAAAAATTTGACCAAAAAAATAATAATAATAATTTTTTCCCTCGTTTAACGGAGAAAGTAAGTTTTATAAGTATTATTCACAAGTCCTTATTTTATTTCTTCAAAATATAATGCAGGTTTTAAGTTATCAAATTGGCTTCTGATAAGTTTATTATTTTGTGTGTCAAAATCATCTGAATTTTTTTTTTCTGTGTAAAGAGGCACATGCCTTACACTCTGTACCATGCAGAAAATGTTAAGCGTCCTAATGATTAAGCTATAATGGACTCTATAAAAACTCTGAAAGCATTTATTCAGACGGAACTTTCCTGTAAAAATGAATTCAAATGTTTACTTCAAATCGAGAATCTGGCTGAAAAGTGTAGGGATAATAAACAAAACCAAACAAAACATTTTTCAGTTTTCCCAAAAGTGTAATTCATATTTTTAATTAAAGTTTACTTTCTACTGCATATCTTCTGCTTTATTTTATGCTTAAAGTAAGTCTTTGTTGCTTTTTAAAATGTTTAATTTTAAATGGCATAGTATAACATATTTTCTAGGGGTTATACATACTAGGAAAATCTTCTTCTTCAGTTATACACTTTTTAAGTTATATTTTTTCTTAACATCGGATAATTCGAACTTTGGATAATTCGAACTTATTTCTGAGAACCTTTGAGTTTGAATTAACGAGCGTCCACTGTATATCCGTTCACTATGCTGTAGGTTTCACAGCAATACAAAGTTTGTTTAAATTAATACAATTCTACAAATATAATGCATTTTTAAAACATCAAGTAATGATTGATACTCTCAAGGATTATACTTATATACGTATTAAGTTTTTTATCTCAAGTTTGAAAATTCAGATTTTTTAAGCATTTAAAAAAAATTACAGAGAAAACAACATTACAAATTTGCCCTTTTGCTCGGCAGTCAGAGGATTAAGGCTTTCTGGAAGGCATTTTCCTTTACTAAAAAATGTCAATGAAAGAAGGTGCGTAGTTTGCTCACAGACTTAAGAAGTCAACGAAAAGTAAGACAAACTTTTTACTCTTGTGAACTATGCAACATAGGACTTGGTGTTTATCCTTGCTTTAAAGACTATCACATACTGTCTCCTTTCTGAATTATTTATCTATATAATATTTACCACATATATTTTATCATTTTTGGATTTGTTTAAGTGTAGATTTAGATAAAGTTTTGATTCTCTATAAAGAGTTTGCATAATATTTAATCAAGGTAAGTCAAATATTTTATTTTTTGGCATGTAGATCTTAACGAAAATATTTTCAGAATCTTTTGATATTTTGTATTTATGACTGCATTATTATTCGTTACAATTTCACAAATAATCAACTCAATCTACAAAAAAATTTATTTTCTATGATTTTTTTTTAAAGTTAGGCTTATCAATGCGAAATACCCGGTCCTCAGAGATAGATCAATTGCAACAGCGCACCGTCCCCATAGAGAGTTACGTTGAGCGACGTGCGGTCTCGAAAAGGGAGTTCGGGACTGGTGCATACATGACACAACCATCGTGAAAGGGTTAATAGGTGGGATATACAAGGTGGCCATAATTAAACTGACGGTACTCAGAGTGTTCTGTAGCGCGATCTAATTGCGAGAATGGCGCCAAATTTTGTAGGAAGATTAAACAAGACGGGGGACGAAGGATTCCGCAGGAAAAAAATTTAGTTCCAAAAGTCACTGCCAGGGCAATATGTGGTGCTGTGTATTTGAAAAAGAGAGTTTCAAAAAAGAAGAATCAATACTGAAATAAAATTACCGTTTATTTAGCACATCCAACTCAGATTCAATGTGGCTGCCGTTTTTGTGGACCACATATTGCATTCTGTGCATTTACAACAGCAGAAATTAACATGTCTGCAGGAATCTCCCGTACTACAGTTCTCGATATGTTATCCTTCAACGTCCTGGACACCTCCGTGATAGACCTTGGACTTTAGGTAACCTCATAGTCAAAAGTTGCAGGGTGTAAGATCAGGGGACTGAGGTGGCCAGTAGGAAAACAGCGGCTAATGACTCTTTCTGTTGTGAATTTCTGTCGTAGCAGCTGCTGTACCCGCAAAGCAATATATGGAAAGGCTCCATCTTGCATGAAAATGATTTTCTCCAGGCACTGTCTTTGCTGAAGTGCCGGAATAACAAAGTTGTTTAGCGTTTGGCGATATTTGTCTCCGGTAACAGAACAAGTTACAGGTCCTGTCGCAGTAATGTTCTCATAGAAGAATGGACCTATGATCATATCTGCTGTGAACCACACTAAACAGTTATCTTTGGTGAATGCAAAAGAATTTCCTTGAATGCTCATGGTGACTTGTTATCCCAAATTCGGCAGTTCTGGGTATTTACAGTTCCATTCATGTAAAAGAGTGGGCCTCATCTTCCCATAAGATTTTTCAGGGCCAAGCATCATCCAACTCCATTCTGGCAAGAAAAGTGAGAGCAAAAGTCAGTCGCTTATCATGGTCGGTGTGACACAGCTGATCTTGTACAGATAGAAGTGGATAATCTTTCATAGGATTTTCCATACCGTACAATAAGGCATATCCAGATTCCGAGCGCTGGAAATAGTAGCAATATTGTCTGGTGCTCTGTCGACAATCGCCGTTGCCACTTCTTCGATTGTATCCTGTGATACATATAGGTTTTCGTCCTCTGCCTGACTGAACATTTAGAGAACCTGTTTTCTCAAACTTCTCAACCATTGCTTTTAAACTATTAACTGACAAAGGACCGTTACCTTTACGCATTTTTTTGTGGTTTCTAAAAGCACGAAGAGCGGCTGACGCATTGCACTGGTTGAGGTAAAAGAATTTGACTAGTAGAGCTCGCTCGACTAAAGAAGGAGACATTATGAAAAATAACTTTCAATGAAATTGCTTCTAACAGTAGCACATTACCTTTTAAAGCCGAACAAGCTGGCACTGGGCCAAAAGATGTAACGTGAAATTTGAATAAAGACATTCTTCTTCTACTGTTGCTTTCTTTGGGGCTCTGTAAGTGAAATTGCAGATAAAAAAACTTTAGCAGTGTTTATGTAAATTTTTAGCTTTTTATAAACTAAATAAAATAAGTTGAAACTGGTGTGAAATACTAAGAACTAAAATAACTTCTTAAAACACCATAAAAACTTTAAAATGCGCTAGGCCTTTCGAAAGATCTGAGTCTTTCTTCATCAGGCGCAAAAAGACGTGCGTCTACTATGAAAGCAGCAGCAAGACTGAAATGAGAGGTAAGGGAGAGGAAACAAGCTGATGCAACAGCCAATAGGAAAGTAGAAAACAACAGCCAATAGGAAAACAGAAGACAACAGCCAATCACAGAAGAGTAAAAGCAAAACAATAGAGAATACAAAATAGAAGGGGAATAAGGAAGTGAAAAAAAAAAAAAAAAAATAGAATAAATAAATATATAAAATAAAATGAATAAATAATAAATAAATAAATAAATAAAACTTAATTTGAAAAAAAATAAAAATAAAAAAATAAAAATAAAATAAATAAATAAATAAATAAATAAAAAATAAATAAAAAATAAATAAATAAAATAAAAATAAATAAAGCACACAAATACATTAAAAAAATGGAAACACATGAAAATTAAGAATTAAATAAGTAACCAAAATATATAAATATATATATAAACAGACTAAAATTAATTAATACAAAATAAATTATATGGAAGTACTGAAGAGGTTTTTCCAAGCAGCAGAGAGCATTGTGGAATCGGATTTATCATTAACAATAACTTCACGATTAAGATAAATAGCTAAATTTTCCAGAAAGTCCAATTCAGAGATACTATTAGCATTAAAGATAATTTTAGCATTTTTAAAATTAAAACAATGGCCGGAATCCCAACAGTGCTTGGCAATTGAAGATTTAGAAATTTCTTGATTAGTTACATAACGAGAGTGTTCTTTTAAGCGGATTTCGAGATTTCTTTTAGTTTAACCAATATAAGATAAATCACAGCCATTACAAGGAACGTTATAAATTCCCCATTTACGAAGATCAAGAACAGGAGATTTGGTGGAGGGGAATTTGAATTTATTGACAGGTTTAAAGATAATGTTAAAATTGAAGCGTCTTAAAACTTTAGCTAATTTGAAACATAAAGGAGGATAAAAAGGGAGGACAACCAAATTATCAGGTTTGCTTTTCACAGATTTAGAAAGAGTAGATTTATAAGACGGTCTATTGAATTTCTTCACAGCATTATTGATAACAGAAGGATTGAAACCTCTTTTGACAGCAACAGTTTTTAAGTAATTAAGTTCATCCTTAAGGGATGCAGAGTCGGAACAAATTTTGAGAGCACGATTTACATACGTATAAAATACACCGATTTTTTGGTTGACAGGATGATTTGAGAGAGCATGAGGTGGGTTAGAGACAGAAAAAGGTTTTCTATAAACACGAGTTTTGAAAGAAGAATCACATTTGGTAACTAAAACATCAAGGAAAGGAAGTTTATTACAATTTTCTAACTCAAAAGTAAACTGAATATGAGGGTCAATAGAATTGACAGTTTGAAGAATGGTAGAAATATCAAAAGGATTATCAACTAAAACAAAAGTATCGTCAACATAACGCATCCAACATTTAAAATTAACCAGATTTAATCATTTTTCCTCAAAATAATGCATATAAATATCACAAAGAATTGGAGATAAAGGATTACCCATACTTAAGCCGTCTGATTGTTTGAAAAATTTATTATCAAATTCAAAAGTAGTTTGAGAGATGGAAATTTTAGTTAAATTAACAAAATCTTTGGCTTCAATATCAGAGAAATGAAATTCACGTAATCTTGTTTCCAAGCAAGAAAGAGCACCTTCAATCGGAACATTAGTAAATAAAGATTTAACATCAAGAGAAAGCATAGAACAATTGGCTGGGTTAATATTTTTTTGTTGTCTTCTGTTTTCTACTTTCCTATTGGCTGTTGCATCAGCTTGTTTCCTCTCCCTTACCTCTCATTTCAGTCTTGCTGCTGCTTTCATAGTAGACGCACGTCTTTTTGCGCCTGACGAAGAAAGACTCAGATCTTTCGAAAGGCCTAGCGCATTTTAAAGTTTTTATGGTGTTTTAAGAAGTTATTTTAGTTCTTTTTATAAACTGTTACCATTTTGAGCTTGGATTAAATTGCTAAATTCATTAAATAAACGATAATTTTATTTCAGTATTGATTCTTCATTTTTTGAAACTCTCTTTTTCGAATAAACAGCACCACATAATCCCCAGGCAGTGACTTTTGGAACTAAATTTTTTTTCGCAGAATCCTTCGTCCCGTCTTGTTTAGTCTTCCTACAAAATTTGGCGCCATTCTCGCAATTAGATCGTGCTACAGAACACTCTGAGTACGGTCAGTTTAATTATGTCCACCTTGTACTTTTCCATCAAAACCGAAAACGAAACTACATATATAATAATATAGAAGTTTATCTGTGTGCTGTAGAGATTATTGCCCATAGAGTTACAACATTTCGCAGGAAGATACCTGTATGTCTAAAGTTAGTTTTTGGATTAGACTTTTTTACTTTCTTTACAAGAAAGTATTGGATTCATGAAAATTTTTGACTTCCGGTTTTCGACAGATTTATATGTTTTAGAAAGTCCTGAACACGATTTGGTTGTTTTTAGAAAATGTCTGTCCGTGAGTCTGTGACTCTGTCTGTATGTGACAAAAATTTATGGGTGCTCTATCTCAAGAACTAATATACGAAATTTAATAAAACTTTATATTCAGTTAGTTCCTGATATAAATTGGTGCTGATTAGGTTTTTGGTAAAAATCTCTCAACAGATGGCGCTGTTATGCTGCATTTTTTGTGGTTCCCGCAATAGCTCTATCTCAAGAACTAATGCAATTATTTTCATCAAACTTCAGATTTAGTTAGACCTTGACATAAATAGACGTTGATTATGTTTTGGTGTAGTTATCTCAACAGGTGGCATTGCTATACCACTTTTTTCATGATTTTTACGGTAGCTATATCTCAAGAACGAATGCACAGAATTTCACCAAACTTCAGATTCTGTTAGACCTTAATATAAATTGATGCTGGTTACGTTTTGGTGTGAACATCCCAACAAGTGGCGCTGCTATGCTACTTTTTTCATTTTTAACATGATAACTATATCTCAAGAACTAATGCCCAGATTTTCATCAAACTTCAGATTCAGTTAGACGCTGACATAAGTTGTTGTTGATTGGGTTTTGGTCTGAATCTCCCAACAGATAGTGCTGCTATGCTGCATTTTGCAGAATTTATACGATTTTAGCAATAGTCATATCTCAAGAACTAATGCAAGGAATTTAATAAAACTTTAGATTCAGTTAGACCTAAATATAAAATGGTGCTGATTCTTTTTAGTGTATAAAAACCTATGAGATAGAAGAAAGTTTTGGGATTGGCACATCCGACTAGTTTTAATTTAATTTTTTATCTGATTTTTACCTTTTTTTTTTTTTTTTGTTTTATGGCGATTTTTTCACATTAATATAAGGAATTCAGTTTCAATTTTTTAGCCCAATGTAGTAATTTTTTTCCTTTTTACAATAAAGTTTATTTGGAATTTATATAGTGATTTTTAAATTTATCATGAATTTTTTATACAAATTTCAATTTTTTTTTTTGTGATTTGTGATAATTTTTTGACATCATAAAAAGAATTAGGTTGCAAACTTTTATATTTTGTTCTTCTGCAATGGAGTTTTTTTATTTGAATTTTTACTTTTTTTTTCCTACGTTCTGTGGTGATTTTTTGACATTTGTGAAAGAATTCCGGTTACAATGTTAACTATAGTAAATTTTTTCTTCTGTGATTTTTATACATTTTGCAGAGTAGTAAAAGGAATCCGGTTTCAATTTTTTTAGCCCAGTATAATAGTAAATGGTGTCGATGGTACAATAGTGAAAATGGAACAAAAATATCGATCACAGCGCTCCCTTTCGTCGAAATATCCCCAAATTTTGATAGAATCTGCTTGCCATAGCCAAAAACATAGAAAAAAAATTTGGTTCAATTTGAAGCATAACTTCATACACTTTTAGATGGTACAATAGTGAAAATGGAACAAAAATATTGATCACAGCGCCCCTTTTCGTCGAAATATCCCCAAAATCTAATAGAACCTGCTTGCCATAGCCGAAAATATAGAAAAAAAATTAGGTTTAATTTGAAGCATAACTTCATACATTTTTCGATGATACAATGAGGACGGACAGACATTTTGTAAAAACATGTTTTTCGGAATCTCTGACCCCTAAAACGTGTAAATCCGTCGAAAACCGGAAGTCGAAAAAAATTTCGATTACAATACTTTCTTCTATTATAGATAGAAGAAAGTAAAAAGAATTATTAGAAACATATAGGAATACTGCATAATAGAAATTTCCTTGGTGTTGTTGACTTGCAAGAAAAGTTTGATTCATTGATGCAACATCATTTGCGAAAAATCCATAATAAGGAAATATATGAATATTATTTAAAAATTAATCTAAAATGAGCTTATTAATATAATGGATCAAACTGTCCTACAATAAAGCATTTTGGGAATTAAGGATGCTAAGTACTTTGCAGTAATTCTCGATTGTATTTCCAACATCAATCATTAGAAGCAAATGTCAATAGTAACTACCGAAACATCTCTTGAGACTCAAAAACTTTTTAGTTTCTGTTTGTCTGTTCTGCGATAACTGCCACAAAAAATGTTCCATTAGGTTGATATTTGTAGGTATGTTGCTGAGGTACCCGGATTTAGCTGTATAGTTTTTGGTTAAATTTGGTTCATTCATTTGAAAAACATAGAATTTCATGTCATAATGCTTTCCAAAAGGAATTCAGACGATTTTGAAATTTTCCATTTGTTGAAAATAAAATGGCACATTTGATTAATGGATTTAAAAGGTAACTTATGAATGCTAATTTTTTAAAATAAAGGCTTTAAATATAACTAATAGCTTTGAAAATTTGTCAAAATATTTATTAAAATTTAGAAAATAATTGTTTAAAATATTGGGAAATTTTATGCATCTGTTCGAAGAATATAAAACATTTTATTTTTTCATTCTTTATAAATTTTTAATGAATTTCTTTTTATTTTCCTCTTTAATATAATCGTTGCCTAGCAACTATATTTCAAAGCATATCAAAATAATATTCCAGTAAATCACACTATTTTGCCATAATAATGTTTTAGCAAAATAGCTTATTTTCGGGTGATTTTAGTATTCTATTGAAATAGATAAGGATTCATTTGGATATAAATTCTCTTTTAACTACTATAGAATGATCACCAAAACATTTTTCTAAATGAAAACTATAAAAACTTTGGACGTGTAATTTGAATTCAAGTCTTGTTGTAAAAATTTACATTTGTAAATATATTATTTCTTATATGAGTTGCTATTCAATTTCTGCAACAGATGTGGACGTTTTGTGGTTGAAAAGTTAGTATTTTCTGAAAAGTAGGATAAAATTTCTCTTACAAGATGATTATTCCAAAGAAATTAGAGTAGTAAAACACATGCATACATATAGTCGAACAACGGGTAAATTAGTAATATCGTACAGTCGTTAAAAGAGAGTGAGAAAACATCCTCATACTTTTAATCGTGAAATTGCCGCTAACTGATGTGAAAGATACTGTTCGACTGCGAATTGTGTCTGTTTTTACTTTCTTCTATCTTTACAAGAAGAAAGTATTGGATTCATGAAAATTTTCGACTTCCTGTTCTCGACGGATTTATACGTTTTAGAAGGTCCTGAACACGATTTGACTATTTTTCGAAAATGTCTGTCTGTGACTCTGTCTGTATGTGACAAAAATTTTGTGGGCGCTCTATCTCAAGAACTAATGCTCGGAATTTAATAAAACTTTAGATTCCGTTAGTCCCTGATATAAATTGGTGCTGATTAGTTTTTGGTAAAAATCGCCCAGCAGGTGGCGCTGCTAAGCAGCATTTTTTGCGATTTCCGCAATAGCTCTATCTCAAGAACTAATGCTCGGAATTTAATAAAACTTTAGATTCAGTTAGACCCTGATATAAGTTGGTGCTGATTAGTTTTTGGTAAAATTCGCCCGGCAGGTGGCGCTGCTATGCAGCCTTTTTTGCGAATTTACAATAGCTCTATCTCAAGAACTAATGCTCGGAATTTAATAAAACTTTATATTCAGTTAGTCTCTGATATAAATTGGTGCTGATTAGTTTTTGGTAAAAATCGCCCAGCAGGTGCCGCTGCTATGCAGCATTTTGTAGGATTTACACGATTTTAGCGATAGTCCTATCTCAAGAAATATTGCATGGAATTTATTAAAACTTGAGTTTCAGTTAGACCTTGATATAAATTGGTGCTGATTCTTTTTAGTGTATGCGGAACCTGTGTGAGATAGAAGAAAGTTTTGGGATTGACACATCCGACTAGTTTGAATTTGAATACAAATTTTGAAAGAGGAGTCATCTACATATTAAAAATTGTATCGACTTAGAAATAAAAATCTTTTCATCAGCTGCAGTCATCAATCCAACCGTCAGAACACCTACTTTGTCAATTTTTTATCGAAACTCCTCCCCCCCCCTGTATTTTAGTGTATCATAAAAATAAGGGGCTGACCATTTAAAACACTTATAACGCGATCCGCAGTTATTGTCGAATACTATCATATTTTGCATGATAAATATAATCTTTATAAAGGAGGGACTTTGTTGGTTTTTTTAACCAAAGTCCCTAAATTTTAGTATAGCACGAATATAAGGCCTTGTTAACCAAAAACACTTATAAATCAGATCCAAGGTGTCGCGGCTCAAACAAATTTTGTATGGTAAACTTTTTAGGAGGAGGGAAGGGTGCTCTGTCGATTTTTTTTATCGAAGCTGAACATATTTTAGTGTACTATAAATATAAAGTGGTAACAAATTAATCATTTATAACTCGAGCTGTAGTTGTCGTAGTACACTCATAGTGTAGCATTTTTTAATTTATTATATTAAAGCGACAAAGTCCCCCCCCCCCTTTAAATGATTATGTTTACCATACAAAACTTGCATGGGCTGCAGCAATTTTGATTTGAGTTATAAGTGTGTGTGGTTATCGAGTCTTTATATTTGCACTATACTAAAATTTAGGGGATTCTGTTAAAAAAAACGATAATGTCTCCTATAAAATTATGTTACCTTGTTCATGCACACAAAACTTGAGCGTGCTGTGACAATTTGATCACGAGTTATGAGAGTTTAAATATGTCGGGCTCTTATACTCAGCATCTTATAAAATTTAGGGGCTTCTGTTTAAAAAACCCGAAAATGTCTCCTGTAAAATTACGTTACTTTGTTCACGTAACGCACACAAAATTCGAGCGTGCTGTGACAAGATGATCACAACTTATAAGAGTTTAAAATTGGTCGGGCTCTTACATCCAACTTTTTATAAAAAATTAAGGGTTTGATAAGAAAACGATAATGGGCCTGATGATGTTGAACCATACAACGTTTTTAGGTCTACGACAATTAGAGTCCGAGCTATAGGAGGGTGAGGAGGGGCGAAATGGCACCGACGGGAGCGAAGTGTCATGTACTCTAAATTTTATTATGAAATAGATAACTCACAATAAAATAAATAATTATTATTTAGCTATTTTGCATTAATTTGTTTTTCGGGTGCAAGGCCCTGTGCGGCCGCACCTGTCGCACATCCCTAAGGACGGCTCTGCGTAAGGATGGATTTACAACCACCCTCCTCAACCAAGAACAACTCCATAGTACATTATATAATAGATGCTCAGTATAACAATCATTCATTATTGCAACTTTCTTAATATAACAACTAATAAAAAAAATCATTATGTAATCATTCATGCAGAATTATTTTTCCTCTAATAGAACTACCAATTAGACCCCTATTTCCAAAATATGGGTCAAAGAATGATGAATCAAATCTTCAAAAATATATTTATTAATTTTATTTGTTGTAAAAAATGTATAATGAATACAATATGTTACATTTTTTAAAGAAAATGACAGTATTTTATTAAACTGTGTTGAGAGCGACTGGAGGCTAAAATGAACAAGTTTCAAACCAGATTGGTACAAAACATAAAACAATGTTGTAAATCACATTCAATTTTAAAATGAATCGCATTATTAATACAGCTAGCTGATCCACCCAGCATTGCCAGGGCCCGTGATTAATAAACTTAAACAAAACTTAAGTTTGTACGATTTTTATATCTTTCGAAAATCTTTCAAATGAATATAGTTTCATGGACCCCACTGCCTTCAGCAGTGTAGAGTATTTCAAATGAACTTAGTTTCCAGGACCCCAATGCCTAAAGCTGTGTATACCATGAGTGTTCCACATGTACCAGAGACAATCAAAATCAAGTTGACCTCGTAGTAATCGGCCCATAGAACCGGAGATAAGAATGTGACCCCTGGTAGTGGAACTAAAATCTGTAGGACAATCGAAAACCAAGTTGAATGGGCCAAACCTTGTTGTAATTGGGCCCATAGTACCTGAGATAAGAATGTGCCACTTAGCGGTGGAAGATGGAACTAAAATCTATAAAACAATCGTAAGCTAAGTTGAATGAATTAATTCCTGTCGAAATTGGCCCCATAGAACCAAAGGAAAGAATGTGCCCCCCCCCTCCCCCCCGGCGGTGGAAGGTGCTGCCACCTGTAAATTAATGAATTACCTTTAACATTAATTGCTATATTTAATTTACAGATATCCCCCCCCCCCCAATCTAAAGTTAACCACTTATCTTTAACAGTAATACAATTTTTAATTTACAGCTGTAGTGAATAAATGTAAGTTAATGCCAAAAAGAAGATTAATATTTTTAAAAAAGTGGTAGCTGGGGTCTAGGGAAATTTTTAGCAGTTTATAAAGTAGCTGGATGACCCTAGAACTATATTAAAGAAAATTGCAAGATAATTGGACCATTTTAAAGAAGCTGCACCAATGGCCCCAAGAAGGAGATCAATATTCAAAATTGGTAGTAGCTGAGGTCAGTGAAATTTTTTTGTCATTCATGTAGTAGCTGAAGGACCTAAGAAGGTGTTAAAAAAAAAAAAAAAGGCTAGTCAACTGGATGATTTTTAAAGGAGCGATAGTAAGGGGCCCAAAAAGGGCCAACTGATAGTTTTGAGCAGGGCTCCAAGAATAAAATATCTTAAAAGGTCCCAGTACTTAGCACTTTAGATGGAGGACCTATGAAGTTGCTAGAAAAAAAAAGCTAGTGAATTGGACGATTTTTAAGAGAGCTATAGTAAGGGCCCCAAAAGGGGACAACTGATAGTTTGAGCTGGACCCTAAGATGAAAATATCTTAAAAGTTCCTAGTACTTAGTGCTTTAAATTTTCAATTAGTTGAAATTAAGCATAGGGTATGAATTAATCATTAGAATAAATTTTAAAGAAATACTTAAAAAAAGGCCCTAGGGCCCCAATAAAAATATGAGGGTGGTGGCCCGGAAAGAGGAGTCCAAGACTCAACTCTAATGTTATGCATTGAGAGGGTGACACAATTAGAGAGGTGAAAAATGCATAGCATACAAAAAGTTCAAGGGGTCCCGCACCGGGCCCCAGGGTCTTAACTGGAATGTAGAAATAACTAAATGGAGAAAAGGCTCCAAAAACAAAGAAGATCAGATTAAAAGGGGATAAGTTATTAACAATTTAGGAAGCAAAAACTTCAACGGGCCCCAATGTCTTAACTGAAATGTAAAAATTGGGGAAAACCTAACTGGAGAAAAGGCCCCAAAAATGAAAAAGATTGGATAAAAAGGGGATAAGTTATTAACAATTTAGGAAGCAAAAACTTCAACAGGCCCCAATGTCTTAACTGAAATGTAAAAATTGGGGAAAACCTAACTGGAGAAAAAGCCCCAAAAATGAAGAAGATTGGATAAAAATGGGGCAAGTTATTAACAATTTAGGGCAAAAAATTTAAAGGGGACACAGGTCTTAAAAAATTAAAAATCTGAGCCTCAGGTGCATTCAGGACCTGCCTTGGACTATCCTCACCCAAATTTTCTGATGTCTATGTACGGTAGATTTTGCTAGCCATTGCAAACACACACAGACAGAGAAACAACTTTCTTTTATTAGTATAGATAACTAATAAATGCATTTTTTCATGCTTAGTAAAAAAAAAGATTATCTTTTATTAATTACATTATTATTATTGTGATTATTTGCATTAAAAATATGTATTATTTTCATATAATATGCTTTGCATGAAAGTTTGTCTTTTCCCTAGAATAGATTATACTAAAGCCTCTGTAGTCTGTATACCCACATATTTGGAGGATTGTAAAAAAATTTCAAACTTTTAGGTGTGTCACATAACAATAATGTTAAGGAACCAATGATTTAGACCAAGCATTCCAATATAACAAACCTTTCTAGTAATATATGTTTAATATTTTTATGTGCTAGAAAAGCTTCAAGATGTTTTAATCTTTCAAAAAGGAAAAAAAAATCCCCTTTTCTTCTAAAATTTGTTGATTCAATCTCCATTCATGGATGTATTGCAAAAACTTATATTACCTTCTATACATATTCTGAGGACAATGGACCTTCCATTGTCCGAATTATTGTAATAGGTACAGTCAAAGCACCTTATAACGAAATCGAAAGTGCTCCGAAAATTTGCTCGTTATAACGTGTTTTCGTTAAAACGTTATAACGAATTATTTCGTTATACAGTAAGAACTCCAATTATCCAGACTAATGTGGTCTGAACTTAATCTGAGTATGTAGAAGTCCGGATAAGGGAGACAATCATATAAAAAATGGTTTATTAACATAAAAATATCTCTAAAAATCGCTTTTGTTTAATTAAAAAAAAAGTTAGGCCTTATGTATTACTAAATAAGTTACGTATTCATATTAAGGCCTTCATTGGATAGATAACTTTGACTACAAACAGTAAAAAAAAGAAAAGCATTTATTTAAAAAGAAATCTCAAGATAATTAGTATATTTTTAAGAATACATACTTACAATTCATATCACAAAACTTTTAATTTGTGATTATAGATCTGGATGACTGTATTTCCGATAATTAGAGTCTTAATGTATTATTTTAACGGTATATATATAATATATATATTACTGTGCTACATATGAAAAAAAAACGGACATATTTAAGTGTAGCAAAAAATTATTCTTTGTTAAGTAAAAAAAAAAAAAGGAAAAATTCGCTATATCATTTTTTTCTCACTTTTCATGCTCGACTTTTTTTTATTATATCGTGATTTTTGTTATAAATATTTCGTTATATTGTTTCGAATTCAGTATTCTTTAACATACAGACCAACTAAATGGTTATGAGAATTTCGTTATACAGTGCTTTTCGTTATATCGTAATTCGTTATAAAGTGCTTCAACTGTATTTGAAAAAAAGTTTACTATATATAAAAGTGCTTTTATTTATTTCTAAAGTTATTCAATAAAAAATATTTTAAAACTTATTAAAGAAGCATTTATTTAACTGCTAAGGATAGCTATCTGAAAACTGGCTTCTTACCCTTTTAAGATCTTATTTCTGGCCGTCTGACTCATTTACAGTTACTAAATTTCATTCATTATATTACCTGAAAAGTTGTAAACATAATATTTTATACACTCTATTTATATATTTAGATTTTCTTTATATTAAATACTTTTATGCAACTTTTCTGGTACTAGTCATATTTCAAAATTTTTGCAATAAAGAATAAGAAAGACAAATGTAGCAATTTTAAACACTTAAGAGATTAAGAAGCTTTAAAACTAACTTAGCTATTTCAGCTTGCAAATGTTTTTATCATTGTCCAAGGGAGGGAGATCACCTCGCCCTTGTATCCTCCATTACACACATGTAGTATAAGAAACTTATTTTTAAAAAAAATCCTTTTACACATGAAGCAAAATCTATGCCGATATTTCATTTCATTGTCAGTATATTAATTAGGTGACTAACAACTCAAAAATTTACTTAATTTAGATAACATATCACATGCTTATCTCTAAAGTGACACAGTTCCAAAAATGTGATTTTTGAAATATCAATTGAGTGAATTATAAACATACATCCTTATCTGCCTTTAAAAATACATTTAAATATCTTTAAAAATTACTGAATTAAAGCAGCTTTATCATTCTGTGTGGATAATGTTATACAGCCTATGTCTGCAAATCATCAAGGGTTGATCCAGGCAAAATTTGGGGCCTATCTAGGGACCCTTCACAAAAATCTATTTAATAAAACAGGCCCCTTAACAGAAATATATTTAATAAAATGGGCCCCCTTCAAAAAAATCAATTTGATAAAATGGACCCCTTCACAAAATTCTTTATAATAAAACAGACCCCTTCACAAAATTCCTTTTACTAAAATAGGCCCTTTCACAAAACTCTATTCCATAAAAACTTACTATTTTATGACGTTTTAAAATGTGTAATTTATAAACAAACAAGTTCACCAGAGAGGAAAACTTCAGCAAAAGGATTTTAAAAAGTTTTTGTTTATAAATGCTTGGTTCAAATTTGAGTAGCTGGATTTCAAGTTTCATTACAAAATGTTATTTTTCAAAAAAATATAATAAATTTCACAAAAACAGCCTTTATTTTTCACAAAATAGGCCCCAAGAATGTTCTGTTGTGTCGCTAACACAACTTAAATTTAAATATTTATTAAATTATTTTATTTCTAAATTGTCTAATTATTAACCTTTATAATATTGTGTAATTATGGGATGTTTTGTTTATTTTAATACTAATTGTTGTTTTTCATAGTTAAAGTTAATATTGCAGTTATGGGTTGCAGGTTGATTTAATAGCTAAAGTTGTTTATTTTTAATTATATTCTTCTGGCACAGAATTTTATTTAATTCTCACACTGTCCACTAAGTTCAATAGTTTCTAAATAAATATTGGTTTAATTATAGATTTGTATTATTTGGGCTGAATGATTGTTTATTAACATAATGTTTTTGGAATTGGCCTTTAATTGGTTGATTAGAGCGCACTTCAACTTGTTTAACGTTAATTTTGAAAATGTTTATTTTTGTAACGATCATATTGCACCATTATTCACAGATAAGAAAAAGGTTTTAAAAGTAATTGTTAAAAGGGCATAATTCTCTTGCAGTAGTAATTTAATTAAGTAATTGAGTAAAAAGGTTTAATTTAAATGAATGTCTAGGTAATTTAGTTATCTTGTGTTGTGTGCAAGTTTAATGAGAATGAGAGTAGTAAGACACAACAGTTCTCAAATGTGGTTCATATTGAAATAAACTAGTTACTTCTGACGTTCTGCATAAATGTTTAGAATTATTTCCTAATCTGTTTAATGTCTGAAAAAACTTTTCACCTTTTCTGAAAAACTGAATTTTTGAGTTGTATCATTTTAGAAATAGTGTATTATCACGAAATAATAAGGTGATGATTTATCACATTCAAATGCAGAAAATGTGCAACTTGTGCCCCGGTCCCTTTTTTCTTTAAATAGTAAATGCATATTGTGTTCACAAAAACAAGGCATCTTTATTTATTTAATGGAGCTTCGCCTGAATTGGGTTCTGTTGCTTATTTTTTAAAAACAATGAAGAATCTGTGTCCGAAAAAATGCAATTAAAATAATAAATGATGACACTCTTGAGGTGATTTTGTGACACAGAATACATAAAAATTGTATCTAATCTATATAAAAAAAATAGAGTAAGAACATGTATAATGATACTTTATGTGTGATCATTTTTTGTTCACCTTTTTTTACCACATTATGTTTGAGTCTCTACTTATCTTAACCACATATATTTCTAGATTTTTTAACAGTGCAGGAATAGAAATATCCCAGTATTTTCAATCGAGACTCTCTTGCTTTCAAAAATAACAATAACAACACTTGTTAGATGATTGGTTGGTTGGTATGATAAAGAGAATTTCGTTACGCACACAACAACCATGATAATAGTCATGGAGCCCGTATTCCTTTTGGCTGAATGAATTTAAAAAAAAAAACTATTTAATGAAAATAGTGAATTATTCTAAGGAAGCACATGTATTGCAGGATTTTTTTAATCAGAAACAAAATAATAGTACTGCTCAATACAAAGAAAAGATTCACCATCATGAAATGTATGTTTACAAACAATGTATCAACCAATCTACCAAGTGACAAACATAAACATAAACGCAAAACATGGTTGGCGTTATCTGATTTTTTCTTTTCATTGCTAAATAGTTAAAAATCCGGTTGAAAATTTTTCATGATTATTAAATATTTTTTTAGGACAACTTGTTTTCAGTATTTTTTTAACCATCGATTATCAATAATTTTGAATTTAAAAATGTCCTCTTATAACCATACTTTAAAAAATGTGAACGCCAAACCACCAAATATTTTAGTCTATACTGGCGATAGTTGTCCAAAGTTATTTAAAGAAATTTACAATAATCTACAAGAGTGCTTACGAAATGATAGATATACAATTTATCATTTGTTGGAATCTGAAATTGAGGAGCAACCATGGATGGAAAATTCATCATTATTGATAGTGTCGGGAGAAATAATAAAGAATAATGCTGCTAAGGTTTTTGAAACATATTTAAAAAACTTTGGCAACATTTTGCTCATTTGTTCAAAGTTTAATAATTCTTTTATTGGAAATAAATGTTATCAAGTATCAGATAATGAAACTCTAACTTCATTCAACTTCAAAGATGTTGGAGATGTCATTTTGTACCATGGAAAGTATTCATATGATACCTGTGGCACTGCTTTATGCCATGATACTTCTCAAAAGCCTCTTATACATAAAGTGATCTCGAATAAAAATACTTTACTGTTCTCAGAAATTTACTTGGATCGAGATTTCGTATTTTCTACCCTACCATCTAATTACAAAAGTGATAATCGCCTCTCAGTATTGAAATGCATACTTTCTAAAGAATTTGGTTTAGAAATTAAAAGTGATCATATGGTGCCTCAATTAACACCGGGAAATTATATCAATAAAAATGAATTTGAAAATATGAAAGTTTTAAATAAAGAAGAGCATTTTAATCCTTCAGAAATGCCTATTTTTTATGAATGCAAAGTAAATTATTTTGATGAACTTATAAAATTACCAATCTATTTTTATAAACATTCACTTCATCCACCTACATTTAATATAGACATGTATTATTCTAAATTATGTTCAAAAGTTTATGGTCATCACTTAGTGTACTTCCCTGTAATTACATCTACGATGGATGTTGCAGAACAACTTTTAGAATATGAAGGTATAGTTATTATTGCTGACTGCCAAATTAGTGGAAAAGGTCGGAGAAGTAATAAATGGATTAGTCCTGAAGGTTGTGCAATGTTTACACTTCACTTTAACGTACCTTTATCTTCACAGTTAGGTAAGAGAATGAGTTTATTACAGCATATTTCATCTTTAGCTGTTGTTCACAGTATCAGAAGCCAGACAGCATATAAAGATTTGAAATTACAAATTAAATGGCCAAATGATATCTATTATAATGAAATTAAATTAGGAGGATTAATTGCAACATCAGTGGTACTGAAAGATGTAGCTCATGCTTATGTTGGTTGGGGTATTAATGTAGAAAATAGCTATCCTACTACGTGTTTAAATGATATTATTGATAAATATAATACAGAAAATTCTTCATCATTGCCACATTTATGTAGAGAAGAAGTTATAGCACATACTATATTCCAAATGGAATACTTTGTAAAAGATTTTATTGAACATGGACCAGAAAAGTTTTTTACTTTTTATTATTCTTATTGGATGCATGGTGATCAAGTTGTTACTCTGAAAAATTTAAATGAACAAGGTATTGTAATAGGGCTGGATGATTATGGATTTCTTAGAGTTAAGACTAACAAAGGAAAAATATTAACTTTACAACCTGATGGTAATCGTTTTGATATCATGAAAAATTTGATTTATAGCACACAATAACCAATTACTTTTACGAACATTATTCAAGCACACTTTTCATATCTAAATGTTAATTACACTGTAAGTTTTTGTAACAGAATGAAGTTTAATTACACCTATAGCAAGAATTTAATTTTCTGTAAATTTTGAATTTATGCCTTTATAATTTTCTTCTATTGTTATTGATTACAATTATGTTGTTATGGAATAAGGATGAGTGCCTTTCATTTTGTTTCTTTATCAGTTGTTTGTTTTATTAAACTTCTTACATCTTCCAACTTTTTAATGATATTTTTGAATGTAACATTAACATGCATTTAATAATTCTAAAAATAAATGGAATTTTTTTTTCTTAATAAATATTTTATTTATGAGTAATCTTAATGTTGCACTATATGCAAATTTGGATGCGACTGGAGAGTTCACCCCTTCTTGGCACGTTTTCAAAAAATCGCTAAATTGGCACGTTTTTGTGTTTTGTCTCTCGGAGTGGCAACCTCCAGAAGACAACAAGCAAAAGTGTACAAATTGAAATGGTGATAATCAAAATAAAGCAAAAATACATGTTTTAAAACATTTAAAAGAAAAATAATGTTAAAATAACATTTTTAAAAACACAGATTTTGTGTAAAAAAAAATATTTCACTTACCTAGAAACATTAAAAAATTCAGATGCTGAAGGGAGCTTGGGAGGAGTATAAAATGTATTTATTTGTTGTCAGGGGGCTCTGCCCCCCTGAACCCCCCGTTTGTTTTCTATTAACGATAAATCCACTTTTTGGAATGACTAGGTAAGAATCAAACTAACCTGCTTTTGTGCAGAGTGTTCCAAAAACCACGTACGTTGAAATCGCGAGAATCAAAATAGAAGCAAATACATAATTCAAACCATAAAATAGCAAAATAACATAAAAATACATATTATGAAAAAGAAAAGAAAACCAATGATCTCACTGACGGGTCATTCTCAGAAAAATCAAGAATTTCATTACTGATTTTTTTTAAATTAAAATTTCTTCAAACATGTTGATACTTACATTCAAGTTAGATCTTATCTGCAGTAATAACACTGTTATAGTTGTTCAGATCAAACATGTAAATATTTTAAGTTTTTTAAACTTAAAAAAAAGTCAGGTCCACGGATGTGACAACCCGGTCCACAGACGTGACAACCCGGTCCACAGACATGACGACCTGGTCCACAGACATGACAATTTGTTCCACAGATGTGATGATATAACCCACACAGGTGTGACAGAAATAATAAAACAGTTTATATACAGAATAAATAAAATTTATTAACCTACTACCATTACAATTCAAAATCAAAACCGTATAAGCAACATGACTTATACAAGGGTGGAAAATATGAAAAAAAATTGCAAGAGACAATTTACAAATCATAATGGGCTGTAGTTCTCAACAGTAAAAATTAGCAAAATCAACGCATATTTTTTAAATTTTGGATATTTTCTGCAAAAATATATTGGTTGCATTTATTTATTTTGGGCTGTTCCAAAACTTTAATTACATCACTTTTATCAACAGTTTCCACATTCATTTCATCAGGAAAAATAAACTTTCCAACTCCGGTAGACTTTCGCATAAAATTTACAATTAACTCTTCATTAGATTGTACTCTTTCCACCATACCAACATAATGTTCAACAAGGTGCCTTTCTGATATAAATTTAACAACTACATAGCTGTTAGGTGCTATTGTCTCCAATTGTTCTTTATCACTTTCCTCATCAGAGTATACCTCATGTACTTTTAATGGCTTCCAACTTGCAATACATGTTGGATCATCAATCTTGATTTTTCCAATTCCATAGTGATTGCAAGTTTGTCCAGCTGTGCACTGCATACAGGAAAGCCGTCTTACCTGAATTGTTGTCCTGTTACTCCAAGTAATTTCATGTACTTTTAGAGTACCTCGAAATGTCTGTATATTATTAGGGAGTTGCTTATCCAGCTCCTCAATATCTTCAGAATTAATTCTGTGAATGTCTATGATGCTGCTGATTTCTATAAGTGCTGATACAAGAGCATCTATATTTTTAATATCTCTCCCGTGACTCACAATAGTGTCAGCTAACCTTTTTGTACACCCACCTATTCCATCGGGTGCTCCTTTCCCATGTCCTTTTTCTGAATAATGCCAATGAAGGCTGTCAACTTGCAGCTCTTTTGCAACTAAAGTTGCAGCCAAGTAAAACATTTTTTTATTCCTGTATTGGGTACTCGGACCATCACTCAGGAAGTGCACTTTTTTCAGATCAGGAACAATTTTCTTTACTTCGGCAAAAATAGGCTTTAAGTGCACACATATAGCCACAGGATCATGTCGTTTGCTGTCAGACATTGTGCAGAAAGATTTGTGTTGCACTGATTTGTCTCTTTCTGTCTTGTAGTACAAGACAACAATGTGCAATGTCACCTGCTTCCTGGAACCCCCAAAGTGTACAGATTGAACCTCTTCACCATATTTACACTGGTAATTTTCTGAAAAATCAATGTGTATAAAAACTTCATCTTCAGCTAAAGAATTCTTTATTTTGCTTGTGATTTGATACTGATGCTTAATATTGGCCACATGCTGCATATACTGTTCAATTAGCATTCTAAACTTTGAAACTAGTTCATGCTTAGTACAAGTTATTTCCTCTTTGCATGTATTTTGTTTGATTTTACTTCCATTTTCAGTCTCAATCTTTACTCTTTTTGTTATCCATTGCTCATACTTAACTTCTTCATCTTCGAATTCATTAATAATCTGAACTGGATCATTTTTGCAGCATTCTACACAAGTTTTCTCCAAGCACTTGATGTCAAGTTCTTTTTCACACGTTATTCTATGTCAGACATAGAAAACTTTAAAAATCATGATTTTTCTAAGGAATTTGGAGGAGTCTAATAAATTTTTTTTTTAATTTAAAACTTTTTTGTCAGGGGAGATCTGCACCCTCCGGTAATCATATTGCTTAAAACAAGGATAAATACCAAATAACAATAAAAAATGGTTAAAAGACAAAAGAAAATAACACACATTTACTTAATACAAAACAAACTTGTTTTTTTTAATTAGAAAACATAAAATAAAGAGTTTTTAAGAATCATATACAGCTTTGATAGCAAATAATAATTTTTTTCTGTTAAACGTAACTAAATTACTAAATTCAACTTAACTAAATTGCATTCAGAGCAACTGCTATACGGACAAAAGTTATATCATCTACTGTAGAATAAAAAACAAACTTTTTAATTTGAAAATATTTAATAAGTGAGCGTTTTTAAAGAAGTATACTAGATGCATATCACATTAAAATTAAAACGACTAAAAGGAAAATTTTAATTAAAAACAGTAATCGCGTCTTAAAATTGCTGCGAGTGAAGGTAGAATTCAAATTCAAAATGACACTATTAGTGGCAAAATTCTAGAAAATTCGAACTATTCCTCCACTTTTTGCCCAATAAAACAGGCAAAAACAAAAGATCAAATAGAGCATGTGCAAAAACAAGACTCTCTTGGAGAAATTTCGATCACACGAAGAGAAATCTCATCAGGAGGAATTACAAGGGTTGCAAGGCAAAGTGCACTAGCACCCCTAAAAAAACAGATGCCAAGCAGTGGTGAATGCTCCAATTTACCATAAATTTTGTAATGTAGTGCTAGGGGTGACTGGTATATACATAATGGACCACTTTTTCAGTTTAATTTTTTTTCTTCTCTTTATCGGACAGACCGATCAGCCTGAAAATATTTTTGAATATTCCTTAAACCTTTTTACATTTCATCATAATTTTCTCAGAACATAGTTTTCAATATATATTTTTTTTCAAATATTTATATACACCCGTAAAGTGGACCAGTGTGCCCCAGAAGTGGGATACACTGGTCCACCCACCGGGGCACAGTGGACTGTTATTAGGCATTATCTGAAATATATTATAAATCTGTTTTTCATTTCTCTAATTCTTCTTTATTTCCTCTTTACCTCCAAAATAACACAGTAATAAAAATTTGCACGTAACATTTTGAAAAAGAAAAATACAAAACAAAACAAAAAAGTTACAAATTTATTATATTTTCAAAATAATAACAGATTATTACAGGAACAATTGCAATTTAGATGAAGTTATTAAGTACCAAAAAATCAGCACACATTAAAATTTGCAATGAAATTCCAAAATATTTATGAGTAAGATTAAGCCTAAAATTTTCCTGAAATACTTTTGGGTCTGGGAGTAACATTATGAAATCATGGACATCAACAGCAGATCCACCTACAGTTTCTGGAAAAATAAACTGATTTCCATAGAATTTGCATCTTATGAAGGAACTTGAATAGAATCATCACCAATTAGGTTACAGTTATACTTTTCAAAGGCAGTAAATACAAAACAAAATATTTCTTACTATGTTAAATAAATTGTTATTTTTCTTTGTTTTTACAATTAATAACTACTGTAAAACAATATTTCTTTATAGAAAATAAGCAATTATTAAATATTTTGAACATTCTGCATTACAGGAGCTGAGTGGATTGTGGACCATTGTGCCTCATGTTGAAGTTCAATAAATAATCATATTAATATTGTTTATATCTTTCTTTTAAACGTATTAACTTTAAAGTTAAATAAAAACAAGTATCTTACCTTTGCAAAATAGCTGTTTTATTTTATTTATCTACAACCTTTAATTACAAGAAAAAGATGATGATGAAAAGTTTTACTTTTAGAAGCTCAAAATCAGAATAAAATTGTTCACTCTGAGCTAAACATGTTCTCTGAAGGCTATTAATCAATCCAGTGCTGTTGTCTATTAGGATAGAAGAGAAACTTAATTTTTTTTAAAATAAATAAAATATTAGGGGATGGTTCACTGTGCACAGGTCCAGTGTGTACCAGTCTCCCTTATAGAGGGTAGGAAGGCAATATAGGTGAAGTAGGAAACATAGAATGTCAGAATTTAGAGGGAGGCATGATGAAAAAATGATGATGAAAGGCTCATGATACTTAACAATTCGGCACTTCAATAAAAAGAAAAAAATATATATTGTATCACTTTAATACAATGTTACATAAATTGGCATATCAGTTTATTCTATGACTGCTGAGGGGTAGGGGGATTAATTGATTAGTTTTCAGTAAAATTTTATAACTTATGCAATTTCAAAATATTTAAAGTAGCAAAATAAGGGGCTAGATATTAACAAATGGAGCAATTTCAAATGAAAAAAAGTCTTCAAACACCAATGAAGCACAGTTTTAATTCTTGAGTTTTTCTTTCTTTTTTTGTACACTTCAACTTTCATACATTAAATCTTGTTTTGATACTGCTTGGTGGTTTACAAACTCTGTTCAATATCTTAATATTTGAATCCATATTTCAAATTAAAAAAGCAATCTTTTCATCAGGGCTCGAAAAATAGCAATCCCGGGAAACCCAGAAATCATTTCTGGGAATATATTTTTTCTACTCAGGTTCCTGGCCGGAAACCTAAACGGCAGTGCTCCAAGTCGACGTGGTCGCCGCCATCAGCAATGAATTTTTACTCTCCTATGGACTGTGGCGATTTTCAGCTTTGTGTGAATTGACGTCATACTTCGGGTTTGTTTTCTCATTCACTTTAGCACACATGATTTTATCGAATCTAAACAGCTCGTTTGTTTAGAATTTTTTTAGAATTTAAAAGGTTGTTTTTCCATATTAGAGATGGATATTGCAGCATTATTCCGTAAGAATGCAAATAAAAAAGAAACGAAGAAGAAAGTTCAAGATGATGCTAGAGCTAGCTGTAGGAGTGAAAAGGGTGTTCATACTACAGAACAAAAAAGAACAGTCAAAACATTAATTAGAGCCGTACCGAGTACTCAATACATACTCTGTACTCGGCCAATTTGCCGAGTACTTGGTATATACTCAGTACTTGGCCAATTTGCCGAGTACTTGGCAAATTTTCTGAGTACTTGGCCAATACCGAGTAGTTGCGAGAATTTCCTTTTTTAAGCATATTTAAAGACAAATTAATTTATAAGTGATATATAAAAAGGTATTTGAATATAAATGTATAATATATGCCATAATTCATAAAAACTATTTACTCGGTACACAAAAATTAATCTATAAAACATAGAAAAAGATAAGAAAAAACCCCCATGCAAAATTAATGTAAATTAAAGTTTAGTTTTATATTTATATTAAAAAAAAAAAAAAAGTCATTTTTAAAACTGTAGGAAAAGAATGTGATTTTGGATAAAGAAATAGTGTGTAGAAACAGAAAATGCAATTAAAAAAAAAATAATAATTAAATTTGCTGTATGGCAAATTATGGTACAAAAACACTATATTAATTCTACATTTTCAGGCGATAGGGCATTTCTTTTATTCTTGTAAATTTGGCCTGCTTCAGAAAAAATGTGTCCACTGCGAGCACTGGTAAAATAGCATTTTAGCTGTACATTTCACACACACACAGAAAAAGAAAAGAAATTGTAAAGCCTCCCTTTTTGGTGCTTTCGTGTTATAACGGCCTCCACAATTACAATTATACCAAGGTTTCAGCTCTGATTTTGCCAAGATCATCGAAAAGTTTATATATGCATCATATAATACCCATATACGTCATTACATACATATTATTTACGTCTTATATGCCATATATATCTATACATCCTATACGACTTAATGCACATGTTATATGTATACATCATTTGTGTTATATATGACTAATAACTCGGCCATATACATCACAAAAGTAATGATTTAACGTAATAATATGTCATATTATGTCATTAAATGTTTTATAATTGGTAATAAATCTTGGTTGCTTGGCGATTCATCCTCAGGGGTCGCTATTATACAAAATTACCCAATTTGTTTAATCAAAAGAAAATAAGATACTTTTAAAAAATAAGAAACATTTTGAATTATTCAAGGAATTGTTACAGCAAGCCCTTTTTGATAGACAGATTTCAGGTATCAAAAAGACAAATGGGCAAAACTAGGCTGCACCGCCAGCCCCCCGAGGAGTGCCCGGCACTTCTTTGACCGCCAAACCTAAGTCTTGAGGGACTTTTAGCGCGCAATGACAAATGGGTAGACATTTATACGGCCAAGTTTTGACCGTACCACATAGGAATCTAATACAAGAACTTTTCTAATAATAATGATATATAGGCAGGGCTTAAATTGCACCGGAGCCCGGTTCCAGTATTTTATTAAATATTGGTCAGAATTCACCAGAGCCCATAAATACTGGGCTCCGGAGGTCAGTGCAAGCGCTTCCAAAAAACCAAAGCCTAAATTACCCTTTCCTTTTCCTCCCATATCGAAGCTTTTACATTCTTTTCTTTCAAAACACTATATGTGACATAATGTATTGCACACATAAGAAATGGAGATGAAATGGGCTCAATTTTTATATCACTCTTCGGGCTTGTGCATGCTCGAACTCAGTCTGTCTGTAAATTAAAAATTTTATTTATTCATCTCTTTATATATATATTAAAAAAACTAACGATTTGGAAATGGACCAATGAAAATCTGCATAGATATTCCGGGTTATTCTCATCGCTTTTTTACTAGGGACTTTTTTGAGGAGTGATTACTTTTTTTCTAGCCATCCTACGGATTCGAAAATCATACCACCAGGCACAAAAAACAAGCTTTCAGAAATTCAAAAAATTATCACGGTCGGACAATAAAAACTAAAAAAATCCTTAAAAATCGAGTAAAAAATCTTTTACTGAAAAAGTCATTTTTTTATATTGTTGCCAATTTCTAAATCAGCGCAAATAATTATGTTTTATCTCAATTAAAACATGTATTTGCACGAGACTATTAAAAACAATAATGAAAGTTTAAAATAATAATTAAATGATCACGTGTTGAAAGCAGGAAATAAAGAAAATTACGTCATAAAAATTATGTTTACACATTAATATTAAAAAGAAAAGTGCCCAGTTAAACTGATGGCAGTGAGGTAACAGGCTATTCACACTAATTGTATACTATACTCTTATTTTAAAGAATAACGCCCTTCATAAAATAAATTAAGGGGGGATTAGCTCCCCCTTTTCCCTCTTTTATACTTAAACAATGAGCCCCTAAAAGTTATCAGGGAAGCGCCTTAGAGTCATTCCATGTCAAATCAACCAAAACATTTCAATATTCAACCTGACCATTTCAGATTTTAATAAAACCTTCAGGAATCATTCTCCCTGATGATACAAAAGAGAATATACTTTTAGAACAATTTTGAATTTCTCAAGTTCTATGAGACGTAGAGAGTTATTTGACCCCTTGTTTTAAAGAGAATTTCATAAGGTTTAATTTGATATGCATGCTTGGTTAAAAAAATTTAATTTAATTTAATTTGAAAATTTTAAATTAAAAAAATTTTTAAATAGTGTTTTTTAAAAATTTTGAAAAAAAAAATATGTTTTTTGTAATATTATAAACTTTAAATTCTGAAAGTTTTAGAGTGGGATCTCAATGGGATGAGCAGTTATAAAAAAAATAATGTTTAAAATTAATAAGACAATAGTATCTTTAGCACAATCATAAAGTAGGCGAGGTGCCAACTTTAAATACCAGCCTCAACTGGTGTCTAATATTGTTTTTTTTTTTATCATAACTGCTGATCCCATTGAGATCTCACTTTAAAACTTTCAGAATTTAAAGTGTATAATATTACAAAAAACATATATTTTTTTCAAAATTTTTAAAAAACACTATTTAAAAAAAAATTAAATTAAATTAAATTAATTTTTTTAACCAAACATAGTCTACTTGCATATCAAATTAAACCTTATGAAATTCTCTTTAAAACAAGGAGTCAAACAACTCTCTATGTCTGATAGAACTTGAGAAATTCAAAATTGAAAACATTAATACAAGCCAAAAAATGGTGATTTTTCGAAATTAAAAAAATTAATTGTATGAAAATTGGCTGAGATAAAAAAATAATAAAAGTATATTCTCATTTATATAATCAGGGAGAATGATTCCAGTAAGTTTCATCAAAATCTGAAATGGTCAGATTGAGTCGCTGGTTGATTTGACATGGAATGACCCCTTATCAGAATAAACCTATATCCAAAATTTGAAGGAAATCGGATAATTCTGCCTGAAAAACCCATTTATCTAAATTAAGAGGGGGAATTATCCCCCCCCCCCCCCCACTTTTTATACTTCCTCATCAGGGCTGGGTTTTTGCCGGCAGAAAGTGGTTTTAACTGGCATAAACACATTTTGTGACATAATCTGAGACTTTTTTTAGTAGTATTAAATTCCTTAAGTACATTTTATTCAGGATAAATAACAAATAAAATACTGTGGATAATTTTAATTTAAAATAAATGAAATTGTATTAGAAAAAATGAGTAATGTAACAGATAAAACTTTTGTTATAATATGGATGTGTAATTTTATATATAAACAATTATTATAGTATTTAAAATCTCAGTTTAAAATTCAAAATAGAAAACTATATCCAATACTTATTTTAAATTAAACACTGAAAAGAAAAGAAAAATAATCAATACTTACTCAAACTACTTTTCTGTAATTTAATATAATAATTTAATAATAACTGTAAAAAATCTTTCTCATAGAAATGTTATACAGCTCCAAATCAAAAAATTGGAATAATTAATTCCATTTGTATTTGGAATTGCATTTAGCTTTATTTCACTGTAGTACAATTGAAAAAGAACAGCGGTGGATTTTTTAACACATTTGCATGTTATTAAAAAAAATTAAAACTGTAAAATATTAAATTGAGTGAATATTTTATTTTTGTAAAATTATTTTCATTATTCAAAATATTAGAATACTAAAATACAGGGTTAAAAAAATTAGAATACTTATGAATTTTCCTAATTGGTTCAAAAAGTTGTATAAAATAAGCATTTTTGGCACAATATCTATTGCGCCAAAAAACAAAGTTGAGCTTTTTTCTAGCATAAAGTTGGCATGGTCATGTCTGAGTAGAAAACATTGTGAACCACTTGTAGCTAGCTTGGCAAAGCAAGTTCATGCTGTTATAAAATGTAAAGATGATGCTACAAAATATTAAAGAATAACTATTTTTCCTTTTTTTAAAACACATATTATTTACAATGCATTATTCTAATATTTTGAACCAAGTACAGATTATTCTAATATTTTTATTTTTTCCAAGTGTGAATAATTATTTTAATTCTTGTATTATTTCCTTTAATTTTAAAGCTAAAAGATTCTACAAACTATGTAGATTCTTACAATATTAAGTTTTATCCTGTGTTATTTTTTGTATAAGCGATACATAAAAAACCTTTTTTCACAATTCCTTTTTATCTATTCTAATTTTTTAACTTGGAGCTGCAGTTGTATGTGGATCTTGTAATTCTGTGGATTTAAAAACATTTAAATACAGTATTCAAAGGAACAAATCTTTTTTTAAATTTAAGACTGTTCCAACGATATATATATATATAACCATATTCCATATAGTAGATAATCTTTAAATTATTGCATTATATTATTTATTTAAAAATTCTCTGAACAGTGATTTGTTAAAATATCATAGAATTTTTTGTAAACTTCTTTTCTTTTCTTTTTTTTTTTAAATTTTAAATAGAAATTCAACTGCAAAGAATAATATTTATAGTTAAACTTGTACATCATCAGATTAATATTACAAAAATTTCCGTTTTTCCTTCTATATTAAAAAAAAGTAATCTGGAACTGAGCCAAAAATGAAATGGAACAATCAAATTCTGCGTAGATATTCCGGGTTATTCTCATCGCTTTTTTACTAGGGACTTTTTTGAGGAGCTATTACTTTTTTTTCTAGCCATCCTACAAATTCGAAAATCATACCACCAGACACGAAATATAACAAGCTTTCAGAAATTAAAAAAATTACCACGGTCGGACAATAAAAACTCAAAAAATCCTTAAAAATCGAGTAAAAAATCTTTTATTGAAAAAGTCATTTTTTTTTATATTGTTGCCAATTTCTAAATAAGCGCAAAGGATTATGTTTTATCTCAAATAAAAGATGTATTTGCGCGAGACTATTAAAAACAATAATGAAAGTTTAAAATAATAATTAAATGATCACGAGTTGAAAGCAGGAAATAAAGAAAATTACGTCATAAAAATTGTGTTTACACATGAATATTAAAAATAAAAAAGATGAATTAAATGAAAAAGCATTATAACCAGTTAAATGAAAAAGCATTCTAACCTGATTACAGAAGACAGTCGCAGTTCATGATATCATCATCTGTTTAAAACAGGATACATTACCAGGTTTTAAGAGGCTGTGAAATCAGAACGGGGGTTGGTGAGCGTAGCGAGCAGGGGGCAGAGCCCCCTAGTCAAGTAAAAGAAAATTATTATTATATAAACAAAGTATATTTATATGATCATTTTGAAGCTTTTTGCTACTTTGAATAACATTCATAATATTTAGTTTTAATTTTTAATTTAATTGTTTACATATAAAATACATGTATGAATTATGAATCATTGCAGTTAAAGTTCTTATTATTATTTCTTAGTTTCTGCCAGTTTTTGCCACTTACTGGCAGAAACTAGTTTCTGCCATGCCGGTTTTAACCGGTTATAACCACTGGTTTTAACCACCCCGGCAGAAACTTGCCAGCCCTGTTCCTCATACAATAAACCGATACATTTAAAACTATTTTCTTATGGGTAATATTCATATGATGTCACATTGAGAATCATTTGGTGTAAAAATAACACAAAATAGTTTAAATTTATTTTGTATGCATTACTGCTCAATAAATAATATTAGAAATTTTGTATATAATTATTAGTTAAAACAAATAATCTTTATTGTAAAAATAACATGAAAATATCCATGAGGATGCATTAAAATAGAGAAAAGAATTCATGCATATATATAAGATATGTCTGTTCCTGAAATTATTTAAAACTCGATGAAAACAAAATAAATTTGAAAACACATTGCTTTTCAATACTGTGATTCTGAATGTTATTCCCAAGCTGACTGAGAAGTCTAACCTGGAACCTAAAGGAAGGATATTGTCCATAGTGTCCTTGTAAAAGTCTGAGAGGCAGCGACTTTTTTAGCCAAATCATTTTATGCAAGCTGATTTCCAAATTAGTATTTGATCTTACTTATCAATCCCCAAAACAACCGTAAGCTGTCGTGACAGCGGTGGGTAAGGCCATGGTAACCAAAAAATACCTCATTTAAATGAAAAAGCATGATAACCTGCTTATAGAAAATAGTTGCCGTTCGTGATATCACCATCTTTTTAAAACAGGATACATTACCAGGTTTTAAGAGGCTGCGAAATCAGAACGGGGGGTTGGTGAGCGTAGCGAGCAGGGGGCAGAGCCCCTAGTATATATAAAATACAGAAATCTTTTTCTTTTTTAATGCTATTTTGATCAGAATGAAAGGGAAACAGAAATCGTGTTTTTTTTTTTATTCTAGTGATATTTGCAAATTTTTGTCTGGCATTGATGGTGGCAACATATATATGGTGCCATTCAAGAGAGCAAAAAATGAATTTGCTTTCAGTTCGATTTTCTTTTGTGACACTAGGATGTTTTTTAATTGAATCATTTTTTTTTTTAATTTAGATATCTAACCGAAAAGAATATTTTCTGTTTTTAGTCAATGAGCATCAGATTGAGGTTTTTTTTTAAAAAGTTTTAACCTTCTATTGCAGACAAGTACAAAATAACGTTAGTCAATTTTCTACTTATTTTTCATCAGAACACTATCCATCCTAAGGCTCTCCTCTGCACATTTACGATGTCACTTTCATTTGTAAGTAGATATAATTGCCACGTAATGTTATTCTTGCAGTGAGCAATTGAGCAGTTCTCCTTTTTCTATAAAAGCATCGTATCTTTCCGATCACGGTGTTAAATGTTTAATTTTATCTGATTTTCAAGGACTCATCTCAAAAGACTGTTATACGGAAGGAATCGATTATAGTTTAAGATATGCACCTTTTATAGGAAATTGAAAAACTTTGTTCAATTCTGCAGCAAGGACTCATCTCAAAAGACTGTTATACGGAAGGAATCGATTATAGTTTAAGATATGCACCTTTTATAGGAAATTGAAAAACTTTGTTCAATTCTGCAGCATATAAATATTAATTTTTGAAAATTTCATTCATTTTTTTCATAAAAATGCATAGCTGCGAACTATTCTTTTTTGTGTTAACACTACTTTCGAATCACAATCCTTACTTTATTTAATCGCAGAATTCTGTGATTAATTAACATTAAAATTAGCTAAAGATTTCTATTCGGCCGGAGTGATAACTAAAAAGTGGAATAATTGATAGCTAAGTAAATGCAGATAGATATATTTAAAATTTTTATTTTGCTAAAGAAAAAAATTGTTTTAAATTTTGCAAATACATATAATGTATGAAATATAAATATGAAGATTGGAGTGACGGTGAAGGGGCACACTACGGTTATTAGTACTACAGAATATTAGGGTTCCAGTACTTTTTTTGTTAGAAATTAAGCTCTGTATATACGAGTAATAATTTTCCCATCTGAGTGAAAATGTGTACATGGTGAGAATCTAACCCAGAACCTTTGGCTTAAATACAATATTCAGCCAACACAATATTTGCTCAGAACAACCATTTGGTCATGACATGTGGACTGTTATTTGAAACAGCATAGCAGAATAAAACACAAGTAAAGGGACTCCAACAAACTATGGATGAGTAATTACACTACAATTATTTTTAACACAATCAAATGATAGGTAAATAATTCATAAGAATAATAATTTTCCCATCTGAGCAAAAATATATCCAAGCTGGGACTTGAACCTAGAACCTTTGGCTTAAATTGCCAATGCTCTTCCAATCGAGCTATCTGGACGACATGCCAGCCAACACAATATTCGCTCAGAACAACTCTGGACTGTTATTTGAAACAGCACAACAGAATAAACTGCAGGTAGAGAGGCTTAAATGTTATTTACAAGGGCACCCATATGGGGGAAAAGGGGGAGCTTGAGCCCCTCCTCCCCCCTAGATTTTGGTATAGTCCAACTTTTTTTCAATATAAATCAATTGCAAAATATAAACATTTTACAATTTTATCTTCAATTGGGTTTTAAATTAATGAATTCATAAAGTGAACTTTATGAATTATAAAACCCATGTTTTGTGTCTTTAAAAAACAGCATAGTAAACAATATCTTAACAAGATCAGAAGGCACCGGAAGAAATTTCCATTTTAGACGGGTTTCCATCTTATCAGGTATAATTTTTGGGAATTCATTTTGTCATAAACCGGATTTTTTTTTTCCCTTTTAAAGCTGTATTCTGTTTTATACAGGTTCTGTCTTCATAAGTTTTTAATTACTTCTTTCAAATAGTTTTTTTTTTTTTTTTTACAAAGAGGGAAAACACAAGATCGGAAACAAATTCCATTTTAGATAGATTTTATCTTAGAAGGTATAATTGTGGTTTTTACCAAGGCTACACTAGATACCGGACTTGCTCATTATGTTGACGTCCAGTATTGAATTCAGACATTTTTCTGCAGGGGGGGGATTTCAGTGGCTCCGGGGGGGACATTATAGATTTCTGAGGGGGTGGGGGAGAACTAACACTTTTCAACTGTTAAAAGCATAAGATCTCAAATCTCCCGGGGGAGACATTTCAATGCAATGAATGTGATGCATTTTCTTTGCTGGCCGATGAAACTGGTGACATTAGTGGGAAAGAACAAATGTCTCTTGGAATAAGATATATCAATGAAGATGCTGATGTTGGCTGCGTCATAAAAGAAGAATTCATGGGTTTTGTCAAGTTGGAAAAATTAGATGCCAAAAGTATAGAAGATTCAATTTTACAATTCATAGAAAAACTAGGACTAGAAATAACAAAACTTATTGGTTTGGGGTTTTACGGACGCTCCACGATGGCTGGTAAAGATACTGGTGTCCAGAAAAGAATCAGAGAAAAATATCCAAAAGCTGTATATTTTTACTGTGCATCCCATCAATGGAACTTAATGGTAAATTATCTCAATCAAAGGCCAGAAATAAGAAACACAATAAGAAAAATAAACAACTGATATAAGATTTTTTACAGAGAGCATTCTTAGAAATAAAAAAAATTCCATACATTCCTGGTCTATGTGAAACAAGGTGGTCAGAAAAATATAAGTCCATATTACATTTTTCTATTAGTTTTGTCACTGTTGAAGAAACTCTCTGTAATCCTTCTCTAGACAATGGCACAAACCCAAAAACACTCTCACAAGCCTTTCATTTAAGATGCTGCAACATTATCTGTAGTGTTTATTCTATGCCTCAAAATAAATTCTTAATATTCGTCTTATCTGGAGCCAGTTGTAAACAAATTACAATCTAGATTCTGATTTGCATTCTGTATATCAACACATAAATAAGGAACTTCTTGAGATTTTTCATATGCACAAGATGGAATCGGAAGAATTTTCAGGAATCTTAATGGAAGTAATGGAAACTCGTAATTGTCTAGAAATCGATATGAAAATGCCTTGAACGTCCACTAGACAATCTCACCGTTTGAAAGTTCCTGTGGCTATTCCTCTTGATTATTACAGAGCAGCACATTTTAATCCATGTTTAGACTCTTTAATTATATCCCTTAAGATTTACAGATCGAAATGAAACATCATTCAAAGCAATTTTACTTCATCCTAATATGATGAAAAATATGGAAAAAAATGTTTTTGTCAAAGAAATTAAAGAGTATCTCAGTTTTAGAGTATTGAGAATTTGGATTCGGAAACAAGAACATGGTGTGATTAGTGGAAAAGCAAAGACTGTGGTGAAAATATCATGAGAAAGGTCATTTAGTACTCTCAGGCGAGTAAGACATGGTTGAGGAGTACCATGAGTCAAGAGCATCTATCAAATTTGTGCTTATTAAGCATCTACAAAGACAGAATTATAGATATGAATTTAAAAGAATTCACTATAAATAGATTTTCGGAAAATAAACAAAATCTGCAATTTGTTTTTTCTGAAAAGTACTAGAGTTTATGATGTACTAGTACTAAAGAGTAATTGTATTGCCCAGCTGAAACTTCTGCATTAATGAAAAACAAAGAGCTATAAATAAAATTTTAATTTATATGGAACTTAGTTTTTAGTAGTCTCACAAACATTTCTAGTAATATTAAATTATAATGAAATTTTTAAAAAATCAGTAAAATCTTTTTTTTTTATCCCCGATTGAAATTTCACAGAAAAACATAAAAGTAGGATTCGACATAGATAGATTTTGCTGTGTTTTAGTATCTTGAACAGGGCTTAAATTGCACCAGAGACCGTCTTTGGTACTTCTCTGTTTTTAGTAAATTTTTAAATATTGGTCGGAATTCACCGGAGCCCAGTGCAATAGCGCTTCTGAAAAACCGAAGCCTTAAATAATCCTGTCCTTTCCCTTCCATACGGAAGCTTTTGCATTCTTTTCTATCAAAGCACTATACCTGACACAATGTGTTGCACACGTAGGAGATGGAGATGAAATGGGATCAATTTTTATATCACTCTTCGGGCTTGGGTGGATTCTAACTCAATCTACCCGAAATTCAAAATTTTATTTATTCATGTATAGAAAAAAAGTACTTTTCGCCCCTTTTTAATGCTATTTTGATCAGAATGAAAGGAACCAGAAAGTGTTTTTTTTTTTTTTCTAGTGATATTTGCAGATTTATGCCTGGCATTGATGGCGATGACATGTATATGGCAGCGCCATTCAAGAGAACCAGCAATAAATATACTTTCTGTTCGATTTTCTTTTGTGATACTAGGATATTTCTAATCGGATAATTTTTTTTTAATTTAGATATCTAACCGAAAAAAATATTTTCTTTTTTTAGTCAACGAGCATCAGCTTGAGATTTTGTTTGTTGCATACGAGTACGAAAATAATGTTAGTGATTTTTCTATTTATTTTTCATCATGAACGCTATCCATCCTAAGACTTTGCTCTGTACATTTACAAAGTCACATTCATTTGTAAGTAGATATAATTGTCATGTATTGTTATTCTGATTGAAAGCAATCGAGCAGTGTTTTCCCCTTTCTAGAAAAGCATCAAATCTGTCAGATAACGGTGTCAAATTTTTAATTTAATCTTATTTTCAAGGACACACCATGAAAGATTGTTATACGGAAGAATATCATGACCGATTGACATGATATATCGATTATAGTTTAAGATATGCACCTTTTATAGGAAATTGAAAAACGTTGTTCAATTATTTAGCATATAAGTGTTAATTTATGCTAAATTTCATTTCTTTTTTCATTAAAATGCATAGCTGTGAACTATTCCTTTTTTGTGTTAACACTATTTCCGAATCATAATCCTTACCATAATTAGTCTCAGAATTCTGTTATTAACTATCATTAAAATCAGGCAAAGATTTCTATTCAGAAGAAGTAACTGAAAAGTGGAACAGTTGACAGCTAAGTATATTTAGATAGGTATATTTAAAATTTTTATTTTGCTAAAGAAAAAAAATACTTTAAATTTTGCAAATAATGTATGAAATATAAATATTGTGATTAGCATGATGACAGGGAGGGGGGGGGGGAGTTTGCATTTCTCTATTGAATTTGTATATGTAATTTTCTGTCAATATGCAAAAAAGTTCAATTAAATTTCCGAACATTCTACAACCTGGGAAGCATTAATTAATATTTAAAAAATGCTTTTTAATGTATATTAAATCTGCTTTAAAATTTTTAATTAACATGGAGTTCCCTATTACTGATGACTGAACTTTGCACAAGTGACATTTAATTTGCTTTTCATGCAAAAACTTTCTTTTATAAAAAATGACATCTTACTTACAAATTAATGATTTTTTTCCTATAAAAAATTGCATTCAAAATAAATAGGAATTTGACACATTATTTTGTCCATTGCTTTGTCAAAAGAGATTGCAAATATCATTGATTATAAATGTCATAATTTACCTTTCATTTTTTTTTCTGTATTTTGTTTCAGCTTTTCTAGTCTATATATAAGTCTGTTACCTTCAGTCAAATTAGTTGTACCAGTAACAGATTTGACGATTCTGCATCATACCGCTAAAATAATCATAAAGTAACAGACTTGACACAAAGTGAGGGACAAAATATTGCTAAAGAAAAAAAACTTTTGCAATTATCATTTATAACACACTAAGAATTCATATTTAAAAAAATTAAAAAAATTATTTTAAAAAGTTAAATTAGGTTAAAAAAAAGTTTAATTACATAAAATTTGAAAGAGACAGGCATTTTGCTTAGAAACAGATTTTTAGATTTATATCTCAAAAATTTTTATTGATTTTGTTTATAATTTTAATGCTAAAAATATTTAATACAGTCTTTATGTAACACATTGCTCAAATTAAACATTAAATATTAATTTATATTTGAATTTTCTTCTTTTTCCTCTGTGACAGTATGCATAAGTGAACTTTGAAAATGACCCAACAATCGTAAATTCAATGACATGAGAACACCAGCGATTCAGATTGACTAAAGAGCTTTTCCCACCAAAACTCTCGAGAGTATAGTGCCTCTTCTCATTGATTCTGTCTGAGCAGAGTAACAGAATCAGTCAAGTAGCAGAAACAGTGTAGCATGGCAGCTGGCGCTACATATTATTTTACACCTTGCAGATTAATCTAAAAGCTTTAAAAGAAATGCTGAGCTTGGAAAATTCCTAATATATGGTTTAAGTTTCTAGATTTATTGAATCTTTTTATTACATTTTCTTTGTAAGTGCAAACTTTGCTTATTTTATAGGTTAGTATTATTTCTTATGATAGTAGACTTTGGTCAACATTTTTAGGACAACACAGATAAATTGTAGCTTGCTGAAGATTGACACAGAAAATTCTGTTACGGGAGGAGTGAGTAGGTGATAAATTCTTTGTTATGCAGGGTCTGCAGCCAGGCTGTACTGTTATACCAGCCTACGGCTGACTCTGTTCAAGTTTACCATTTATCTTTCTCAAAAATAAAACAAAACTGTTGTTAAAATCGATTTTGTGTTAAAATAGTAATGGAAAATCTTCGATAACTTCATCTCATGTGATGAGATTGAGCATGTGGTGTGATCCATAATGCAGTTACTGCAAAAGATGTCCACAGAAATGCTAGTATTCATCATATGGTGGGAATTCATGTAATACCCTAGGATGCCAAATGATGATCTTTTCTTCAATCATCCATGAGATAACACGCTTAACAGTTATTTGTAATTGTTGCTCTCATTATGTGTCATTTGATGTGAACGGTATATCCCTTCAATTCTCCATGAAGAAATTTACATTATGGTAATATAAAATAATTTCTTCTCTCAATATTTCTAGCTTTGAGTGGTCAGCATATCCCACCTAATTTGTTGCCAGATTATTGCAAAAACAATAAACCTAACTCTCTATGGACTCTCACAGTTCATGAATGATTTTTTAAAACACATAAATAAATGAAACTGTTTTGAAGAAGTCAGCATAGATCAAATATTATCTAAAGGATGAAGTGTGAAAGTTTTATATGCATTTACAAACACATAATATATTTAAAAATGTAAAGAAATGGGCAACACCATTTTAAAGGAAAATATTTGAAATTTTATTTTCTAAAAAACATTACACCATTTAGTGTTATTCAAAATACACTTTAAATTATGATATGAAAGAATTGAACTACACACAATAAAATATTTTAATATAATGCAGTGAAATTAATATTTAATAAAACAATATAATAGATTTTTTAAAGAAAAATACACACAATTTCTTTTAAAACCATTTTCCTGTTAAATACTGTTCTAGTTAAAATTAAAATATTTAAGAGAAAAAGTACTTATCACAAAAACAGAAAAAAATGCTTTTAAATAAATAAAAGAAACATAAAAGTGAGCATGTCATATCAATTTGGTTAAATATGTAAATGATCCTTTAGCCATTTAATCACAAAGATACTTCATTCACAGATACACAAAATGTGAGACAATGTTTCAATCATGAAGAAGTACATCATCCATTTATAGAACATTCTTGTCAACCTATGAGTCATGATGCTTTTATTTTTTATTTATTTATTTTTTTTTTACAAACTACTGTTTAGCTGTTACACTTTTCCCAAAATCCTCGAGTTTTTAAAAAAATACATAGAAATGTAACTCAGTCTATATTGCTTTAGTCTATTAAAAATTTAAAACATGAAAATATGAGACTTAATATAAAAAAGGAAAAATATATGTGATATCAATGAATGAATATTTGATTTATAATGTACTAAATTTCTCATAAATGCAGTTCAGATAAATAGCTTAAAAGGTGATATTGATTTATTTTAACAAAAAAGCTTGATGAGGCTAATCTTAAAAAAAACAAAAAAAAAAAAAAAACATACATTGATAAAAGAGATTTTATTTCATGAGAATACTATGTTATAAAAATGGCTGAAAAAGTATCATCACACTATGGTTGCCAAAAAGAGTAAGGATCACAATTCCCCATTTCCTGAATCCTCATTATCATCATGTATTTCTTCTTCTTCGTCATCATCTTCCATATCATCACCATAATCATCATCATAAAAATCTGTCATATCTGATTCTCGCTCTTTTGGTTTAGCTCTGTGTTTAATGCAGTATTCCTCTAAAGTTGTAGGTACAGTTACATTATCTTTTTCTGCTTCACTCCGTGTAGCCAAGACCTGTTTCCTATTGAAAAATACATTTTGACAGCTAGTAAATCATTCAAAATTAAATTATTTATTAAAAAAAATATTATAAATATTTTTAAAAGAACTGTGGAGAAGCATCACAAGTTATAAATTGGTAGCAAATAAAATAATATTTCACCAACAGAATAGAATAAAACCTATTGAAATGTAAATATGACCCAACACAAATTTTCCATGGTTCTGGAAGAGAGGGTATAATCTTCCATAGTTAGTTATTAATTTAAAATTGATCCTGCTCGATGTGGAATCTAAGGGCGCGTCCAGTACTGTCACCGGTACGTAACCGGTAAGTTCGGTTAGTTACCGAAGCGTTCAGTGCTGCTAACCGGTACGCAACCAGCGTCGTTCAGTGGAAGTAACCGAAGTGACCGGTAAGGGACCGAACTAACCGAAGAAAAATCTCGGTTAGTTGGGTCACGTGATTGGTTACATTGAAAATTTAGGATGATGTGATACAGATGTAGTTACGATGATGTAATACAGATGGCGCTACAAGTAAATAATACCATTTTCGTTCAGTCGACCTGTCGACCGGTTAGGAACCGGTCACTTACCGCCCCGGTAAGTAACCGGTCACATTGGTCACTTTGGTTAGGTCTACTGGACGCGCTCTAAATAAAGTTATATTTTGTGCAAATAATGTGTTTTAAAAAAAAAGTCATCTGTGAAAATTTCTGAAATTATTTGGAAAATTCTGTTTTTTCTAGTTCTTTTCATTCTGACATCCAAACTGCAGATCATTAGAGATGGATTTGATTCTGCATCCATATGAAGTGACAAAAAGGTTAGAACCATAAACAGTTGTTTTCGAATTGAGTAAGTTTAAAGGAAATGTGTAATACATTTTAGAATAAAAAACATCTCTTAATGTATTTTTGCAACTCATGCAGTTTGCAGAACTTTTTAGAAGATTTGGTACTTTTCCGTTATTATACCAACACCATTGTCGTCAAGTGTGATAGTTGGTGCCAATTTTTTTTTTTTTTTTTTTTTTTTAAAGGCACTGTTGGTGTGAACCATTTAAAAAAACATAACATTTGAAAATTGCAGACTATATTTGTATGCACTTAAACAAATAGTTCATGAATATGAACTATTTGTTTAAGTGAATACAAATATATACTTAAAAGAAAAGAACAAATAAATATTATATAATAAAATAAAACTTAGTTTAAACTGCAGGCATGAAATTGTAAATGTCTCTTAGCTTTGCAGCAAACATTTAATTTTTTTTTATAAATATGTCTCTGCATGAACTGTATGAAATAAGAATGTAAATAATGACGAATGCTGTCTTTTATTATTAGGGCTTGAAATTCAATTTTTTCTAGGAGGGGAGTCTCCCTACCAACATTTATAAATGGAGGGGAGTTGAACTGTATGGGAGGAGAAAAAAACATCTTTAACCTTCCCCCCCCCCCCCTCCCCCCCCACACACACTATTATTTTACGTGCTATTTAAAGAATTACATTAACATAAAGGCATTACAAAATACCATTGCAAAAATTTAAATTGAAAACTAACTATGCAAAATATTTATTTTTATATAAAAAAGGAAGAAAGTCAATATTATATATACAACATCTATTTTGCAACTTTCACCAAGTGTTATAGACTCTTAACGGGTTGTTAAATGAATTTCTGGATTTAGAGTTTATTCAATTTTGGGTACTGAATCTTCTTTCACAAGGTACGCTTTTGACAGACAACACAAGTGCATTTTTTATAACTTTGGAAAATAAGTGAAACACATAGTTATGCTCTCTTAAAAGAAAATTCAGACAACTTTGTAAAATCTGATGTGCTTTCATTTTTAACTACTTGTATGAGCAATGCATATTTCAGGGGGGGGGGGTGACATTATCAATACCCATTTCTGAACAAAATTGTTTTAGCTAAAATACGAACGAAATAAAGCCAAAACCGGAATCTCTGGTATTTTCTTTGAGTAAACTGGAATACACTGGAATTTTTAAAATGCATGTCCAAAGTTTAAAAGGAAAACCGTCAATTCATTTCTCCTATTACACAAGAAACATAGGTTCACTTTAAAATGTTGTCCTAATTTCTTTGAATTACAAGAATAAATTTGTTTATTGTTTCATATTTCTTTGGAGTTCCGGAAAAAAAAAACTTCATGTGCACCACAAGATTTTTGCAGTTTTAATCCCATTTTTCGTTTAATGCTGACTATAAGCCAATTTGGCAGGGAACAACACCCAGTGGCCCTTACTGCCTTTTTGGTTCTTTTCCCTTTTGATTGCGAGAATAAAAATCACAAAATACATTCATTGATCGCAAAGAAAAAAAATTTGTAAAATTTGTTGTAAGGTTGATTGAAAAAAACGCAGTAGTTCTAAAGATTTTATGATCGTGAACATGGAGCGATGTCATGGACTCTACAAAGCTCGGAAACTTTGGTATAATGCTGTCTGATTTCAGGAGGTTCATAAAAAGAAGTCTTCTTGTTTCACCGTACAGTGATCCGGATGGAGGTTTTGAATCTGAGCTGGAAACAATGCAGTATCCCTATTTGGTGAGAGTACACATTTCATTTTATTTTAGACTTCAACCACTACGTTGCCCTGATTTTGGCATGTGATGACATTAATGATTGTCTTGATAACATCTAGTACGCAGGGAGAGATGAATTTGCTCTTTCTTTTCAACGTACTCATAGAACATAGTTTCCTAATAAGGACATTTTCAGTGACGCTAGGAAGAACATTTTACAATTCAAGTTTACTTCTACGAGGGTGTTAACAACGATTTTCTAAGTCCTAATCCCTATTTAATATTGTTACTTTCCGCCATTTCACTGTTCAACTTATGTTATATTAAAACTAATGTTTCGTATATTTTTATTTTATATTGGATCATCCAAAGATATTTTTGTATTTAAGATTTAATTTATTCAGGAGAATCTGCAGAGGAACCAAAATTTGCTATATAAAATATGTTATTTCAAATGAAGTAATTTAACATCATCAAGTAAAGGTGAAAATAGGGAAATTTGCTTAGTAGCCACTGGCCGGTAGGTTGATTTTTTTTTAGTAGCCAGTTAGTGGCGAGTGAGAATAATTTCTTTAGTGGCCAGTAAGTGTACATTTATGTCACTGAATATTTAATTAAAAAATATATATAATGAGTTTACAGTAGAGTAATTTATGTACTAAATAAAAATATTTTAAATTATATTGCTTTGAATAAATTTGAGATTCTAATTTCCAATCTATTTTAAATTTTAAAATTAGTTAAAAGCAAAGTTATACACAACATGCTTATGTAGCTAGCAAAATAAGTCTCACTAAGCTTAGGTACTTGTGTAGCTAACTACATAAGTACCTTTTTTTAAAAAAATATTTGACTAGAATTAAGATCTGACAATAATAAAATAGGCATATTTATACACTAAATAATAACCCACAACATGATATACATTACACATGCACAACCTGTGCCTGCGGACCAAAATGGGCGAACATTTTCAGAAATTAAGAAAATGTGTATTTCATCAATTACCCCGGAAAAAATTGCAAATTGTCATTCGGGAGTGTAAAAATCATGAATTTCCATCATTCAGGAGCGTAAAAATTATGAATATCCGTCATTTGGGAGCGTAAAAATCGTGAATTTCGTCGATCGCGTGCGGAAGATTACTAATTTCGTCGATCGGGTGCGTAAAAATCATGAAATTTGTCGATCGGACGCGGAAAAATTATAAAATTCGGCGATCGGGGACGGAAAAACATGAATTTTGTTGATTGGACGTGGAAAAATCATAAATTTCGACGATCAAGCGCAGAAAAGCCTTAATTTCGTCGATCGAATGCTCAAAAATTCTGAATTTGATCGATCGGATGCGGAAAATCATAAATTTTGGAGATCGGGTGCGGAAAAATCGTGAATTACGGCGATCGGGTGCGAAAAAATCATGAATTTTGGCAATTGGGAGCGGAAAAATCACGAATTTCGGCGGTCGGACGTGGAAAAATCATAAATTTCTTCTTTCGCGCATGTAAAAATCATGAATTTCATCGATCGGACGCGGAAAAATCATAAATTTTGGCGATCGGGTGCAGAAAAATCATGAACGCGATTGGGTGCAGAAAAAATCATGAATTTTGGCGATCGGACGCGGAAAAATCAAATTTCGGCGATCGGGTGCGGAATAATCATGAATTTCGTCGATTGGACGTGAAACAAATCATAATTTTTGGTGATCAGGTGCTGAAAAATCATGAATTTCGGCGATCGGGTGCAGAAAAATCAAGAATTTCTGCGATCGGGTGCGGAAAAATCATAAATTTCGTCGAACGCCCGTGAAAAAAATTCATGAATTTCGGCGATAGGGTGCGGGAAAATGACAAATTTTAGGGGGAAAAGGAAATCTGGAAAATCCTGTATTTGGCCAGTTCTTTCCATATTTTTAATCGCCAGTTTTTCAAGTTTAATCGACGAGTGGCGACTGGCGAGTGCTTATTTTCACCTTTATCATCAAGTATCTGTTTATTTCTATTGTTTATGTATATACTTTTTCATTCAAATATTAAGAATTCTTTAATTAGTGCCTTTAGATAAAAAATGAAATTTTAGAAAATAAAATATTAAAAATGTATCATCATCTAGTAACCATTAAATAACAACATTATGTAATTTCTTCAATATAAAATAAGTTTAACTAGAGTAAATAAATTAACAATATAAATTCTATAAAGGTAAATTTAATTGTGGCACTATACTCGGCTGTTTGTATTTGTGTTTTCAGTGATGCTGTTAATTCTCAGTTCAGGTAAGAATATTTATTGTATTTTATCATGAGAAATTAATTTTATTGTATTCTAAATTTCTGTTTTCTCACAACGTATTTATTCCTTTATTTTTGTTTATAATACCACTTTCGATCATCAGCTAAATTTGATTTCTTCTCTTTTAGGAAAATTCAAAATTTAAAATAACGTTTATTTTATTCAAAATTCTCTGTAATTTCTATTTCAGAAAAACCTAAATCAATTGTTCTATTTTCTTTTTTTCTTTTTTTTCCCCTTACATTAACGAAACAGATTATATTAAATAGTAATTGAATGCAAATAATATCTAACAGAACGACAATAGGAATATATTTAAACAAAGCAATAAAAGTAACTTAACTATACTTTTATAAAAGAATTCCCCCCTGAGATTTCATGTCCACATTAAATAAATTAATTAGACATCCAGAGGCAGCAGCATTAATATAACAGTCTTGACAAACAAGCGACGATCCTTTAAAACGAAAAAGCATTCGGTTTCTATTTATGTGGAACCTGGGCATCACAATTAACTTTAAACAATCAGCCGACATTGCAAAATAGGGCACGTAGATTACTTCTTTCCTTATGATAAGAAGTACAAAAACATTTGCCTAAAATTAGCGATGATAAAGATGCAATGGCGGAGCTCAGATGACATCATAAATGATTAAAGTAAAAGCAAGTTTTTAAAAGGAGATCGCTGAAAGGAAACATACTTAAGACTTTATAAAACTGTACTGTAAACTCCGGATGAAAGAACATTTAGTTAAGAAGCCATTACAACTTGATTGATTTTACAGCATTATTAAGTAATGTTATCGTGAAAACAACTCATTCACGTAAATCAACAAACTAAAAATAGCTAAAGCTTGCTCGGTGGAAAACACAAACCACGAGCTAAATGCTAGCTATTAGACTATCAGAAAGGAGAGAACTGATAGAGCTGAAAGAGCATGTGCTTTATACTGAACACCTGTTACGAAACCACTCATTACACAATGCAAGGAGCAGGTAGGAGTGAGATCATGATGTCAAACACATGACGTCTTCACGGTGCTACCTTTCGGTGAATGAATGAGTCAGCACGTGCATTGCAGGAAAGACGGAAGTGCGGCTGAATGTAAACAAAAAACGAAATGAAATTATAAATAAAATTATGAATTAAAGATATGCTTGTAAACTAAAGGAAACTGACTATAACAAACTTTAAACAAAATGTATAAGGAGTAGAACGTTTAACTTGGCTATTAAAGATACTAGGGCATCTAACCCGGGATTCCCAGAATATAGAATACATGTGAAAACCATTTTTTTTTTTAAATTGAAAACTCTAATAGATTTTTTGCATTATTTATTTTCTAGAATGACTGCTGACAACAACAAAAAGCACTTTTATGTGAAATATGTCAATTATATATTCAAATAAAATTTTGAAATTTATTAAAAGCAGTAATTTTGTATTGGCCTCGCGCAAGTTAATAGCCGAAGAAATAGCTAAAAATTCGTTATCTACAGCAGTTTTTTAGATTCTGATAATGTCAGGTTTTAAGCGCTTATTTCAATTACATGTTTGTTAAATTTGTTTTATTTATTCTATTTTATTTATTGCTTAGTGGTATTTTAATTTCGTTATTGAATATTAGCTGCAAACAAATGCTGAACTTTTTATATTGTTTAAATTGCAAATGGATTAATATTTTGTAATCGTCTGCAAGCGATAGAGTGATTTAAAAAAAATCATACTTGAAATTTAATTTAAATGCTATAATAAATGAGTAAATTGCAATACAGTTTTCAAACAAATTGCATTTGAAAGTAGATTTTTTTCCCTATAAAACGATGTAAAAATTAAAAACGTGCGATGTTTAGAAATTACAATAGCAAAAATCGCAAAACCGAAATTTCATAGTCAACTGTTGCCATTCGCAAAATGACGTCAGCGTTACGCATGGACACGTTTGTCCTTTATAATATAGATTGTAGAAGCAATTGTAGACATTAGGTAAAACTGCTATAGATGTCGGATGACAATGTACACTAGATATTAGACAAGGCAAAGAGGATTGAAGAGGTAAGGAGAGAAAGTGGTCAGTCATGAAAGAAGCAGTCTATAAATCCTCTAATAAGATACTTTAATGCCCTGTTACTAATACCCTGTTACTAACACTCTGTTTACTAACACTCTGTGATTAATACATAAATGTAGCTATTTTAAATAAAGATGACTGTAAAACAGGAGAGGTGGAAAGTAAAATAAAGATATAAATAAGGATATAAATAGACATATATCAATAGGCAGTGTACAACACTTAGTAGGTAGTAACAACACTTATTAGGTTTATCAGAAACAGTATCGATAATTGTGTCTCAAGAATACAAAAATTGACAAATCCTCAAGACTGTAGACATTGTGATGGTAAGAGTAAGCCTGCTGTTAACTTGAGGATGCTTTACAAAAAAATTAATTAACAACAAAAAATGAGAAAAACTTTCTCGGTTAATAAAAGATGGATCTCACTGGCCAAAAAATCAAGTAAAGAGCAAAATTATTGTAGAGGAAGAAAATTTTTTTTTATGATTTAGTGCTGATGAAGGAAAAAGGACTTTCAAGAAAACAAAAAAGTACCTACAAATTGAAAATTGAATAAACTAATGCACTTTTTAATACAGGATTTCATTTTTGTAAATACAACTTTTAAACATTCAAATTAATCTATACTAATATTATAAAGGAGTAAAGGTTGTTTTTTTGTTTGATTGTTTGTTTGTTTGTTTGTAGGGGGTAATCTTTGGAACTAGCTAACCGATTTCAAAAGTGATGGTGGCAAATTGATGGTGACAACCCCTGCTCCAACATAGGCTATATTTTATGTCTGTGCGACTAACCCCAGAGGGGTGCAGGAGCGAAAAACGTTCTAAAATTGCGATTTTTTTTATACTGAAGGAGCTAGAAATTTGAAATTTGGCATTGTAGCTACTTATAAGATGTAAATGCTCTCTAAGAACAACAAAAAAAAAAAAATCGAAATTTAAAAGAATGAAATGAGCGAAAAGCGTTCTAAAAACATTCTAAATTACATTTTCTATGGGATCTCTGGAACTACCGAACCGATTTCAAAAGTGATGGTGGCAAATTGATGGTGACAACCCCTGCTCCAACATAGGCTATATTTTATGTCGGTGTCAGTAACCCCAGAGGGGTGCAAGAGCGAAAAACGTTCTAAAATTGCAATCTTTTCTATACTGAAGGAGCTAGAAATTTGAAATTTGGCATTGTAGTTACTTATAAATGCTCTTTAAGAACAAATTTTTAAAAAAATTCGAAATTTAAAAGGGTGAAATAAGCGAAAAGCGTTCTAAAATCATTCTAAATTACAATTTCTATGGAATCTCTGGAACTACAGAACCGATTTCAAAAGTGATGGTGGCAAATTGGTGGTGACAATCCCTGCTCCAACATAGGCTATATTTTATGTCTGTGCGACTAACCCCAGAGGGGTGCAGGAGCGAAAAACGTTCTAAAATTGCGATCTTTCTTATACTGAAGGAGCTAGAAATTTGGAATTTGGCATTGTAGTTACTTATAAATGCTCTTTAAGAACAAATTTTTTAAAAAATTCGAAATTTAAAAGGGTGAAATAAGCGAAAAACGTTCTAAAATCATTCTAAATTACAATTTCTATGGAATCTCTGGAACTACAGAACAGATTTCAAAAGTGATGGTGGCAAATTGGTGGTGACAATCCCTGCTCCAACAGCCTCTTTAATAAAAAACTATGCGTTGCTGACGACTGGGTTTTTCGCTAATTGTTGCCACAGATTAATCTCGGAAAATGAAACATTTGAAGTTACTGAAAAAAAATAATTGCTCGAAAAGTATTTGTCAGAATATTGTCAGGCAAACTGCGTTTGAAAGGTAAAAAATTGTATTTTTCTTGATATAAATTTCAAATCTAATGATTATGCCATTTTTCAAATATTGAATTTGAAAAATTACCAAATTTCACAATGGAGTACCATAGCAAAACCTTCATGCGTAAAAAGATAATAAGGGCGACATGTCCTGGCGTGTATATTGGCTATAGCACGAGTCACAAATTATAGTAGCTATATTATTCTGTTGAAATATAAAAGTGAATTATGAAATGTCAATATTTTGTTTGATTAAAAGTTCGTTATAAGAAATTGACCAGTGTAGCGGGCATAACTTGCTAGTATAGTAATATTATATTTACAGCAACCGAAAAATTACACAATAATGCTCAAGGTATGTACTTTAACCAAAAAAAATTTCGTCAAAATCAAAGATGTGCTTTTTGAGCTAAGAGCATTTGGTCTAATCGATTGTGCAGGTGAAGCTGAATAGGCTTATTCTATGTGACAATCATGGTAGGCGTGGTAGGCAAATGTTATCATTTGATTTGTCAGTTCTTGATATTATTATGCTAGAAGGATGTGCAGTATACTAAAATAACAGAATGTTTACAAACAAGAAACAAGCCTATAGGGCAGTGGTATGTATGGAAACATTTTGGCATACTGCTCATGCTGCCCAAGTGGAAATGTCAGGAATTAACCAATCAATTAATAGCAACATATTTCCGCAAGTACAAAGAAGAAAAGTTAGGAATATTTTAATAAGTTGTTAGCATTATTTTTGTTATAACTCAAAAAGTGCATCTTCGAATTTAGTGAACTTTTCTTTGGTTAAAGTACATACTTTGAGCATGATTGTGTAATTTTTTGGTTGGTGTAAATAAAATATTACTACATTAATAATTTTATTAAAAAAATATCTATATATTTAAAACGCTAAGCGATTTCTTTCGACAATCCGTTAGAACAAACTACTGCATCAAATTACACCATTCTTTTTTTAAATGAAAGATATTAGGACACATATTTGTTATCGTGCATTCGTTTGTTCGAAAATTTAATTAATTAGCTGTAATTTTCAATTAAACATTTACTTCTGCTTATGATGTCATAAAGTTGAGAACTCCCACTTTTGAGGGCATAGAGTTTTTTCCTTGAACTCTGTGGTTCGCCAATCTTTTGACATTAACTAATATCAACTAGGTAATATGTTAACATTGTAGTATAAAATCTTTTTAAAAAAAAACTTAATTAGCTAGAATATAATCATAATAAAATATCTAAACGTAAACATATCAATATGAATAACAAATCTCACGTAAAATGTTGCAATTTAAATGATTCCAATTGAAACAAGATTTGGAGAGTTATCCTTGATGCCCAGCTAACATAAAAGTACCTATTTTATTTTATTTATTTACACACATATTCAAATTTATTATAAAACACCAGGTTGCCATACAAAGCAAAAATCGTCATTTAGGCGCCAAAAAATAACCCAGGTGCGTCTGCGATATCTGTACTGATTTAATCAAAATTATTTTTGTTGCACCGCATATTGCAAAATTAATTAAATCCATGATTATTGTTTCTTTCTCAGATTAAAAATAAGAAAATTGGTACTTCTCTATTATCCCGTCGACTACTTTTCATAACAAAAAACTATCGCCAAACTGTAACGCCAAATAAACGGGAGAACGTTGCCATTGGAATATCAAAATAAATAAATAAATAAAATACATGAATTTAAGGACACAATTGTTATTTTAATTAATGAAATAACTAATAAATCAGTAAAACATAATAAAAAATAGACGCAAATCTCAAATTAAAAACCACTTTATGACGTAACAAACATGTATAATGCTTCTGACATCAAGTAAATCGGACTGTATTTTTGGCGTTTAATTTTACAGTTTGGCGATAATTTTTCGTTATGAAAAGTGGTCGACCGGATAATAGAAAAGTACCAGAAAATTTAATGGTTAACGAAATTCAATTATTTGATCGATCGCAAATTTTGGTTCTTTTCCGTTATACCGACACCATGCCATACATGTAAATATATGCTTGGCGACAATGGTGTCTGTATAATGGAAATGTACTCAATTTTTTCTTAGTTCGGGCTATACCAAAAACAAACATTTTACAGGTAACAAAAAAAACGCCGAAAATGGCTGCTTCATCAGCTGTTATGACAGCAAAGTTAGATAAAATCTAATAACCTGAATTTTACAACGTTTATGCGAAACACCACAGAGAACACACGCTATTTTTATATAAGTAGGGTATATTTAAACGAATAAGAGAACTAACAACCTTCAATAATATAATGCATGAAAAAGTAAACAACTAAGTGATTCAGCAAATCATAAAAATATGTATTTCGTAATATAACTATAAAATACAGAAAAATATTCTGGTACCATAAAAAATATTCATTATCCCGTCGAAATTCCGTGCATTATCCCGTCGTCCGATTAAGAAAAAAAAACTATATGCAAATTAGGTACTTTTCGGTTAGCCGGCGCCAATAAAGTATATATAAATATATATATATATATATATATATATATATATATATACACATAATAACAAACTCCAATGGAAAATTACTTGCAGAATCATTATCACAAAAGCCAACCAAAATCTATAAACCACATAAATTCAATACTAGAAAAACAAAACTATATACATTATATATATTTGTATATATGTATGTATATACTATATATATATATATATATATATATATATATATATATACTTCATTGGTGCCCTGATAACCGAAAAGTACCTCAAATAATTCGCCAAACTGTAGCGCCCAATAAACAAACGGAAGAATGTTGCCATTAAATCTCAAAATAATAATAATAATAATAATAATAATTAAGAAAAGCCCCATTTACTAAAGTATCATTTATCAGTAACTTTTAACAATAAAATTTACAATATATTAATGAAAACAGAATCAAAAATAATCTTGGATATTTATTTATTTACATTATTTCTCTTAATTATGGAAAAGGAATAATCATCCTGATTATGTAAAGGAATGAAGAAACCATACAAATAAATTACACTTAAAAACATTAAAAATCTCCTTTATCTGCAGATTGATTTATTATTGTAAAAAAAATTCTTCATCTTTACATAAAAATTGATTAGCTTAAAACAATAGATGCGTTTCAGAAGATATGGATTTAAAACGAACAATGATTAAAGAAGACATTTTAAAAATTTTGATCAAAATATTTTAAAACTTTTTTTTAACGTCGAATTTCGGCGGTGCGTTTGAGGAGAAGCAATGCACATGCGCATAGGAGCTCATTCGGTTGCATTATCACAGGGGGGGGGGGGGGATGTGTGCCTTATTTAATATGTTCTTTTATTGACTGAATATGAGATGAACGTAGGGATATGCTATTTGTATGATACTTCATAGGTTCAGGAAATTTTCTTTCTTGCCGTGGGGAATAGCGCGGTAATGTCAAACTGATTTCCATTTTGTTTACAGATTGTTTGTTTGGAGTTTGCATCGGAAATAATAACATAATTCACTGAAGAAATTTTTTTTTAAAATAAAATATTTGAAAGATTGTTTCATAAGCACCCCTACTTATGTAATAAAGAAGCTTATTTTACTAATATTGCTATTGTAATTTTTTCCGTCAAGTTTTGACGGGTACCATCTAGTTTTTGTTTATTTTTCTATGTTAAAAGTTGTGTAAAAATGTGAAAAAAATGTATAATATGAACTAATATATTCTTCAATATTTGGTGTTAGTTTCATTTTTTTAACTTTTATACTTTTTGAGAAAAACATATTTGAAAAATAGTGGTGCCTACACTTTTTTCCCTGAATATCTCAAGGACAGTTCAAGGTCAGGTACTAAAAACACTCTATATTGTATTCGCATGGTGAGCCTTGTTACCACCTATGTTATATGAAACATCGGCCATGGGGGGCCACTTTGCTATACTTATCCAGCTATACCCCTTAAGTGTTGTAAACTTAGTGTGCAGGAGGAAAAGAGAGGAGGAGGAACTCCAAAACTTTGGAAGGGAAATTAAGATGATTATTCAACTATATTGCCAATACAAAGTACAAAGGATGGGGGGGGGGGGGGGGAGAGAAAGGGAAGAAGCAAAGTAAAATTTTTTTAGGGGCAGAGTTCGATTAGATGATTATTTATTTATCATTACTATAGTTACAAATAGAGCAGAAAAATAATTAAATATGAAAGACCTTTAACTTTTTTTTAAACTTTGTGTACTTTGTACAGAGGAAGGAGAGGGAGAAATTTTTGGGATGGGCTGGAGGAATTTAGATAAGCTACTATTTATTGTTACAATACAGAAACAATCAGAATAGAAAAGTTTGAAAAAAAAAATAAAAATGTTTTAAAGATTTTAAACTTTATAAACTAGGAAGATGCAAAATAAGTTTTTTTTTTTTTTTTTTTTTGAGGGGGGGGGCAGTAAAGAAAGAGATTGGTCAGATGATTGCTTAATGATTTATTATTATTAAAAATTCACAATTTTGACAAAAAAGAAAAGAAAGTGTTTTAAAGACTAAATTTTTTGTAATAGGAAAGAGGTCGGAGGGGAAGGGGAAAGGCAATTTCAGGTGGTGGAAGGATGTTAAATGATTATTTATTGTTAAAATAAAGTAACAAATAGAGCAAAGAAAGTTTTTAAAAAATAAAGATGTTTGAAGACTTTGTGAGTGAGGGGTGGGTCACAAATGGGGAGAAACAGAAATTTTATGGGAGGGTGGGGGGGGGAGGTAGTTTATAAGAAGATTTATTAATTGTAGTTACTGAAGATTTATAAATAAAGACAGAAAAAAAATTAAACAGTTTTGAAGGCTTTAAATTTTGTGTGCTATGCAAAAAGGTAGAGAGGAGCTAAGGCAGAAGTGTCAATTTCAGATAGAGTGAGAATTTTAGATGGTTAATTACTTATTATTACAATAAAATAACAAACACAGCAGAAGAATTGAAAAAAAATATTTTAAAACATTTTAAACTTTGTGAGCTGAGGGCGCAAAGAGGAAGAAGCAGATTGAAAATAAATAAATAAATAAAGATTTTAAACTTTTGGTACTGTAGAGGGGGTGGGGGATGACAAAGCAAAATTTGGAAAGAGGGGGAATTTAGATGAACTTTTTGAAAATCAGAAATTTACTGAAATGGAGAAGAATTTCACATGATTAAAAAATAGTAGCAGAATGAAATTAAGGACTTTTGGCAGATTTTGCATAAAAATAGGACTTTTAAGACCAAACATTTAAGAACTTTTACAGACAGTACGAACTCTGATAGAATTTTCATTGCTTGTGTCTGGTATAAACCAACTTGTACATATATAACATAACAGAAAATTTAAAAAAAAAAAAAACCTACTGTCTACAGAAAGATATGAGAAATTAAGATTTGTAACACACAATATTATTTTTTTTTTTTAATTACAAAATAGAAAAAACATGGTTGAGTTGTAAATAAATATATGGTATGTAATATTTTAAATTATCAACATTAAATATTTGTTTGAAACAAATATATGAAATAACATTTTCAGTATCATAAAATAAATATGCAAAACAAAGGAGACACTAGTAGGATTACCAACAACTTGAAATTTATAGTCCAAGTTTGGTGAGGGCACTTTTATTTAACTGATTTATGTAACATAATAAATCTTTTTAATACAACAAAACAAAATAAAAAATATTTTCCATTATACCATATATTATCAGGGAATTTTCTACTACAATAAAATTTAATGTATTTGAATTGTATTCAATGTAAATAAAATATACCTAATAATATTCTCATATTCTTTATCTTTTCCTTTGGATTCTTTCCAACGTCGATACATTACTGAAGCATCAACATTGGCAGGAGAAAATGTATTTGGCTCATTTAACAATGATATGACACTTAGCAAAATAGTCCTGCAAAACAAAGTTCTTTAATTATTTGATTATTAGAAAAATAAAAACAGTTACAATAATCAATACATCACATACAATGAATAAAATATTAAAGATTAATATGCTCAGAAATTAATAACATAAAGCAGGGTTTGAAATAGCATGCATGATTACAGGAATCACAAATAGGAAAATCCTGCATGGGAACTCCTCTCCACCTCTCACCCCCATAAAAAAATTATTGTCAACTCCCTAAAACTTTTGAAAAAGAAATTATGCAGATTACAGGTCATTGTTTGTTTTCATTATTTTTTTGCAAATTCAAAATGAGTTATAATTTTTGCATGAATGAATGTTAAAATGTGAATATAATAATTTCAAATAAGATTTGCAAAAAAAAAATAATATATATATATATATCTTCAATATTAACACGTTGACGGATACATGCGGCTATAGCCGTCAAAGCGAAGTTCACTATGTGGCATGACGGCTATAGCAGCACAAATGTGCATTTACCGGCACACAAGTAGAAGCCCGGTGTCAATTTTCGAACTTCACTTGTTCCTACTGTCCGTCAATGTGTTAAAAAGGCTTACCAATTTCCTAAAAGTAGATAGTCTAAGCATAATTCAAATGCTAATGTATGCTTATATGTATATTCTAAAGATGTATGCTTATTCAATAGCAATGAATCAAATAATGCTAAAAAACAACAAAAAACATACATATTTAGATATATATTTTGGATATTTTATCTTGCAAGTTATGCAAAAATGTAAGTTCCTGTTCAGAAACAAAGATTTATTTTGTGAAAAGTTTATATTAAAAACAATTATAAATTTAATTATTGTTTAATTTATAGTTCAGGAAGATGCAAGGGTTAAACTGAAATTTGATTAAATAAAAGCAGAAAAAAAGTAACTTTCTGTAAAGAAATGAGGGAAAAAATGTTCAGATGTTGTTACTAAATTTCTACAAAATCTTAAGTATAAATTTCATTGTTTATATCCGAATATGTACTGCAAATTAAAGGTTTTGCAGATTATAAATCTGCATATTAAAGAGAGTTGGCCGGATATTAGTACCATGCAGCTCATTTTGTTAACTATACTTTTAACTATAGAGAGACTGAACAAAGTCAATTTATGATATTTAATATGAATTCTGGGTCTAAATATTGCTGATTCTTTTAATTACACAACTATAAAAAGATTTAATGTTAAAATGAAAAGTAATATTAAGCATTATATTTTATGTAGTTTAACAGTAATGTACTGGTTCTTATTAATATAACACATGACTGTAATGATAAAAAAAAAAAAAAAAATTGGAACAATTTAAAACTGGAATCATGAAAATCTCTCCCTTTCTTAAAATTTGGACTAAAGAGGGGGATACAATCCCCATCCTAAAATTCAAATCTTATTTCAAACCCTTTAAGGTCAAAAGAAATGAAAAAAAGTACAATGAAATAAGTGGTACAAGTATAATTTTTATCATCAGTAATAATATGATGTATGTCTCAGAAAAAAGTAGAAAGATTAAACAATTGGCGACTAAAAAAAAAATCAGATTTAGCATAATAGTTTTCGAACAGATTTTTCCTCCCCAAAACCTTTGTTCATTAAAAAAAAAAAAAAAAAAAAAAAATCTTTTTTAGTTTCAAAGTTTAGTATATATTTTTATAATATTTCATATTGATGCAGGTTTCAATATTAAATAATATATAAATTAATTGAAACAATAATTGCTGTAAAAGACAATACAATTGAGTTCCATTTACAAGACTGTAAAAATCTATTCATTATATAAAAATTTTATAATGGAATGAATGGTTGGCAGCCCTGTGATAGTCAATACTATAGGTAGAGTTTAATCTAGGAAAAAAAGATTTGTAGCTTTTTGGCTAATTGCAGCCAATAACTGTTAGCCAAATAAAAATAGCTTTAGCCAAGAAAAAAAACTTTTATTTATACAAAATTTCTATATAAATGAGTATTATTTGTAATTCTACAATATACAAACAGTACACCGCTCTGTAAAATTGACCCTCTCGAGATTTGGCCATACATCACACATCAAATGCTTTTTTAAATGGAAATTCTTTTCAAACTTCCCCTTCCAAATTAATCATCATTAAGTTACTTAAATTTTTGATTGTCAGTCTATTTCAAGTCAGTTTTTGTTATATTCACGAGACTCAATCCCCTTTCACAATCTGCTGTAGACAACAGAATTGTTGCTACAAATTCATACAAAGAAGTCACATTGGGAAACATGTCAGTAATACCATTTTTATGGAAAAAGAATACAATCAACTGGTTTCATTTCTTTACCCCTTGTAGCCAGAACCTGCCTGAACAACTTCCATTCATGAACCATTTTGGTTTCATTTCCTAAGTTGGGATCATCAACAAAAAATAAACAAACTCTTTTAATTTCTTCAATATTTGTTTAATGCAAATGATGTCATACTATTTGTAAGATGCTTGCACAGAGAGGACGAGACAAATTTTGAAGTGAGTTGCCGGGACAGAGGCGGTTTGAGATTTTTTTTCACGCGGCAGCTGCAGTTTTACGAAAGGCAGGAACAACAAAATGGAAATGATATATATTTTTTTGGCTGTTGCCATTTGGCTAATCCACTCAATGCTTTGGGGGCAAAAGGTGCTTTCAGTTAGCTTTTTGGCTATTTGGCTAGCTCTAGATTAAACCCTACTATAGGGCAACTCATATTAAAAAAAAAACAAAAAAAAACAGTGAAATATCGTGAAAACTCAAAAAGTTACAGCAATAATTGAAAAATTGAGGAGAACATCCCATAGGATAATATAGGATTTCCTTTTTGATTCTGATTATTAAAATGTTTAAGCACGTGATTTGATTACATATCTGTTAAATTTATGAGGATTTTTTTTTTTATTATTACTACAGGTTCTGCCCTTACAAGCTATGTTTGCCAACCCCCATGATAACCCTGCAGGCTTTAAAAACATGCTAATCTGCTCCATTTTAAAAAGATTGCCTGATTACGGAAGACTGAATGACATTATCACAACCAGTGGTGATCTTCTGAAATCGTATTTGCCATTCATTTCCTTTTAGACTGGGGAATCTTTTGGTTATCCAGGGGGTATTATCTTTTGGGCATCCATCAAAGTTGCGACAGCTGATGGATGTTTTATTGATTGATAAAGTAAGATCAATTACACATTTAAAAATCAGTTTGTATAAAATGATTAAGTAAAAAATGTTGCTGTCTCCCAGACTTTTATAACAATGCTATAATAAAACAGTTTTAAATATGACGTTTTAAAAGTATTGTTTTACATATGACATAATTTTCCACATTAAATGTTTTCTGAACATAATGATTTAATTATTTTAAAGTTTTCTTTCTTTTTTAATGTTCACATGTAAATATATTTTTCAAATGAAAAGTGCTTGTAAATATTATTCAGGAAACAGTAGGTAAAAAATGGCTATTTCAAACTATGGATTAAATCTCTATTAAGATAATGTAATTTTAAATAAAAAATTGGAAAAAAACTTAAAATATGATTAAACACTGCACACCAGTCTACTCAAGTATATGCCTGCAAAATGTGGCTGAATTGCTATGTATATATTTTGATCCTACAAAACTAATGTAACAGAAATATCTTGACAGATTTCAGCCACTTAAAATAACTCTTCAATTTAAAAACGGTCTGCTTCAGCATATTTATCATACACTAGCAGAACCACCTGGCTTTGCCTGGGTTAACATAAATTAAAATACAATAATACGACAATAACAATGACGGAGCTTTGTGCATTCTCGACCATAAATTAATAAAAAAGACAATTAGAAAAAATAGCGTTACTTTGACTCAACCACAGTAAAATTTCTCAGCTTTATAAATGAGAATGTACGTTTTCTTTGCGCATACAATAGAAAAGTATACGATTTTCCTGACAATGAAAAAAAAAAAAGATCAACCAATTGTTGTAACATTTTGTGAAATTAGCTTTCTTATGGCATCTATCTATATTATAAAGCAAAAACATATCCGTGAGTAATGTCGACATCATACTGACAGGAGCAACGACCTAACCATTAAATATTGCTTGTACTGCATTTTTGTACTACTAAATATCGCATAATTTCATTTTTTAAACTGTCAATTAGAAAAAAAATGCACTTTCAAATGTAGTTTGAAAAGTTTATCTCAATTTACTGATTTTTTATGGATTTTAAAGTAATTTTAAAGCATGTGTATTTTTTAATCTGTGTCCAATCCAATTACGAAAGATTAACTTATTTGATTTTTATAAAGTAAAGACATTTACTTCTAAACATAGCACATTCAATTTTTATGTGGATGAATAACAAAAAAGTACTTTCAATGTTATTTGTTTGAAAAGCGTACTTCAAGTTACTGTTGTTTTATGGATTTTGATTTTAAAGTCATTTTCAATAATGGATATTTTTAAATCTGCGTGCGACTCAATTACAAAATATTAACTGGTTTGCTCTTAAAACAATGCAAATAATTCTGTATTTGTTGATTTACGTGTAATATTCCATAACTAAATTGCCAAATTAAATTAAAACTTAAAAAAATAAAGTAAGAAAATATGGAAAGCCTTGCATAATATTAGAAGGAGTGTTCAAAATATATTAATTTCATAGTTTTAAATGTTTTAATATCACTTATTAATTACACCAAAATCAATATCACCAAAAATAAACATTTCATTTTTTTTTTAATTATTATAAAAAAACTATAAAACTGGAAAATTGCCAGATTTCATTAAATAGCTTGCTGATAATTTTAGCAGCAAAAATAAAATAAAGTAATGGAAACATGCAGTTAGTAAAAATGACATTAAGGTGTATCTTAATATTTACTTTTAAGTTGGGTCTAAATTGCATAACCCAGCCACTACAGTAACATTTAAGAAATTTATTCTGTGTGGATTAAACGTAATTGTGGGTAAGCTTTTACTTTATTGATAATAATAAACATTCATTTCGGAAAATCAAGACTTTTCACTGATAATAAAACATCAGTTTAAAATTGAAACACAAATTTTCATTAATAAAAATTAAATCTATAATGGTTAGATGAAAGTCATGTCAATTTTATATGTACTTTTAGTTGTGAAGTTTTTGTTGAAAAACGAAAGAAATTAGCCTCTCTTTAATATAAATCAAAGAAAAATGTTACCACTGCTTCTAAATCAATAAAACATTTAACAATATAACTTATAGCTATAAGATACAGCTCTAGTATACAACCGAAGAAGGAATAAAATATAGCAGACACGATTACTTAGACTCAGTTTGAAAACTTTTATTAGATAGTAATGTCATGCCTAGTTTTTTTTTAAACCTTTTTACTAAACTGTTTTCTTGAAATTGAAACATCTGTATTAAAGTAGATGTGTTAACTATTAATAAATTTAAATTAAGATACTACATCATTTTAATGACATTTAAAGTTATTGTTTTCTATTTATATAGAAACAAAATGCGCATTTTCTTTTTAGAATCACTTCAATTTCGGAAATTAAAAAATACAGCGAGTGATTCTGAATTTTTATTGGATTATAAAAAGAAAATAAATGTGGTATATCATTTATTTTTTTAATTTTGTGCCGTTTATTAGAGTGTGGCAATAGGAAAGAATTATTGCATTAGAAATTGAGAAAAAAAAAAGATTTCTGTAGTGATAAACTACGGAAGATGTTTGGGGGAAAAAAAAAACGATAAAGAATGGTCTGAGAAATTTTTAAAGTTGACAGAATTTTACTTGTGTTCCAAAACATACATACATCAAGTTTGGTTCCAGTCGGATAAAAACTATAAGGAACATACTACATACATACCAAGAATGGCTTTTATACATATAGATTTTTCTATAAAACTACCAGTTTCCATGTTTTCATATGCAATAGTTTTTGTAGTACAAACTGAGAAACTGAAAAGGCCAAATTAAATCTAATTATGGCAAGAGCAGGATTAGTTAATTTTTTTTAGAATAGAGATTTTATTTATTTATTGATTGATGAAGTTTTAATTCCATTATGGAAAATTAACTAGAATACGATTAAGATTATTTTAAAGAATGTTGCATATATATTAATGAGGAAATTTTACAGTATATTTCAGACCATATGTCCACAAGCCATTTGATATGGAATGGCGACATTAATGATGATACTCTTAGATTATTACATCCACATAAAGACTCATTACAAAAATTCAATGTAGTTTAGAATAAAAGAAAAAGATGGTTACAAACATCATAACTTTTAAAGTTGTATAATGATAAAAGAAAAAGTAGATTTAAAAAAATATTTTTCTGTAATTTATTAAAGTATATTTTCAAAGTTTAGTTTCAAAGTTTATCATTAAGTTCATTATCACTATTAGTTTTAAATTGTCTGCCCAATACGTCCAGGGAACAAATGAGGGGGTCGAGGCAAGAAAGTGCCAAACCACATTTGTAAACTCTTGAGATATATCAGTTTAAAAGTTAGATCAAATACTCAAATCAAGATATATAACAAAGTTTTTTTGCATATATTTTAGTAACATTTGAGATATTTTGAATAACAATATGGCATTACTTTAATGATATTACTATTACGTTCTTTGTAAATTAGCTATCTTCACTGGGAGCAAAAATGAAACCTGGGACATATACTGCCACCAAGTGACATTAGAAACAAATAATATGTAGGATATTATAATTTACAATAATAAGCAGATTACAGTGTTAAGATTTATTTCACCAAAAATGTGGCTTGGCACTTTGTTATCCCGATCCCCTCAATTAAGTACAGGTTTCGAGTTTATATTAAAAAACAAGCCTGAGCTCGGTCCGGCCCAGAAAAACTTAAGCCCAGGCTCAATGTAACTGTCAAATGGAAATCTCTATGCTGGGCATATTAAATTTCTGTACTGATGTTGTCAAACATACATTAGCTTGTGCAGCACATTTATACTCATTCTAAGCCCTGCCTCTATTGAAAATTGTGCATATTTTGTTTGCTTAGACCAACCCTTTTAAATTTCTTATATATTGGGCCAGTCAGCGCAGATGGCCTGTTACTTTTGAAGTGAAAACTTCTTTCGGCACATTGGGCATTTTTGAGATGGGAAAAAACCATTGAACTCGCAACACTTATGTAAACGACACCTCTGTATATTTGAAGTGAAAACTTCTTTAAGTGTGTTGGGCATTTTTTTGAGATGGGAAAAAACCATTGAACTCGCAACACTGTTACTGTAACCGACACTTCTGTATATAAGTATGTACATGTATTGTGTATAGTTCGGTATGAGGTAGGGCGGGCAGTAGCACTGGGCGATGCATCGATGTATCGCGAAAAATCGATTTAAATCATAAATTGTCAACCCGGCTTCTTGATCTTTCGTTTAGCGATGCATCGCGGCCGCCGCGATGCATCACACGCAAACCAGATCGATTATGAAGGAGGACAAAGCTTTCTCTCGTGATCCTTGAAATGTATAAACAACGCATGCGTGAACGAGACTGGTGTCAAAGATCGCCTTCTCCTCCGATCTTTGATGTGCACAAACGACGCATGCGCGAACAAGACCGGTGGGGAAAAGGCGATTTCGTTTCTCCTCCGATCTTGCATTTCCAAAGTGGATAAACAATGCTCCCATGAAGCATTGTTGATTTAGTAAACATTGGGATTATCCAAAATCGATGCCGATCGCAAATAACTGCATGCCCAATATCAAGTCTGTTTTCTAGCTGCATAAATGATCAGTGAGCATCACCACGATGTTCATTTGAGAAAATACGGCGATGCGATTTGTGAAGTTTACATATTTCCATGATTTAGTCACTTAGAACATGTGCGATAAGCATTCAAAGCCAGTTGAATTTTCAACTGACATTTCAGGGGGGGGGGGTTAAAATTATGTTTAGTACTTGTGATAATGAGTACCCTAATAATCAGTCCTTATTTTTTCATACAATTAGAAAAACACTATTCTTATTAATTTTTGTGTAAAAAAAACTGTTAAAAGCTCAAAAAAGGACAGTGGCAACACTGGAGAAGAGACGCATCTTATACGAGATTTTTTGTCTCAAGAGACAAACTCTATCTCGTATTAAGCAGGATCACGTAAAAACCTTTAGTGCATTAAACATATTTTCACATTGGTCTAATGGTAATGTTCAAGGGACCGGAAAAAATCTGCATAGTAAGCGGGATCACATATTAACTTTGAGCGTCTTAACCAGGTCCGACTGTATTTACACATTACACTAATAAAAGAGTACAGCAAAGTTCACTTTAGCAATGAATTACAATTTTCTGCAGTAGGATTTGAGGTATTGTAAAAGTTCATTTATTTATTTAAAAGCTAAAAATTTACATACATGATTATATATGTTAAAATAATTGTAAACCAGGGTTCGTACAGAATTCAGATGAAAAAATCCAAGGAGTATCTAAAGAGTCCAAAAATTTTAAAGAGCTTGTCATTTTTTTAAAAGTATTACTGTACCTTGCACTGTAACATGCACAATTTTTAATTAAAAAAATTAACAGAAAAGACTTTCAAACAGATCTTATACTATTAAAATCTAATGTATCAGTGTTACAACTGCACAGTATTCACAATGTATTGCTTTCTTTTTAGAATGGTAAGAAAATCACCTGTATTCACTTTAATTTTTCTTTTGTAAACATAAAATTTTATTTTTATTTTATTTTACTTCATGCCCTACCTAAGATAGATCATTATATACAGGCAATATTAATCCTCATGTCTCTATTTTATAATCTTGTATACTTCAATTAAGAGCATGAAGTCACTTAATTTTGCTTCTCGATAATTCTAAGGGGTTTATAAGGAGTATGTTGTATATCTAAGGAGTTCTAAGCACTACTTAGAAACTTTTTCATTTCTAAGGAGTTTCTAAGTAGTCTAAGGAGTCTGTACGAACCCTGTGTAAACACACTCACCTAACATTTTGTGTGGGATTCCAGCGCTCACAGGGCAATTCTCCACTTTGCGGATCATCAATAGGTGGATGGAGTATTGATATACACAAATCTCCATTCTAAAACAAAGAAAAAAATGAGTAAAAAATAATTTAAATAGATTCTTGCTATTGGGAGCTCCAGTAGCAGAAACAGTGAAACACTGCAAAAATTTCTACAGATTTTCTAAGATTACGGCCATACAAGCTATAAATATTGAGCCACATAGCCTGATGAAATAACCTATCTAAAATCTTTAAACTCAATTATCTTGAAAAACTGTTTTTTCAGTGATTTTGCCATGATAATTTTTGAACAAATTAATGAATTTACATATTATTATTATTATTACTTTAAATAAAGGAAGTCAAATTCTTTTCAAATTATACCTTTAAAAAAAAAATTCAAATTACAACAAAAAAATGATTAATTTTTATAGATTTTGAAATACTTATTAAAATATTTTAAGCATATATATATATTTGTAATTTTGTTTAAAGTATATTCAAGAGACAATGTAATAAGGAGTATAAAAGAAATGGTGACTCAAAAGTATGGAACATGGACTTCAAAATTGTAGCCAAACAAGTTTTGCGAAATTAATCTTGTTATACAATATTCATTTTTTATTTCTATAAAACATAAAATTAAATAAATGCAAAAACAAGTATATAATAGTAATTATTAATTTCAGTCTTCCAAATTCACAATCAAGCTTCAGTCAATTTTCGTCATTTGAAACCTTTCTGGCCCTCTTAATAAAGTAAATTAGCAAATGCAATTTTGACTCCTGAAACTGCATGTTACATAGGGCTTAAACTTAATTTTATTTTCCACATTTATAAATAAACCCCTAACACATTTTCTTTTAGAACTCTATGAAGAATTTTTAAAAAAATGCATAAACTAATGTAGTTTTTGCATTTTTCTTATGTATCTTCATAGTTATTTTTTTCTTCCATAAATGTAGAAAATAAAATTAAGATCTTGCTGGGAAGAAGTACAAGAGTTTTTCTATGTCACGGTGGAAAAGGGTGCTCTTGCAATTGTAATGTTAGTTATCCAGAACACTCCTCAGAGTTATTTCAATAGGGCTAATATACACTAACTGACAAAAAAAAAAAAATGCAATGTTCAATATTGTGTTGGACCATGTTTTCTTCAAATTACAGAATGCATCAGTCTTGGCATTGATTCAATAAGTGTAAACACAGTCTCTACACTTATTTTTAGCCACAATTTCATCAACAATTCTCAAGTTCCTTGGTGGATGAAGGAAGAGTAGAACTACTTAGATCTCTCTCATCTCCAGTACATCCCACATGTTCTCAATTGGATGGAGATCAGGACTTTGTGGTAGTTAATTCAAGTGTGCAAATGATGACTTTTGTGCTCTTGGAACCAATCTTTCACTAGGCTTCATGAATTTTGGCATTGTCATCTTGAAACACATATCGCATTCTGAGAAGAAAAAATTCATTGATGGAATCAAATGATCATTCAGTACTTGCACATAATCAGCCAAATTCATTTTGTTGCTATTGCTACAGTGTTGCTGCACCTAATCAAGCTGAACAGAAACATCCTCAGATCATAACATTCCTCCTGAGGCTTGAACATATAGGTGCAGATTCCCAAAATCTTAAAGGAGCCAGTGGCTCCTAAACCCAAAAAATTCAGTGGCCACATTGTGAAACAAACACATAAAAAGAATGTTTTTTCTTCATTAAATTTGGACGACAGGATTTTATAGAATCTTCCCACCATAATTGTATACAGTTTGTGGGAATAAATGTTCGTAATGTAAGGACTCTACATTTTATGAATAAACAAATCTGTAGTTGTTCTATAGATAAACTCCACCCACCCCCCAAAGGATTTTTCATAGTTTCTGCTCAACATGGTGATTTGCATCAAAATATATGTCTATAAAAATGAAAATAAAATATATATATGAAAAAAATGATGAAGATTTATTTTCTTTTAGATTTTAACAAAATAAATTTAACAATTTCTGACATTCAGGGATGATGGACAACGATCGAACAACTCGTTGTAACTCTTGTGGGCAAGGAGATATTTTTAAGGATTTATTAAGGAATTTTTTTAATCCTTATGGAGACAATAAATTATGAATTTCGTGACTGATCGCAGATTTTCACTCTTTATTATCACAACTCCTTAACGAAATTTGCTATTTTTTTCCACGAGTAATTAACGAAATGCGCAAATTTTTTCGCAGTTGAATGACGAAATTCATACTTTATCTATGACTAATCGACGAAATTTGGCAATTTTTCTGCGACTGATTAATGAAATTCACTTTTTTTTTCGCGATCGATTGCTGAAATTCACATTTGATAAGGTTCATGGTTTTAATTCATGAGTAACTGACGGAATTCGTGGTTTTAATTCGCGACCGATTGACGAAACTCGCTATTTTTTCCGTGATTGATTGGCGATATTCACTATTTTTTTCTGCAATTGATTGATGAGCTTCGCATTTTTTTCCCAACCGATTGATGAAATTTTCGTCTTTTTCTTTATGGTTGATTGACGAAACTTTTTTTTTTTTAATACCAACTGAGGAAATTCGCAGTTTTATTTCTCAACGATTGACAAAATTTGCAGTTCAATTCGGCAAGAAATCGACGAAATTTGCGGGATTTTTCCGTGACCGTTTTCACGAAGTTCGAGACTGATTGACGAAATTCCAGATTTCCTTTCATGACCGACTGATGAATCCATTTTTCAGAAATGTAAAAAAACTAAATAAATGATAATTCGAGGAGTTCGGCTAATTGGTGGAAGAACATGCCGATATCTATGTCCAACTGTAAGAGCATATCTGAAAAATCCCAGAGCTAAAAATTTAATGAATGAGATCCAAAATTCTCTTTTCGGCACGAATTTTTCTGAGTCACGGCCACGAGATAATTGTGGTATGCCGCATCCAATGTTCAGTGTCTACTTGAAAGAATCTTTGGGGTAAATTAATTTCTTTGAACAGCTTGAAAGATTCTTAGGTAACAAAATCTTGAAACTTCTTTTCATGAAAATGTTTAAGGGAAATAGTTATCTTCTTCTCAGGATTCTAATACAAGTACATGGCTATCGAAAAGGGACAGTCCAGAAAGATCTAATAAATATTACAGATGCTCTGAAAATTTCACAGATGCAGCATTTGCAATTTCTTCATGTATTCTTGAATACTCTAATAAGCTATTCATAAACTGAAAGTCATTGTTTGGTGAGGTTTCTGTTATTGAAGCAGTAATCTAAACTTCAAAATACACCCACTATAAAAACACAAACATCATGAAGACCTCTTTCTTCCTTTTCTGTAAGCATGGATTGGGACTTAAAGATGAATATCTTCAAACAATATATCATCTTAGACATCCAAGGAGCACGATGCATTGCTCTGGGAAGCATGAAACAAATTCCCCTGACAGGTATTCCTCCAAGAAAATAATAACAAGTTCTGCAAATACTTGATAATCATGTGCCAGTTGCTGATCGTGTTGATCATGATTCTTTTCCAGTGGCGAACTCCAAAATTTTATCTTTTACATTTTGTACAAAAACTCTAATATTATCTTTCAAACCTGTTTCAAATTTGTCTCAATCTAGAAATCCCCAGTACCCTTGGAAACATTAGAATAAAGGTACTTCTGGACTTGATGACAACGTTACCAAAGAATTATGAAATACTTTTCCAATGATAATGTGGTATCTATGCTCATTCCAATCACATTATCTGCAATAGGCCTGGGCGATATCTCAATTTCAATAGTGTGAAATATCGTAAGCTAAATATCGCGATATGACGATATACAGTGATATTAAAACTAAATATAGGGCGGAGTGGGGTGATTATTGGTCACTTTTCATAAAGATCCATATAACTCAGTAACTAAATTGAATTAAAACAAAAATTTTATACTTGCAGAAAGAGAATCTGATCCCTAACAATCTTAATAAGTTTTATTTTTTTTAAAATTATATATAATACAGTATAGGATCCGTTATCCAGAATGCTTGGGACCTGGGGCATTCTGGATAAGGGGTTTTTCCGTATTCAGAACACTGTTTTATAAGTATAAAAAATATACGAAACAATTTCATAAAATGGTGATAAATATGATTAATATATGCAAATACATTACTTATAAATTTGTTCATTTAATACATTATTTGCACAAAATAAAAAAAAAATTCTAAATTACAAAAAATAAATAAAATTTCATTTTGGGAGCTGGGAGCAGAATCTTTGATTCGGAGATTGCGACGGCATCGACTGCCGTTATTTATCTAGCTTGTTTAAAATTTATACAAGTACCCTAGGCTAAAGATCACCTGCTGGAGTGAATTGCGGCTGCGCATACTGGAGTGTGACTTCATGTCTATAAAATTTACTGGAAGTATATTCTAAAAAAGAATTTTAGTTTTTATTCAGAGAAAATCCCTCTGACTATGAAAAATTTTTCAAATCTAAATTTACAAATTATCAAGTAACTATTATTTTATGCATAAAAAGGAAATGTTAAAATCAATGCGTAATCTGGCAACTTTCCATAACCTGTTATTATTGATGCTGATCGCAATGGCGGATTCGCCGATTCTTAGCATAGAAATAATTTTTCTAGGCTCAATTTTACAAAACAAAAAAGAAATGTTAGTCAGTTTTCTGCTCCCCATATTTCTCCGGAATAACACCATGGCATTAAACTATGTTTAACTTTTTTTAATGAAACTTGTAACAAAATAAAATTTGTACACAGACATGTTTTATTTCTCTAACGTAATTGTTTTTAATTTTTTTCTTATTGTAATGTTTTTCGTATCAGAATTTATTGAATTTATAAATTAATGAATGAAGGCAAAATCATTTTCAGGGGTGATTCTGAGTAAAAAAAAAATTCTGAAATTCACAGCACATTTTCTGAAAAGTTACAACAGAGGGGAGGGGGGGGGGGGGGTGTGTCCACTCCCGCCACTTTTTTTTTTTGCTCCATTTGACGAAATTTGCGTTTTTTCGCGATCTTTTGACGAAATTTGTGTTTTTTAGCGATCTTTTGATGAAAGTTGCAGTTTTTTTCGAGATCTATTGATAAAATTAGCGTTTTTTCACTGTTTTTTGACAAAATTTGCCGTTTTTTCGCGATTTTTTGACGAAATTTGCTGTTTTTTGCAATGTTTTTGTTATGTCATGTATTTAAATTTAAGTGTAAAATGTTTCATTTAAATATTTACTTTTCACATGACATGAATTAGTTTTTACCATCCCCAAGCCTATGTTAATGTACAAATGAACTCCATTGCTTCGCAAGGTTTTTCGGGTAAACACGCGATTCATCCACGATCTATCGCTGTGCTTCTGGATCACTGTTGATCACTCTTACTTGCTGTTACTTTCGACCCAGAGCTCTCGTCTGACGATCGCCGCTCTGATTGGTCGTCGTTTGACATCATAGTCCGTGAAGAATGTTCATTGTTTTGTGATAATCAGGCAGCTATTGCTTTTTCAAATTCACCTGTTGAGAATCAAAGGACTAAACATATTCATGTTAAATATTTATAAGAAATTTAGTTTATGATAAATTGTTTAAATTAAAGTATATTTCAAGTAAATTAAATTTGGCTGATCCTTTCACAAAACCTCAGGTTAAAGAACAATTAATGAAATTTTGTATGCAAGTTTTTGAAGTTTAAATTTGTAAATTACATTTTTGGTCACTCTTTTCATTGCCATGCCCTTTTTGACATGACATTGATTAGACTGTCTTTTTTTCAGAAGAGTTTAAATATTTTTGAGATGAAAGTTTAGGGGGGGAAAAAAAAACTACAATTTTTGGTCATTTTGATCAGTGCCTGGCCGGTGAGTTTGTGGTTTCCCCGACCTGGTTATGATTAGACTGGCTGTTTTTTGAATAAAGTATAATGTGTATTTTTCATGTTTAAATTTTTTTTATGTCTTTTCTTGAAGTTGTTGTAAAGACTTGGGGATGCTAAAAAGGGGGCTGATTGTTATTCATGTATTTAAATTTAAGTGTAAAATGTTTCATTTAAATATTTACTTTTCACATGACATGAATTAGTTTTTACCATCCCCAAGCCTATGTTAATGTACAAACGAACTCCATTGCTTCGCGAGGTTTTTCGGGTAAACACGCGATTCATCCACGATCTATCGCTGTGCTTCTGGATCACTGTTGATCGCTGTGCTTCTGGATCACTGTTGATCGCTGTTACTTGCTGTTACTTTCGACCCAGAGCTCTCGTCTGACAATCGCCGCTCTGATTGGTCGTCGTTTGACGTCATAGTCCGTGAAGCCAATGGAGTTTCGCGTACGTTTTTCTTTTTGCAGAATGGCAGCAACTGTATGCAAATTTTTTTCAAAACAGACTAGTATATGTAGCAGGTCAAGATGTTTGTTTTTTCGCCTTCCTTCCTTCCTTCCTGCCATTGCCTTGCCATGCATTTTTCTATATAGCGTGCTTGAAAGCAGCATTTTGTTCTGACATGTAACTATTTACGACGTCATAGCTTGGCTACGTTTTGAAGGCTGCTGGCAGCTGTTAGTTTATTGATGAAAGTTTATTTTGTTTTTATTTTTAAGTTTGTTCGGCAAAAGTAATGCTGACGTCGGAGTGTCATTTGTAATTAGTCATCAATAAAAAAGTCATCTTGTTGTTACTCCTGCTGTACTTATTAAAGTCTTCCACATCCATGCATTTTCAAACTTAAAGATTCCACTGCGTACTCTGCTTAATATAGTTAATTTATTGTGAAAAGAGAACAGTTTTTGACGAAATTTTCCGTTTTAATGCGATTCTCTGACGAAAGTCACGTTTTTCCCGCGAACTGTTGACAAAATTTGTCATTTTTCGCGATTTTTTGACGAAATTTGCCGTTTTTGCCATTTTTGGACGAAAATTACCGTTTTTTCGAGATTCTCTGATGAAAATCACGTTTTTCCCGCGATCCTTTGACAAACTTGGCGACTTTTCTTCGAACGAATGACGAGATTGATTTTTTTCGGCGATCATTTGCCGAAATACAGATGCATTTTATTTTCGGATTTATGACCGATATATATATATATTTTCGCAGAAAATTCGGACCAGAATCACCCCTGATCATTTTGCTACTTTTTCTTTTACTGACACTTAAAAAAAACGTAAATTTTTTTTTTTTTTTTTTTTTTCCTTCTTCTAGTGTTTTGCATTCCGGTTTTCGGAGCGTTCCGGATACCAGGACGCCGGATAACGGATCCTATACTGTATTAGTAAAATTAAAAAATGTCTGACCAATAATCACCCCGGCAATGGGGGATTATTGGTCAGGGATGGGGTGATTATTGGTCATTGTTTTATGTCAAATACCAACATTTTAAATACTCAAAAATTTAATAAATGATTAAATGAAACATTCTTGGAATCATGGGTGAAAGTGAAAATTTTCAACAGGACTGAAAAATGTTTAACATGCTTCCGTAACACTCTGACAAAATGTATGTCGATATAACGTAATATCCAATTCAAAACCAAAATTTCCGAGTACTGTGTACATAATATTATATAACGACAAATATAAATATATGTATAAAAACCTTAAATAACATTATATAAAGAATAATAAACATTAGTTATAAGAATGATTATAGTAATAATTGAAGCTTAAACTTTTTAAAATTTTCTTATTTCCTTGAAAGAAATCTATCATATTAGTTACAATAAAAACTTATCACAATGCATATATATTTTTTGTGGATAATGAAAAAAATTAGTATTAAATGAACAAATAAGTTTTTTCCTTCAAATAAAAATTTTAAAACTTACCAGTAAAGTAGGATGAAACTTGTTATTTTATAGATGTTAGCAATTATACTAAGTGAAAAAATAGGGTCAACACAATCAGTTAAAATTGAAACAAATTAATCAAAGTTCAGACTATATTTTAAAGTCAAAGTCTAAAAATATAGAAATGACAAAATAGATCCTGGCAATTCCAAAAAATGATTCATTTTGTAAAATATCTGACATTAAAAAAAATAAATATTGAGATTTATAGTTTTGTCTATGGTATATATGATAAAAATTTTCTCAAAATTAAACAAAGTTATCAAAATGATAAAAGTCTTTAAAAACATTAAATATCATTTTCTGTAGCAATAATTTTTTTCAGATATCAATATTTTGGAAAAAAATTGGTAATAGTTTTTAGAACTTTTGATGACTTATTTTCAAAAAACTTCTCAAAATTCGACAAAGTTATCAAAATGATAAAAGTCTTCAAAAACATTCAAGATCATTTTCTGTAGTAATAATTTTTTTCAGATATCAATATTTTTGAAAAAACAATGATAATTGTAGTTGTTTTTAGAACTTCTCATGACTTTTTTTCAAAAAATTTCTCAAAATTCAACAAAGTTATCAAAAGGATAAAAGTCTTCAAAAACATTCAAGATCATTTTCAAAAGCAATAATTTTTTTCAGATATCAATATTTTTGAAAAAAATTGGTAATAGTAGTTGTTTTTAGAACTTTTGATGACTTTTGCACCACGTGCGTATTTTGTTTCTTTGATGATCAGTCTCATCTAACCAAGCAAACCTCCATTTATTTCTGATGCTGGTATCTTGAATAAGCAACGCATCTTTCTCTTCTATCGGTTCAAATTCCATTATCTATCACGTAAAAAATATAGGTGAAATGCCGCCGCCGAAATGCAGCAGTAAAAACACAACATAAAACAACAACAATAAATGATTTTACATCTCACTTCACTTCTTTTCGTCAAGAACCTAGCGGTTGCCTCGCCGATCAGAGGAGAACGAAAAAACTACTCCTAAACTTCGGACCTTCCGAGAATGCGCCAGAAATTGTGCAGATCGCTTTTGAAATAACAACTGCTGCCTCTCTTCGTTTCATGCAGATTGAAAGCCGATTACTCAAGCGCATGCGTAAATAGAATACTCAAGGAGAAAAACTGACACGGAGACGCTTGCTGTGTAGCTAGAAGCGAAGACAAAACAAAACTTGCTCTTCTCTCATTCAGTCAAGCATTTGAAAGCATTGCAGGGGAATTGATTGTGGTTTTTTGACTGGTGATTAAGTACAAAAATAAAACATAGAGAAAACTGAAATCAAGAATTATTATTAGGCACGTTAAAAATAGATTTCTTTGTTGATATTTATTTCCGTCTCGTTCCATCCGTATTAAAATCACCAGGACAGATTTCCGTCTAGAGACGGATTCACCCATGCTTGGAATAAATTTGATACTTTATATTGCTTGCAAATATAAACAGAGTTATGAAAAATGTTATAAAATAAGGAACATTACTAAAATGGTTGGAACTTCAAATATATTTCACAAAATAATACATTTATTTACAAAAAACTTTTTGGTATTTAAGGTATGCAGCTTGCATTTCATCTTCCTCAATCTGAAATGGCCCTGTACCATAGCGTCTAACTGGTCCATAAAACACAAAGGAGCACTTCACTGGCGCAAGATCCATTTTCTTTGGCCAGAGATAATTTCTGCAGACTTTTCCAAAAATTTGCAAGACAAAATATCATCCTGAATACTAATAACACGCCGATATGTATGGCATCTGTTCAAAGTAGATAGCATAGTACTTCTCTACACATATGGCTTTATGTATTTTCCTTAATTTATTTGTAGCTGAAATATCAGAATCTTTTTTTTTTTTGCAGTTGCGGAATTTCTTCAGCTTCACCCATTTCTACTTCCATATCTATATCCGTATCTTGTGTGCATTGCTGTGTTTTCTTTCTAGTCTCAGAGGATGATGCTACTGCATCTTCAGCTGTATTCTTGTTTAATGTAGTTTTCCTTTTCTTTTTTGATTCTTTTTCAACTTTTTCACACAACTTAATGAAATCCTCGTTGGTGATAACTGCTGCATTTGTTTCTATTTTTCTCCTTGCACTGGATTTACATGTGCGTGGTACAATTTGGAGACGTTGACTGAGAAGTGAATGAAATGAACCCCAATATCTCTTCAAGAAATGGATAAACAAAGGTTCAGTTATTTCAAATGTAATTTGTGTTATGAGTTGCTGAAAAAATCAAAACAATTTGGTTCACTCTTAAAGTGTTGCTACATGAACTTAAAAAATTTTTTGAATGCAGACGCTGCCATCTAAAACTGACAAATATTAAACATTTCTGCACTATTTGAGTTTATAAGTAATTTTTAAGCTAAAATTACATGACCAAGAATCACCCCATGTATGTAGGGTGATGTTTAGCCCCCTATTTCCCTAATGTATATACTCATAGAGTGTTCATATGCATACATACATATTCTATGCATATTTCTCTTTCCTCTTTTTCCTTCTCTCTCCTTCTAGATTATCATGTAGCTAAATTTCATATTACAGCCTCCTTATGAAAAAAAAGCATGATTTAGTAATCCCTTATTTTTTGCTCAAGTTTTATACATATGTCTAGTTAAAATGATTTTTCTCATTAAATTATGTTTTGAACCAAAAAATTGTTTGTGTTACTGAATAACAATGAAATTGTCTAACATCCAGTATTTTTTTCTCTTTTGATTCCATCATTAGTATTAATGAAAATTTAATTGACCAATAATCACCCCATGTTGCAAGTGACCAAGAATCACTCCGGTCTGCCCTACAGAATAAATAAAAGAATATTTTGAGAAGAAGAAAGAAAGAATAAAAAATCAGTTTTACTCGTATTTCCACAATATGGCTGGCCTTAGACGAAAGCAAATTAAGGTGACCACTTGAGTCGCTAAAATTAAACTGACTTGAATGTGACGGGCGACATCGATCTTTTTTATCGATTTAATCGATACTATGGCCAGACCGATTTTATCAATTTTTTTTATCGATGTCTCTACGAATATTATCGTTCGTTTATTTTCTTTCAAATCACTGCAGATCGATCTTATCACCATCAGAGAATAGCGCCTAATGGAAATCTAATAGATTATAGATCGATCTCTCTAGCACTAAATTCCAAGTATTTATTCTTTCACTTTGATTATTTTAGCGGCAGACATGAGCAGCTGTTGCTCTCAAATTTCGTATAAGTAAGGGATTCGATTCACATTTCGGGGTGGGGGGGAGAGAGGCGCGAACAAAATTAGGAAATATAATAAGCCGATTTGTTTGAAAGTTTACGATATTTTATAACGCATAACATAGATTTATAAGGGAGGGGGGTTGATCTTTCGGGAGGGGACAAACATAATTAGGGGACAAACAAAATAAATAAATTCCTTCATGCCGCAACGCGACCCGAACCTAAAAGTTCGATGTTAACCAGTAACCTAACCCGAATAAGACAAAAATTCCATCGAACCGTAACCAGATCCGAACCCGATAAAATGAATTCCTTCTTGTCGCAAACCGATCCAAACCTGAAAATAAGTTAACCCAAAACCCAACCCAAACCAGGAAACAAATTCCATCGAACCATAACCCCTATCTGAACCCAAAAAATAAACTTCGTCATCACGCAACCCGAACCGAAACTGAAAATTTAAGTTAACCCAAAACCGACCCGAACCTGAAAATTGAAGTTAACCCGAACCCGTCAAAAATTCCATCGAACTGTAACCCGATCCGAACCCGACAAAATAAATTTCTTCGTGTCACAACCCGATCTGAAACTGAAAATTTAAGTTAACCTAAAACCTGACCCGAACCTGAAAATTTAATTTAACCCGAAACCTAACCCAAACATGAAAATTTAAGTTAATGCGAAACCCAAAGTCGACACGCAACCCAACCCAAACGTGAAAATTCAAGTTAAACCGAAAACCGAACTTGTCAAAAATTTCATCGAACCGTAACCCGATCCGAACCCAACAAAACAAATTCCTTTGTGTCGCAATCCGACCCAAACTAGGAAAATTAAGTTAACTCGAAACTTAACCCAAACCTGACAAAAAATATCCATCAAACTGCAACACAAACCGAAAACATTAAATAATTTCCATTGTCATGCAACCTGACCAGAACCTGAAAATTTAAGTTAACCCAAAACCCAACAAAAAAAAATCCATCGAACCGTAACCAGATCCGTACCCGACAAAATAAATTCCTTCGTATCACAACCCCACCCAAACCAGAAAATTTAAGTTAACCCGAAACCCTACCCGAACCCCATGAAAAAATTTATCGAACCGCAACCCGATCCGAACCCGACAAATTAAATTTAGTCGTCATGCAACCTGATCCGAAACTGAAATATTAAGCTAACCCAAAAACCGATTTGAACATGAAAATTTAATTTAACCCGAAACATAACCCAAACCTGAAAATAAAAGTTAACTCCAAACACAAAGTCGAAATGCAACCAGACTCGAAACTGAAAATTGAAGTTAACCCGAATCCCGAACCCGTCAAAAATTTCATCGAACCGTAACCCGATCCGAACCCGACAAAATAAATTCCTTCGTGTCACAACCCGATCCAAGCCAGAAAATTCATTTTAACCAAAGACCCGATCCGAACCCGACAAATTAAATTTCGTAGTCACGCAACACGATGCGAAACTGAAATTTTAAGTTAACCATAAAACAAATTTGAACCTGAAAATGTAATTTAACCCGAAACATAACCCAAACCTAATAATAAAAGGTAACTCAAAACACAAAGTCAAAACGCAACCCGACTCGAAACTGAAAATTGAAGTTTACCCGAAACTCGATCCTGTCAAAAATTTCATCAAACCGTAACCTGATCCGAACCCGACAAAATAAATTCCTTCGTGTCACAACCTGATCCAAGACAGAAAATTCAAATTAACCCGAAATCAAAATCCATCGAACCGTAACCCGATCCGAACCCGACTAATAAATTTCGTCGTCATGCAACCTGAACCGAAACTGAAAATTTAAGTTAGACCAAAAACTGATTTGAACCTGAAAATTTAATTTAACCCGAAACCTATCCCAAACTGAAAATTGAAGTTAACTCGAAACCCAAAGACGACACGCAACCCGAACCCCGAATCCGTCAAAAATTCCATTGAACCGTAACCCGATCCGAACCAGACAAAATAAATTCTTTTGTGTCGCAACCCGACCCAAACTTGGAAATCGAAGTTATCCCGAAACCCAACCCGACAAAAAAATTCCAACGAACCGCAACACAAACCGAAAGCAACAAAATAATTTCCGTCGTTATGCAACCCGACCTGAACCTGAAAATTTAAGTTAAACAGAAACCCGACCCGAACCCGACAAAAAAAAAAAAATCCATCGAGCCGTAACCGAATCCGACCACGAAAAAATAAATTCCTACATCTCGCAACTCAACCCGAAACTGAAAATTGAAGTTAACCCGAAACCTGACCAAACCTGAAAATTTAAGTTAGCCCGAAACCTACAAAATTAATCCATCGGACCGTGATCTGTTCCGAACCCGACAAAATAAATTCCTTCGTCTCGCAACCCGACCCGAACATAAAAATTGAAGTTAACCCGTACATTGCTGAATGAAAAATAATTATTAAATATATGCAATCTATACTTAGAAAATCTGTTTTCGTCTTGACTGCAAATTTTTTTTTGTATATTTTTGTGGCAGAGGGCAAATTTATCTATAAAAAATAATGTGTTTATTAACCTTAATTATCAACAAGGCGCATAAAAGAAATCTATCAATAAAGCAGTTTTCTTTTTTTATCAAATTCATTCAGCAACACATCTTCTCTGCATAATGATGGAAAAATATTAAAAATCTGCCACATCTGCAGTTTTCATAGACAAAGAACTTTTCTTATTTATTTTTATAATATTTTCATTCAGTAACACATCTTCTACATAACGTTGAAAATCAACAAAAGTCCGCCTGATCTGTAAGTGTCATTATTGCAAAAATTTTCTTACATATATATTATAATGTTTTTTAGATACTGATGTTATCTGAGTAAAACTGAGAAACATAAAAAATCCGCCTCATCTGTAGTAATACTTATTAAAAAAATTTTCATATATATTTTTTGTAATTGTTTTCATTGGCAACCCATCTTCCGTCATTAAAGCTGGGAAAACTTTAAAAATCAACCTCATCTGCAGATTTCTTTAATATAGAAATTTTCATACATATTTTTATAATAATATCATATATTTTTTATTATTTTTATAACGACCTATCTTTTCTACATAATTCTGAGAAAACATTAACAATCTGCCTCATCTGCAGATTTTATTAACACTTCTACACGGGATGGTTGTGAAAAATATACCCTTAAAACAAAAATGAAGTATTCACTAATCTTAAATTCTCAGCCGCATTAATGAAATCTGTCAAAAAGACAGTTTTCTTATACATTTTTTATAAGCATTTGAAATTCATACTCCTATTTGTTATACTAAAATTATGCATAATCATTTAATACATTGGACATTTTGCAATAACCCATGATTAGAGTCCTTCATCGGGTCCGGAAAAGAGTTTTCCCCTAAACCGACCCGACCGCGTTAGCGCTTATGTTCCTGTTTCGGATCGGGCTAACATCCAATTTTTAGAGTTCGGATTGGGTTACGTTTGATGGATTCAATTTGTTGGATTAACTTTGTGGGGAAAATATTTCCTAAGCATTTTTTTTTGTAATATTTAATTTAATTATAATGTGAAAGTGACTTGACTTTAGCTACCATTCTTCATTTTCCCTCCCGCTAGCCGCCGTTACAGCGTTTGTTTACATTTTTCTTCCACCTTGGCTAGGTTGAGCTGTTTTGTGCCGCTTCTCAATCGCAGATCGTATTCGGCATTTTTGCTTGTGATTGCATTCGCTCGCATTTATTTTTCTATAAGTTAAAAATGTTATTTAAATTTAATTAATAAGTAAAAAGCCCTTTTTAAAGTCATTTTTATACTTAAAGTAGTTTTTTAAATTCTTGGTAATGTTTAATTTTTTTTTATGTAAATGAGAGCAGAAATTTTAATTATTTTCCAACTTATGCAAATCGCATGGTCGTTCCTGATTGGCCGATAGGCTTTTCGTTCCAGTTTAAAAGGACAGCGATTTCACTTTTGGTATCTGTGTCATCTCTGACGATCTCTGTGAAGTCTCTAACTGCTCTCGTAATGTATTTCGTCATTTATGAAGTGTCTAGCTGCTCTCCTGATGGATTTAATCAAGTTTCAGGATATTTTCCCCTTCTTTGGATTAATTTCTACAGTAAATATGGTATGTTGATATTTAATGGCCCTATGTTTTTCTATAAGGTTTAAAAGTCATCAATGGTTATAAACTCAAGTCACTTATTTCTGCAACTTTGTCTTTATTATTTTTCTGGAACAGCAAGTTGTGTTCAGTTTGTCAAATAAAGTTATACAGTCGAGTCTCTATATAACGAAATCCATTGTTCTAGTAAAAAATTCGTTATATAGAGAATGAGTAAAAATTCTATTTAATGTGTAAATTTTGAACAAAAAATATTTTTGTAACTATAAATATTAACTTAATATTGTATTTATTAATTACGTATTTAAATAGTTTAAAAAAAGAGAACAGACATTTATTTGAAAGCACTAGCCGCCACTGGCGACCAGTTTGGTCGCCCTTAAATGTATGTTAAGCATTGTAACAAATTATTTTTATTCATAATTTATTTTTTTCCTTAATCCTTCGCCAAACCGGAAAAATCTAATAGACAAATCAAGAACTTTTGCGATCGTGGTAGCATTTCGCATATTTTTTGTTGTTATGTATTTTATCTTTCTTGACAAAAACCGCTTAACCCACTTTATAATAAATTAATCATTGTGTGTGTGTTTTTAATACAGGGCTGGCAAGTTTCTGCCGGGGTGGTTAAAACCAGTGGTTATAACCGGTTAAAACCGGCACGGCAGAAACTAGTTTCTGCCAGTAAGTGGCAAAAACTGGCAGAAACTAAGAAATAATAATAAGAAGAACTTTAACTGCAATGATTCATAATTCACACATGTATTTGATATGTAAACAATTAAATTAAAAATTTAAACTAAAGATTATGAATGTTGTTCAAAGTAGCAAAAAGCTTCAAAATGATCATATAAATGTACTTTGGTTATATAATACTAATTTTCTTTTACTTGAAAAACAGAAATTTTCATAATGGTAATCTGGTACTGTACAAGTTTAACTATTAATATTATTATTTACAGTTACATTTCTATTTCAAAGTAAAAAAAATTACAAAATATTCTATGATATTTTAACAAATTACTTTTCAGAGAATTTTTAAATAAATAATGTAATACAATAACTAATATAATAGATTATCTACTATATGGAATATGGTTACATATATATAGTTGGAACATTTTCAACTAACAGACTTAAATTTAAAAAAAGAAGTCAGATTTGTTCCTTTGAATGCTGCATTTAAATGAAATGTTTTTAAATCCACGGAATTACAAGATCCACATATAACTACAGCTCCAAGTTAAAAAATTAGAATAGTAAACAAAAAGAAATTGTGAAAAAATATTTATGTATCGCTTATACAAAAAGTAATACAGGATAAAACTTAATATTAAGAATCTACATAGTTTGTAGAATCTTTTAGCATTAAAATTACAGGAAATAATACAAAAATTAAAATAAATATTCACAATTGGAAAAAATCAAAATATTAGAATAACCATTTACCTGGTTCAAAATATTAGAATAATGCATTGTAAATAATGAGTTTTTAAAAAAAAGGAAAAATAGTTATTCTTATTTTGTAGCATCACCTTTACATTTTATAGGAACACGAACTCTCTTTGCCAAGCTAGCTACAAGTGGTTCACAGCGTTTTCTGCCCAGACATGACCATGTCGACTTTATGCTGGAAAAACACTCAACTTTGTTTTTTGGCGCAATATCTTGCAGTCTTTTCTTCATTATATTCCCTACAAATTCTCCATTGAATTTAAATCCAGCAAAATTGGCTGGCCAGGGAAGTACGTTAACTTAATGTTGGCTAAGCCAGTTCTTAGTAGACACTAACCTGTGTGAAGGTGCTAAATCATGTTGGAAAATAAAATCGTCACCACACAGATCTTCTGACGATGGTATCATGAAATGCTCAAGGATTTCCTGATATATCTCAGAATTAACCATTTCGTTAATGATACATAGCCTTCCAGGACCATCTGCAGTCATGCCAGCCCATACACTGGCTGCAAATTTCACTGATCGTTTCATGCAGTTCTTCTGATATGCTTCTTGCTTCATTCGCCATACATGAACACAACGTTCACCATATGCTACGCGTAAAACACACTCTTACATAATGAAAATAATTTTACAAAAATAAAATATTCACTCAAAATTTCATATTTTACAGTTTTAATTTTCTTTAATAACATGCAAATGTATTAAAATATCCACTGCTGCTCTTTTTCAATTGTACAACAATGAAATAAAACTAAATGGAATTCCAAATACAAATGGAATTAATTATTCTAATTTTTTTATTTGGAGCTGTATAACATTTCTATGAGAAAGATTTTTTACAGTTATTATTAAATTATTATGTTAAATTACAGAAAAGTATTTTGAGTAAGTATTGATTATTTTTCTTTTCTTTTCAGTATTTAGTTTAAAATAAGTATTGGATATAGTTTTCTATTTTGATTTTTAAACTGAGATTTTAAATACTCTAATAATTGTTTATTATAAAATTACACAACCATATTATAACAAAAATTTTATCTGATACATTACTCAATTTTTCTAATACAAATTTATTTTAAATTAAAACTATCTACAGTACTTTATTTGTTATTTATCCTTAATAAAATGTACTTAAGGAATTTAATACTACTAAAAAAGTCTCTGATTATGTCACGAAATGTGTTTATGCCAGTTGTTGCCAGTTTCTGCCGGTTAAAACCGGTTATAACCACTTTTTGCCACTGGCACGGCAGAAACCACTTTCTGCCGGCAAAAACCCAGCCCTGTTTTAATATAAAATAAACTATTTCATAATAAAATAAAAGTATATGCTGTTTTAGTAATCTCTAATAGGTACCTGAAAATGGGATTTTCTCACCAAAATGGCGCAAAACAAAAATTCCGCCAACCCTGGTGCGTCCGTGACAGCTGTTCCAATTTAAAATACATGACGTTCACATTTTTCTTTAAAATAGAAAATATATAAATGATAAATTTATGATAAATAAGAAATATTATCATAAATCAAAACATTTGATTTCAAAATTAAAATATCGTTTCTAATTAATACACACGAAAAATAAAAGCTGACAATTTGTTCCGAAATTTGATCCATTAAATATTATTACATGAGTTCAACCACGGAGTTCAACTTACATCAAGAAAAGATCCAAAGGAAGTTGAGTTGTATGGAACAGAATTATGGTAAACTTTGACTGTCTCACTGGTGCTGATTATTTTTTTTTACACCAGGCAGCGGTCCAAAAATTCATGGTTTAATATTTTAAACGTTCACAACGAATGAATCTTTTTTTTTGTTGTTGTTGTTTACTTTCATGGATAGAGAATTTGAACAGCGAACCTAATTGAAACTGAAGTTATTGCAGAATGTATACATAATTGAACGTAAGTCATCTCTCAAATATTAATTTATTTTGAACGATCTTTCTAAAAATGTAACTTTTATGCAGTTTTATTAGAAAAAATAATTTTGATAAAAATGGCTGCCTGGCATATGAAAAAGTGAAGCGGCATCCCGGAACTGTTGAGGACAGTCACATGACATACGGTTTTATTTTTGAAAGCATAATAAAAATCACAGATGGAAAACTTACAGTAATTTTAGACGAAGAAATCTGTAATTTTTCGCTGCTTTGATTTCAAAATTGTTACACTCTCGAAAAAATGTTCACACTTTAGCAAGGAATGAAAAATTGTATTGGGCACATTTTCCTCCATTTGAAGTCCTCACCATATAAGATCAAAAGAACTCATCATTTCACTGCGTGATGGTTTTTTCTCTTGTAGGATGTTTTCGTTTTCATGCGCATTGTCACTCTCACCATCATCGTTCATAACGCTGCTTAAAATATCACTGTCAGTAGGATACTCCACAATAGTGAGAATGTCATCCACTTCCAAAAAATCTGAGAGAGTAACATTTTCTTCGACATTTCCACGTTCCTTCATTAATTTCCATTTCTCTTTTAAGTCTGCTAAAGCCACCTCTTCTTCGTCCTCAGAATCTGCATTATTCTCCAGTTCAGAAAAGCCGGCCTTTTTGAAGCAATTGTAGATTGTTTTTTCAGTTACATCAAATCTCCAAGCTTTATAAAGTTCCGCAATTTACTTTCTAAGACTAATAATGTCTTGGGTGGAATAATTTTTTTCAATAGCTATGATCAGCTCTTTAAGAATTCTTTTCTTATAATGCTTTAGATTTTTTATTATTCCCAAGTTCATAGGCTGCAGTTTTGATGTGCAATTGGGTGGTAAGAAAATAATCTCAACATTTTGCTGTTTTTTTCCACAGTTTTGTGAGTGAGCTGTTATCAATAAGCAAATTATCAATAAGCAAAGCAATTTTTCGGTGTTGTTTTCTTATTTGATTGTCAAGTGCTTTTAACCATTTGTCAAAAATTTCAGTGGTCATCCAGGCCTTTTTATTAAAGTCATAGTCCACTTCTAAGGACTTCACGCCTTTAAAACACCGTGGAGATTTACTTTTCCCAATGACTAAAATTTTTAATAAATTCTTTCCCTGTCATGTTAGTACACAACAGAATAGTAATCCTTTGTTTGACGCCAAAACATTTATCTTCTTTAAACGCCAGAGTCTTGTTTGGGAGACACTTGTAAAAAAGACCTGTTTCGTCAGAATTGAAAATGTTTTCAGGAGCGAATTTTTTTAGAATTTCTGCTACTTTAAGACTCCAGTTCTGACATGCTGTCACCGGAGCAACAGCACTTTCACTGCAGATAGTTTTTTAGGATAACCCATGTCTCTTTTTTAAACTTTTCTAGCTATGGATGGAGAGCTTTTTCTAGATTTGGAAGCTTTTTTAAAACATTGAATAAATAAAGAACATTTTATGAAAAAAATTCGTTATATGGAGATCTATAATTTGTTATATGGAGACTTGTTTTTAATGAGATCATGGGAAAAGGGGACCGTTCCTACTAAAAATTCGTTATATAGAGAAATTCGATGTATGGAGTTTCGTTATAGAGAGACTCGACTGTATATGGAATTCCTCGCATCTTTATTGAAGACTTATGTAAGTAGAACATTTTACACATCTTAATTACAATTTTAGAATGCATGCTTATCAAGTTATTTTAAACTATTTTCAAGAATTCACTTGTTTTTTACTCTGCTAAAAATGATATCTTGGGTTTTAACCCTTCTGCTAGCAAGAGGGGCACCAGCAAAACCCAACCCCCACAGAGGTTATGGGCCCAGAAGCACTTGCACTGCGAATAATTAGAATTGTGCAATTGAAGAAATGTTTTTTTACAAGTTTCAAGTTTTCAAGTGTCTTTGAATGTTTATTAGTGGTTTTTAAATGTGCATGAAAATTTTATGTTTAAGTCTTGTTTTAATATGTATGTAGTAATTAAGTAAAAATTATATGTATTCATGTCTACTGCACAAGACCTAGTTATTTTAGGTAGAGATAACTACCAAAATTGGACTAGAAGTATTAAGTGTATATTGCAAACCGAGGGTTTGTATTCTTGGGTGAATCAGTCCAATTGGCCAGATTATACTGGTTTAAAGCCCCTCGATACATTTAAATTAAGCCAGTCAAAGCAAAGGGCGGCAGGAATCTTGAAAACATATGTTAGTCCAGAAATTGGGTTAACAATAGGGCATTTAGATGATCCCTCTGAAATTTGGGATACTTTGAAATTAAATCTAGAAATTCCAGGCAGAGCACTTAAATCATTTCATGTAAATGAATTTCAAAATTTCAAAATTAACTTGAATGAAGACATCCCAACTTACATCGCTAGGTTTGAAGAGGTTTATCGCCGTGTGGTCGATGCTGAAAAACATCGTTGCTATCAATTGATAGAAAGTTTACCAGAAAATTACGATTACTTAATTAGAGAATTAGACCGTCTTCCAGAGGCCGATTTTAAATTTAAAGATGTTAAAGAAGAAATATTAAAAGAATGTTCAAGGAGAGATTTGAGGGAAAGATTAAGAAATGAAACCCTTATGGCCGATAGAGCTAACCATATGCCTGAAAAAGTTTTAACTTCCCCTAAATGACGTTCTATAAATAAAATTAGCTTAAAATGTGAAGTCTGCGGTAAATATGGTCATCAAGATAAAAATTGTAGGCTACAAAAGCAGAATAAGATGGGCCAAGAAGTAGATTTAGATTCATATGTCACTGAATTAGACTGTAAAAATGATACATACAAAACCCCTCCCCTGTGTTGGGAATGGACATTGGACTCTGCGTCAACATCTCACGTATGTCAAAACAGACATTTTTTCACTCAGTTAAGGCAGCCACCACAAGGTGCAGTGGTTAAAATGGGAACAACTCCTCATAAAGTTAGAGGGATAGGAAAAGTGAGTTTCAAGCTGAGAGAAAATAACAAGACATCCATTGTAAATTTGCATAATGTATTATACGTTACTAACATCCATAAAAATTTAATTTCTATGTCAAAGATGGATAAAGCAGGTCTTCATGCTACAATGGATAACGGGTTTAGAGTGTTTTATCGAAATTGGAAATATTTGTATACCGCCTCTCTAAAAGATAATTTTTATGTTCTTAAAGCAATTAAAGAGTACAATAACAAGTAAGTTAATCCTAAAGTTGATAATCAATGTTTAGAACTTACCGGTAATTCCGTTCTTCCAAATCATAAGTCGAGAGATCGTTCTTCTTCCAAATGTGACATTGACCCAAAAAGAGTTCATTTAATACAAAATAGAAAAATTGAAAAGCAAGGGAACCCAAATATTCAAAAGCCAAATCAGTACAACGCTACATTTGCTACTGAACATAACAATATCATGCTTTGGCATGAACGATTAGGACACACTAATATTAATGTAATAAAGAAAATGTTTTGAGAAAATCTAGTAGAGAACTGTGGGCTGTTACAGGGTGAAGAAACTCCATGTGAACCATGTATTCTAGCTAAAAATACTAGGTCAACGCACCCTAGACTAAATCAGGGTTCATACTCATTTCCCCCCAAAAAATCCCCTGAGAATCCCCTGATGTATTTTTCATGATGAATAATTTTCCCATGTTGACAATTAACGACATTTTTAAAAACTTAGTAAGTATTACCCCCCCCCCCCAAAAAAAAAAATAAATAAATAAATAAATAAAATAAATAAATAAATAAATAAAATAAATAAATAAATAAAAATAAATAAAGAGGTAATCACAAAAGTTAAGTTTTTACATCAGAAGTTTAAAAAATAAATATATATATATATATTTTTCCCAGATCAGCAGCAAATTTTCTATAGTCTGTTCAGGGAAACGAGATAACGAAAGTAAACAAACGGGTTGCAGAAAAATCGTCAAGGAGCCACACATTTGCCACAAATCCCTAGGTTGGCGAATTTTATTTTTTATTTCGATTTGTTAATTTTTTAAACATTTATTTTGATAAGTATATGAAAACAACACAAGTTGCTAACTGACTTACATCGAGATTTTAAACAAAAATGTAAAAGTTTAAGATGTCAAAATATAAATTATTCTCTATTTATTTTGAACAGCGTTGAATTCAGAGATATTTTTTCCTGGTGGGATTATTTCTGTGCCTCCAGGCGAGACATTATATATTTGGGGGGGGGGGGGGATTATACTTTTTGACCATTAAAAGTATAAAATCTGAAATATTCCGGGAGGGGACATTTTAATGCCCCGAACGGAATTTCCTCCCGGGGCAAACCGTCTGAATTCAACATTGTTATAAACCATCATCAGGAGTTAATTTTGTTAAATAAAAAATACTACAAAACTATTTATATCTTACATTATTGAAGCCCACTTACCTCATAAATCATTCAGAAGATGAAGTTGAAGTATCGGAACTATTAGAATCCTAGATTGATTACCATGGAATGTATTATATTATCTATAGCATTATCTAAATCCCACATTTGTTGTTCCACTGTATTTGTTACATGTTGAATGCATCTTTTCCATTCTTCAGTGCCAATTTTGCTGATACTTTGAGAGAATATATCTTTTACATGAGGCTCATTTTGAATGTTTTGTTTTCTTTCGCAACTAAGTTCTTTATTTGTGCCCAAATCAGTTCAATAGGATTAAGCTCGCAATGATAGGGGGGTAATCGTAAGACAGTTTTATTTTGTGCTTTTGCCATTTCATCGACAGCGTACTTGTCATATTTATTTTTATTTTGCTTCACTAACTGCAACAGTTCCGCTTTTAACATTCCGTCCTCAAAAGGGATATTTTTTTGTTAAAAGCCAATCAACAATCTGTTGTTTTCTCCACGAAGTATTCAGTATTTTTTCTGATTTTCGGGAATGATAAGGAGCATTGTCCATTACTATCACACAGTTATCTTCCAGTCGAAATAAGATATCACCAAACCACTTTTCAAAACGTTCTGAATTCATGTCTTCGTGATAATCTTTATTTTTATTTGATTCGAATAAGTCAAGCCCTCCATCCACGAAACCAGAATCGCTACCAATATGGGTAATTATCATCCGTTTTCCTCTTCCGGAAGGAGATTTTAATCCTGAAGAAAGACCAGATAAAAATGCTTGTTTTGATGATTTTACTGATGTAACTTTTCAAACTTTACTAACTGTATGGCCTGCATTCAAACAAGTTTCATCCATATAATATATTTTGCGCCCTTCTTCTCTGAAAGATTTGATTTGCCGTAAATATTTTCTTCGCCACACAATTATTTCGTTTTTATCAATGAGAGTACTGTCTCGTCCTCTTCGTGAATATCTAAAGTTTAATTCTTTCAGGAGATGATAAAATGTTGTCCTTTTAAAGGTTGGCAAATCAGGGTCATCATTTACAACTTCCAAAACTTTATTTATAGTGGGCAATTCATTCCTCAAAAAGAACTCGTGGATTTTTCTCCTAATAGCATTCCTATCAAAATCATCTATATTTTCTAAAACACGTTTACGTAATTTTATTTTCTTCGGCGAGTTTAACACACCACATTTTTTATACTCTCTTAACACTCAAAAAACGGAAGCTTTACCTACGCCTGTTATACGAGCAGCATTATCTCCTATATGAGAAATCGGAAGTTTAGGATTCGATTCAAGTTCGTTTTATATACATTTAAAATCATATCTTTCTCCACCTTACTCAAAGCTTTTCTTTTTACTCTCTTCTTAGGCGGGCTCAAAGAAGAATTTTCACACTCCATTTGTGTATACAAAATACCAAATCAATCGAAAAAAATCATCAATTTTAAAAGTGAAAGACAAGCAACAAACAGACATTTGGGAAAAAAGCAGAAGCTCAACACTTCAAGAAATCTGTTTGGCGCTTTTGGCACAGCGCCAGGTTTAAGCATCGCCAATCTGCACGCGCATTTGTTTACTTTCGTTGTCTCGTTTCAGCGAACGGAGTATAGGTATCAAGATTTTGTTATGTTACACACAAAAATCTTAAGAGTTGTGAAAGTTCCACTCTCAAGTTCACAACTGATTCTGAAGCACAAACTACTGATTTGTTAAAGAATTTTTTGCAAAATTTACAAATTGTTGAACATTTTGCAGATACATGCTTTTACTTCACGAGCATGCAAATAGCAATGAGTGCCCACATTTCCCAGAGTAGCCGATTGTTTTGCCAAATTTTCCCAGGTTTTTGGTATTTTTTGGAAAATCCCCTGAGATTCCCCTGATTTTCCCCTGATTCCCAGGTTTCCCCTGATGAGTATGAACCCTGTAAATAGAATTCGGTCAAGAGAAATTTTAGAGCTGATACATAGCGACCTATGGGGTCCAGCTCCAATTGCATCAAGAAATGGGAAAAGGTATATACTTACTTTTATAGATGATTATAGTCGCAGAGCCTTCTGCTATCCATTGCGCTTCAAAGATGAAGTTTTTGCGAAATTAAAGCACTTCATCACGTTTGTAGAAAGACAAACTAACAAGAAAATGAAAGTTATGCGTACTGATAATGGATTGGAGTACTGCAACAGGCAAATAAAAGATATGTTGGAAAACCTGGGAATAAAACATGAAAGGACCACAGTATATAGCCCCCAAATGAATGGAACCGCAGAGAGATACAATAGAGTATTATTTGAGGGTACAAGAACATTTATGCAAGCAGCTAATCTTCCAGCCACATTATGGGTAGAGGCAGTCATGGCAACAAATTATATCCGTAACAGGATATTTCACACAGGTATTGAGGCAATTCCTTTCGAACGATGGTATGGAAGAAAACCATTCATTCGTCATTAAAAGCGTTACGGGTGCATAGCGTATGTACATCAACCGAAGGAAAAGAGAAACAAATTTCAGTCCTGAGCTAAAAGAGGGATTTTTATGGGCTATGGATTGGGATCCTCTGGATACAGAGTTTATCTACCCAATAAAGATACAGTAGTGGAATCAAAGCATACTACATTTGACGAAGCCCAAATAGAGAAACCTCCTGAACAGAAAATAACACATCGTACTTTTGTAAATTTTTCAAATGATGACAATGAATTCTTTACAGGTCTAGACCAGTTGCCAATTATGAAAGAGGACGAACCCACTAACAACCAGCCGCGTAGTTCTAAAATGCCAACTAATGAGAAGAAAGTGCAACAACAATCGAAATTGGATTCTCGTGACGGAAAGGGAGATGATGAGTCTTCTACAACATCTGAAGAATCTCCAGAGGTGATCTCAAAGGAAGAAGATGAGGGAAAAGTAACATTTTACAGATTTAAGAAGAAAAGAAAGAAGGGCAGAACAAAAGGTAGAATTGATATTTATTTACTCTCTCCTACTGGATCAAGACTAAGGTCAAATCAAGAGTTGCAGGACTATTGTAAAATGCATAATATAATATTAGATGATACTGTAGCTAATTTTTCATTAGGAAATACATTTGAAGGTCCCATTAAACTAGAAAAGAAACCTGAAATTGAAGTAGTAACTGAAGAAGCACTCTTAACTGAAATAATTATACCACAAAACCCCTCGCAAGCAAAACAACTTCCCGAAGCTCAAAAATGGAAAGAGGCAATGGATCAAGAGATCCAAACCATGTTAGATAGAAATGTTTGGACACCTGTCCCAAAAGTAGATCAGAGAGTCATCGGAACGAAATGGGTGTATACCGTAAAGAAAAATAGTGAAGGGAAGAATAGTATATATAAAGCACGCTTGGTTGCTCTAGGAAATAATCAAAGGGAAGGTTTAGATTACAATGAAAGCTATAGTCCTATAGTGAATTTTACACTTATTAGTCTTTTTATAGCACTTTTTATTAGAATAATGAATTGGGTGCATTGTCTTCTTGATGTTAAATGTGCATACTTGTATGGAGATATAGATAAGGAAATTTGCATAACACAACCCGAAGATTACATTATTCCAGGTAAAGAACTTTTCGTATTAAAATTGAAAAAGGCCATTTATGGTCTTCATCAAGCAGGAAGATGTTGGTATAATGATTTGCTTAATAAATTAATTACAAATGGGTTCACATAAGTAGAAGGATTAACTTGTATTTATTCTTATAAAAATCAAGCATTTGTTATAGTATATGTTGATGACTTGCCAATTTTTGCCAAGGATGAAGAGATTTTAAAAGAAGTAGTAGAGTTAATAGAATCCATTTATGAAGTCAGAGTTTTAGGTCCTATATCAATGTTACTAGGTATAAACTTTAAAGTAGAAGATAAAGAGATAGTCAATATTAACTGTGAAAATTATATTGAAAAATGTCTAAAGAAATTTGATGTTCCTGATTTTTCTAATGTTTCTCTTCCTTCTCCTCCCGGTTATAATCCTATTCCAGTTGGGGAAGATTAACTGTCAGAGAACCTACCCTACCGAAATCTACTGGGATGTCTCCAATATATCGCACATCGATGCCGTCCAGACATAGCCTGGCCTGTTGCTTCTCTTTCCCAGTATACCGAGAGACATGGACTTGCACACTACAAAGCTCTTCTTAGTATCCTGATGTACCTATCTTCTGCGAAATCTCTGGGACTAAAGCTGACTCGATCCGACTCTCCTATCCAGCTAGCTGTCTACGTTGACGCCTCTTGGGCAAGTGACACAACTGACCGAAAATCGTGGAGCGGATATATCGCCTTCCTGAACATTCCGATAACGTGGCATGTAACCAAGCAGAGCTGTGTTGCCTTGAGCCCCATGGAAGCAGAATTTATAGCAGCTACGGAAGCTGTTAAGGACTTAAAATTTTTACAAGTGACCCTTGCAGAAGTAGAGAAGCATCTTAAACTAGACACCTCCATTATTCAACGTCCACTATTATTTTGTGACAACACTGCAGCCATCTCTTTTGTTAAAAATAAAGCTGACACCATAAGGAATCGCTATATCGACCTGAAATATACATTTATAAGAGACTGGTATAGCCAAGGTCTTTTTGACATTAAACATATCATGTCAAAAGAAAATTATGCTGACATGCTGACCAAATCACTTGTCAAGGACTCTTTTCTTAGATTTAGAGAAGTATTTTTGTGGTAATGAACTGTCTAAAGAAAAAAAAAAACTTTCTGTTAATTACAAGAGTTGTAATGAACTTTGAAACAAAAATGAATGGGAAAGAGGGGCATTCTGTGGGGAAAATATTTCCTAAGCATTTGGATTGACTAAAAATAAACTTCCATGCAACAATATTACTTCATCATTTGTTTTTTTTTTAAAAAGAGGACCTTTGCATAATTTTTCTTTCATAGATAAAGTTGTCTTTTAAACGATATTATAACAATATAATGGATTATTTTTTCTTATGCTACAGGTAAGAGTTTTATATTTTTTTAATGTGTTGATACATTGTTTTAAAAAAAAACAAAAAAAGTTTTTTTAATGGTCACTAAGATATGCTTTAATAATGATTTATATAGTAATCATTAAACAATTTAAATTTCTTTCTGTTTTCAATATCAATTTTCTTGCCAGTTATAGGTAAGTTGGTAAATATATTCTGTATGTAAAAAAAAGAAAAAAAATAATGTTCACAGGATAAATCTTAAATAAAGAAAATATGTGAAGAAGAGAATTGCATATTATTGATTAATTCTAAATTTTTTTTTCCTTTTTCCTATTATGCAATGACACTTTTTTCAAATATTGAACGTATTATTATTTTGAAAGGAGAAATGGTAATTCTATATGCATTTCTTTTAATATTTTTATAAAGGCTTATATATTTAGAAGAAACAATAGTTATAATGAAAGGTATAATATAATTGTTATTATCTCTCGAAGGTTGGCCTAGATAACACATTTTTTTTATGACTGAAATTTTATTTAATATATTGCATAAAAATTTTGATTTTATAATAAGGCAGACATACTTTTTCTATATAAAGTTCATATTACTTTTTATTTATCTGCCACAATGAGTATTGCAGTCTGCAGAATGAGCGATTAATTTATTTATGTATTTACAGATATTTTTCCAAATTGTCCTTCTTTTGAAAATTAAGATATCTCTTGGTTAAGAAAAAAAAATATATATATATAGATGGATAATAATAAAAAGGAAAGATAATATATTTTTGGTGTGAATAATTGTTCATTCTGGAGATATAGGTATTTTGTTCTTGTGTTTTTTTTTTTTCTTTTTCATAAAAAAAAAGAAAGAGAGATTGCATTCAGTTATTTATTCATTTATTATATATATTTTGCTTATAAGTAATACTTGCAATAAATATTTTCTGGTAAGTTACTGTGAATATTTTAGGTAAACAAAATTTTCCCCACCTGAATTTTTAATTTTTAAGGTAAAGATTTATTTAGCTAATAATTTATTGCAAACAAAATATTTATATTTGCTCACTCGTTAGCCAAACATGGCCAGCAAACTAACTTTTAAAGTGACCAATTTTGATGGTGAACCCACCTTGTTAGAGTTCTTTTTTAATCAGTTAAGAACATTGGCCCGTATACAAAAATGGAAGCACGAAGAAGCAATTCAATTTCTGGGTGGGAAACTCACAGGCCCAGCATTAACTTTTTTTATGCAAAACCCTGAAATATATAAATCTAATGATTTGGATTTCGTCGAGAAAGAATTCAGAGCATTTTTCGCTCCCCCAAGTAAAACTGCAGCACTGGTTGAATTTAATAATCTATTACTACTACCAGAGGAATCGATTAGAAACTTAGCGCATCGTATAAACACACTCACTGCTCGTGTACATGACACTATAACAGATAGAACAGCCCTTGATAATATAAAATTTACTAAGTTTATTTCAGCAATTCCTTCAAATTTAAGGGTTAAAATACAAGAGGAGGGAATATCAAGTTATAAACAAGCGGTAGATAGGGCACAAGCTCTCCAGGAGATCATGCAAAATGAGAAAATATTGCAGCCCTGCGTATCATCTAGCTCCACAGACTCGATCGCCCTGCAGTTGAAGTCACTAAATGAAAAAATTAACGCTTTGTCGTTAACAGGTAGCGAGGACAAAAATAACTCTCATAATCAACCCTCTCGCCCACAAAACTCGCATGATCAGTATAAAAAAGACTTAAAAAAAAAGACACACGGGTCATAGCTATTACCGCACTAATAAACAAAAAAATTTGAATTCTCCACCCACTTGTCAGTTGTGTTTGAAACGTGGCCACACTGCAAAATTTTGTTTTAAATGGAGAAGATCTAATGCGAATAGAGGTGGATATCAAAATTACAAATTCAATCCAAATTTTCGCAAAAAAAGTAATCAGAAAGGGGAATCTTTAAACTATTAAGGAGATGTAATTTAGCTGATGGCTTTGCATCTCAGGATAACATTTTAGCATCAGCAACTTGCCCTACATCCCATGGTCATTTGATGAAACTCTTCCAAAAATTTCTAAGGAAAGACTAGTCAATTCGGTCGCTTCACAGACCACAACAAACATAAAAATGACCAGGAATGGGTCGTCACAAACAGTGCACAGATCAACTGAAAGTTCATCGCAAACTGTATCGCCAAGTGACGAAAAGAAAGTTGAGGTTATTTCAAATGTGAATAATAGTTTCCCAACACTCCCCCTTATAAAGGCCTCTATTGCAAGAACAGACACAATTTTACTTCTGGATACAGGGTCGACAATTTCCCTTTTATCACAGTCCCTTTTCGATTCTATTAAGGACAGTCTTAAATATAAAAGGTTAGGCACAACAGTTACCCTTAAAACAGTAAATTCCGATGTTGATTTCACCGCATGTATAAAAGCATCAATCAGAATTCACCACAAATCTTTTAGCCACAACTTTTATATTGTTGACATTCCCGATACGTCTAGTTTTCAAGGAATATTAGGATTTGATTTTATTCATAAACACAGGATCATAATTGATGTTCACAAAAATAGAATGTCAACAAATGAATTTCATGTGCCATTACTTAGCGCGTCAGCTGATGGCAAAGACATAAATCTTCTAAGTGAACATGTAAACTCTCCGTCAAATTCAGTCAAAACGATTCGCCTTGCACATAAATTAAAACTTGAACCACATGAGAAAACATGGATTTCCATCGACACTGATTCTTTAAACCCTTCAATGCAGTACTGTTTTGAAAGTACTATTTCTAATAAACAAATTATTTGTTATGACAGTCTGCTAGGTAACAATAATGATGTTGAATCGGTCGATCAGGAAAATCATAACAAACACCTACAAAAATCACATGTATACATATTCTTACAAAATTCTTCTAACAAACCTGTACACATAAACAAAAATGCACGAATAGGAATCTTATATGAGGTCTCGGAAATTATGGAACCATCTAAAAACGACAATTTTTCAAACACCATGAAGTCATGCGACAACATCAACAGCTTCAATATTCAACCGTATGATAATTTACAACAGTTTATATGCAATTATATTCAAGCTTCAGATGAGGTCTTAAAAAAAAGAAAGGAAGATTTAACAATACAAGACTTCAAATTGGAACATCTAGACACTCAACAAGCAAAAACCTTAGGCTCATTATTGTTAAAATACTACAGTTCTTTTTCTAAATCAATGAAAACATTAGGTCACACAGACAAGGTTGTTCCAAATCTCAAATTCATTAATGACTACCCAATCAAAACACTACCTTTTCCTGTACCACAATCATTACACCAAGAAATGAAAGAGCAAATAAATCAACTTCTGGAAGCAAATATTATTGAACGTAACTGTTCAGAATGGGCATGTCCTATTTTGCTGGTTAGAAAGAAGTCTGATGGGTCTGCAAAACAAAAATACAGACTAGCTCTTGATTTAAGAATGCTAAATTCCGTCTTACAAGGATCTTCTTATCCACTTCCCAAAATACAGACCATTATTTCAAATTTATCTGCATATAAATATTTCAGTTCGTTAGATTTTCAACAGGCCTATCATCAGATTAATTTACCTGAAAAATATCAAGATCCACTTACATTCACATGCATATACGGTACTTTTCGTTTTAAAAGGTTGGTTTTCGGTTTAAAGAATAGCAGTAGTTTCTTTCAAAATTTAATGGACACTATTATTGATGAATTAGAAATGGAAGGTATTTTTGCATATCAAGACGATTTGATCTTTGGTTCTAATTCTTTTGAGGAAACATGTGCAAAATTACAGAAAGTACTTGAAATTTTATCGAAATATAATTTAACGCTCTCGCCCAATAAATGTTCATTTCACAAAACCGCTGTTGACTACTTAGGTTTTCACATTGAAAATCATTCCATTTCTCCCGTCCAATCAAATATTGTCAAAATAAATTCTTTTCCTACCCCGACAACAAAAAGACAATTAAAAAAGTTTATTGGTCTGGTCACATTTTACAAATCTCTAGTGCCTTCTTTTTCAAAAATTATCCAACCACTTATAGATCTCACTACACCAAAAACAACATTTAAATGGACTCAAAAGCATCAAAAATTATTTGACCAAATGCAACAGGTGTTCTTTAATTCTCCCATGGTTCGTTTACCCAATTGGTCTAAAACTTTTTATGTAAACATGGATGCGTCAATTATAGCCATAGGAGGTGCTCTGTTACAGGAACATGAAGGACAATTACTTCCCATTGCATTTTTTTCTAAATCTCTTAAACAGTCTGAAAAACGTTATCCAGCACTAAAACTTGAATTAATGGCCATCTACAAATCAGTAATCACTTTTAAATACTATCTATATAACCGAAAGTTTGTAATTTTATCCGATAGTGCTCCTTTAAAAAAATACAAGAAAACAACTAATCCCGCTGATATAACAACTAGATGGTTAACAGAATTATCAGAATATACATACACTTTTGATCACATTCCCGGTTCTTCTAATGTACTTGCAGATTATTTGTCCAGATGTTCTTTCGAGAAAAACACAGTTGATTTAAATTCCAACCCTGAGCTTATCAACGAACCATATGCATTGCCAATTGTAGATAATGATCTTCCAGACACTAATAATGATCATTTATCATACAGTACACATTCTCTAAATTACTTAGTTATTGGTAACAAGGATCAAAAAGACCCTTTATTGGAAATTTCAAATGAAACATTTGTAAACGAACAAAAGAAAGACACAAAATTATCCGAAATTTACAACGAAATTATGCAAAATGGCTCATCGAAACAATTCCCTATGTACTTCATTCATCCCGATTCAAAGGTTTTAATGTTAAAAAAAGAAAATATTTGTAATGACACCTTTTCTTACCACATTATTGTCCCAAATTCATTAAAAGCCAAAGTTCTAACAATATGTCATTTTTCACATTTTGGATTAACAAAAACTTATGCATTTGTCACAAAAAAATATTTTTGGAAAGGAATGTATGCTGACACTTTAAATTTTGTAGCGTCTTGCACAAGATGTTTACAGGCAAAACATCACAAAACTCCACTTGCTCCACTACAACTTACATACACACCTACGCATCCAGGAGACACAGTCAGTGTTGATTTGGTCGGTCCCTTTACTAATGGACAGTCGGTATTGACAGTAATTGACCATTTTTCTCGACACCTAGAACTCTTCCCTTTGCGTACCATCACTTCTGAAAAGATAATTAAATGTTTATTTAGTTACATAACTATCTTTGGAAGACCTTCCGTAATTTTGTCAGATTTGGGAAAACAATTCACTTCACACATATACGACAAATTTAACGACACATTAGGCATAAAGGTGCGTCATTCCAGTGTAGCGAGGCCACAAAGCAATGCCGTGTCAGAGCGAGTTAATAAATCAATTAAATACTCTGTTTCTACTTTACTTCAAGAAGGTCACACTTTTGAAAATGCTTTATCAATTCATAAATCTCTTTATAATGGATCCTTACATTCCTCCACAAAATATTCTCCCAACTTGCTTCACTTTGGAAGAGAACTATCCTTAATATTTGATACTTATGACCATAATGTCAATCAGGTTCTAGACAAAGATTTTGAAGCTTACAAATTGTTACAAGATTTAAATTCTATTTACAGGAAAGCATATAATAACATCAAAGACTCTCAAAACAAAAGGAATGATCATTTTCAAAAACGTGCTAAACTAAGAAAAATTATGAACAAAGATATTGTGTATTTAAAATCAGTAGATAAGCTCAAACCAAAATATTCTGGACCTTACATTGTTATACACAAATATTCACCTGTCTCTGTTTCAATCAAACGCTTACATGCACCTGATGACTCTGCTTTTAGAGTACACATTGATAGGTTAATCATCGCTCCACCAAGAAGCGATCACTTACTTACAAGTCATGATGGTTACAATAATATTAACTCTTCAACTTATTCAACACGTTATAATTTAAGACCTAGAAAATAGCGTATAATTTTTATAATTGTTGTATTTTGTGCGAATTTTTGGTTTTGTTCACACTTGTGTATATTGATGTACACAATATACTGATGTTATATTTGATGTTTCCTTGTGAAAGTTCTCGGCTGGTCCAAGTTTGTTTCATCAAGGGAATGGCAGATATGGCAATCTTGTTGTGAACATTATCTTTTATGTTTATGGGGTGTTTGCACATATACACTTTATAAAAAAAAAAAAAAAAAAAATCTTAACTTTTGTCGTCATATTTTTTTTAAATCTCATAAATAGCTATAAACATAATTATAGTAACATCAATTGCACTAAAAATTTTTTCTCTTAAGGTCAGTTTTTTTTAAATTTTAATAATGCTAATTAAGTAAATATGTACCTCATGATTTAACATTTTTACCGAACTTGACAAAACTCTCTCTCATTACTCTAGGATTGACTTTTATTCGACATACACTAGGTGTATATTTATATTTTTATTTTTCTAATTATTCCCTTTCGGAGTGGTGATCTGTTCAAAATTATTGCCCTTAGGATCTTCCACCCCATTGTAATGAGAGACACATTCGAATTGGTATTCCAATTCACCTTAAATCCCCTGTCAAAATGAGTATACGAGACTGCTCCTCAGTTTGTTGCATTACTGCTGCGGGAGCAACGGGGTCTATGTTGTGACAACAATGTGGACCTCGCACTAAATATTCCCTCTACAAATAAGGCAATAGTCCTAAACTTGCGCCATCACACTTGTCCTTAGACAAGATTTAGGGCAGGAAATTTTTTTTGGATCGTGCGTCACTTTCCCTATCCTGTCCTGTGCGAATGCACAAATTTTTACTATTTTTAAACCCAAATTTTATTCATTTTTTTATCTTCATCATTTGTGTATTTCATTTTTACACATGTGTAACTGTTAATGTAACTGTAACGGTATCTTGTTTTTATATTTTGTATTTGCATTTATATATTTCATGTTTATTTGATGCAAGATTACATATATCATTATTTTGCATTATGTTCGAACAAAGAAAATTTTATTGTATTGCAGTTGCAACTTAACATAAGCTTATATGTGTTCAGAAATATGAACATTTTAAATTCATTTAGCATGCTTACGACCAGTTATCTGTAAAATAAACATTAGTTGATGATAATGCAACTTTTCTGGTCATAATTTGGTCATCACTATATATGTAGAGTAGTTCAACTGCCATATGTTCCGGAACAGCAAAAATAACATCTACATCTACAAAAAAAAAAAAAAAAAAAAAAAAAAAACTCTCAACAAACCATGGACTCAAGGAATAAACTATTGTGTACACCATGATGACCAGTAGCAAAATTTTGGTATACCATTTCCATTTTCATTTTCATTTTTTATATTTGTATGTGTTTATATTTTTCTTATATTGTGCATTGATTATATGTAAACTTTCAGACGGAGCATGCCTGCAATTTAAACCCTAACAAATTATTCTTTTATCTGAGCAAACGGGGGAAATATATGATATGAGAATCATATATTAAGTTTTAACAAACTGTTGGTAATATATCAAAAGATTAATATCCGGAATTAATTTCTATGACAGTTTATTTACATCGTTTAAAACTCATCTCGATAAAAAGTAATTATCTAGAATTTCAAACAGGAAATGAAATTGCCTGATGCAATATGAAGAGGTTTTTACAACTCGTGATCTGAACAAGGAAGTGAAAGACTAAAATACGTATTCGTGACGTAAATTGACTTTACGTCATTACCATCCAATGAAAGGACTTAAAAATGATGTCACTTGATAAGGACTAAGACTGTTGCATCTCTGCTTTATAGAACTTTAAGAGATTCTTTTTAACTCGCGATGAAAACTGACATGTTATGTCGTTTTCCCTTAAAACTTAAATTGAAATAATGTTTAAAACTAAATTTTATGTAACTATTAAATGTAAGCTATGTAAATTAAATAATTTAACAGTATAATGTATTATGTTTTATTAATTAACAATCTTTTAATATTTCAAATTCACATAACCAAAAATGCTCACAACGAAAAATGGATAAATCAATATTTACAACAAAGTGTATGAACCCAATAAGGATATCTATCATCTAATAGGACTATCTGGAGAACCTGGCCTAGCGGTACAATGAGGACGATTGCTGGAAAATAGAGGTAAGCAAATATCTTACCTATCTTTTGTTCCGAAAGTTGAATTGATTTTTTATATTGCTTTAGAAAGCGCAAAATTACTGACTACCGAGAAAATAACACCAACAAAGATTCTGAGACGTGAAAATATTCTAAAGTATATAAAAGGTAAAAATAAAAATAAAAAATAGTGTCCTAGAATCCTCGAATACTTAAAAGAAATTAATTAATTTTAGATATATTCTAAAATAGAAAAATAGCAACCTTCAAAGAAGGAAGTATAATTGAAAAATTAAATTCCAGTAACTATGCAAACTGGAAATTCAAGGTGGAGATGCTCTTGATAAGAGAAGAGCTCTTTGAAGTTGTCACAGACGACCCACCTACTCCAATAACACCGGAATGGTCGAAGAAAGATAGAAAGGCAAGAGCCTTGATTAATTTAAGTATTGAGGATAATCAAATCATCCATATTAAGCATTTACAGAATGCGCGGGACACATGGAACACGCTAAAAAACATCCATGAGAGATCAAATCTCTCTAGCAAACTCTTTCTCCTCAGGAGACTTTATGGAACGAAATTATCTGAAGGAGGAAATATGATTACTCATATAACCAAAATATTAGAAATTATCGATAAGTTATCAGCCATAGGCGAAGAAATTAAAGCAAATCATATTTCAGCATTATTGCTCTGCTCTTTACCTCCTTCATACGACACCCTCATAACCGCATTAGAAGCCAGGCAGGAAGACGAATTAACTCCAGAATTTATAAAGAGCAAATTAACAGATGAATACAATAAAAGAAACGAGCATTCTAATAACAGTGATAATTCGAACAAAGCTTTTAGAGCCGAAAGAAAATTCAAAACCACAGGTTTTAAAAAAGAAGAAAAATACTGCACGATTTGTAGATTAAAAAATCACAACACAGTTAATTGCTGGCATAACAAACATAAAACAAATAATTTTAAACAAAACAACAAAAAACATTTCTCTTCTTCGCTAGTCTTTCAAAAAGATGAAAATAATTTAAGAAGCGCGGACTCAAATAAACCGAAAGAAAAAAGCACAGCTTATTTCGGAACCGAAGAAAAGAAAAATTGTGCATTTACAACTAACAAATCGCAAAATAACGCATGGATTATTGACTCTGGTTCATCCTCCCATATTTCAAATAATGAAAATTTATTTTCTGAATTTACAAATAAAGAACATACCAACGTCGTTATTGCCAACAGGAATAAACTAAAATCCTACGGGTCAGGTAATGTAAATATTACCACAATAACCTCAGACGGAAAAACTCACAACGTAACTTTAAAAGATGTTCTACTTCTACTTGTACCCGACATTGAAACAAATTTATTTTCGGTAGCTAAAGCTACGAAAAACGGATGCAAATTAACATTCGAAGATAATAAATGTTTTCTAGAATATGAAGGATTAGTTCATTTAGAAGGAAGTAGAATAAATAATTTATACGAAATTCAGCAAACAAAATTAACCACAGATGAAAATTTCGTAAACATGATAACTAATTGCAAAAATAAAAATTGCATAGAACTGTGACATAGAAGATTAGGACATAAAAATGTCGCGTCGATTAAAGAATTAATGACGAAGGAATTAGCATGCGGAATAAACATAAATAATTGTTCCCATAGTACCGAATGTGAGCCTTGCATTAAAGCAAAATTAACTGACGCACCTTACCCAAAGAAAACGGAATTGAGAGCAAATAAAATTCTGCAATTAGTGCACTCAGACGTGTGTGGTCCTATTCAAACTCCAACCATAGGTGGGAAAAATTACTTTTTAACCTTCATAGACGATTACTCTAGATTTACTATAATTTATCTACTACAAAATAAAAGTGAGGTATTTGAAAAACTAAAAGAATTTATTGCCCTGGTCAACAATAAATTTGGCAAAAAGCCTACAGAACTCAGAACTGATAATGGCAAAGAATTTAAAAATTCTAATATAGATAATTTTCTAAAAGAAAATGGAATTAAGCGACAGCTAACAGTACCATATTCTCCCAGCCAGAATGGTATTGCTGAGCGAAAGAATAGATCATTAATTGAAATGACAAGAACATTGTTAAGTGACTCTAATTTACCATTACATTTCTGGGGAGAGGCGATATGCACCGCAAATCACCTACAAAATCGACTGCCGACTAAAGCCAACGAAAAAACTCCATATGAATTATGGACAAACAGAAGACCAAATCTAAAATATTTAAGAGTCTTTGGCTGCAAAGCTTATGCATAAATTAACAAGCAAAAAAGACAGAAATTAGATAATAAAGCAGTAGAAGGGATCTTCGTGGGATACGATAATTATTCCAAAGGATATCGTATCTGTACGAGCGGCAAAGATATCACTATAGCCAGAACGGTGAAGTTCTTAGAAAACTATCCGATAAATTCAAATAAAGAAAAACGGCTAGAACTAAATTTAGATGAAAACACTAATGCCGAAAACGAAAAGTCGGAAAACCCAAATCTGATAAAAATCGAAATTTCAAATGAAAATGATAATCAGAATGAATCTGAACTAAATCAAACCGAACCGAGAAGATCAGATAGAGTAAATAAAGGGGTTCCCCCAGATAGACTAATTTATTTGGTTAAAGATGAAAATATTAACGAACCGAAAAATTGGCAGGAAATAATAAACATGGAAAACCCAGTAGAAAAAGAAAACTGGATCAAAGCGACACAGGAGGAGATAGAATCTCACAACCAAAATAAAACTTGGACATTAGTTGACCCCCCGCCAAATACAAAAATAATAGGTTCGAAATGGCTCTTCAAAACAAAATTAGATGATAAAGGAAAATTACAAAAATATAAAGCACGTTTAGTGGCGAAAGGCTATTCGCAAAATTTTGGTATTGATTACTATGAAACTTTTGCGCCAGTGGTTTCACATACTACAATTAGAACTTTTTTAGCAGCCGCCGCCTATCATAAACTAAACATAAACCACGTTGACATTAAAACAGCATTTTTGTATGGAAATTTAGATGAGGATATATACATCACTCAGCCGGAAGGCTATGTCAAACCTAATCATGAAAACAAAGTGTGCAAATTAAATAAGGCTATATACGGCTTAAAACAGGCAGCTAGAGCCTGGCACACAAAAATTTCAGAATCGTTAGAAAAGTTAAATTTCAAACCATCAACTTCAGACACGTGTTTATTCATACGTAATACTAAAAACAGTAAAGCATATATTATCGTCTATGTAGACGATTTATTAATATCAGCAAAAGAAAATGAAATTAAAGAAATTATACAAAAACTTAAGATTGAATATGAACTAAAGGATTTAGGTCAATTAAACTACTACCTAGGGATTAAAATTGAAAAAACAAACGAAGGATATAAACTGAATCAAAAAAGTAAAATTGAAGAATTAGTTAGAAAATTTAAATTAGAAGATGCGAAACCTTACAAAACGCCCATGGAAACAGGCTATTTAAATTTTGATAACGAAGAAATACCATTGCCAAACAACATCGATTATAGAAAGGCAATTGGCGCACTTTTGTATATCTCAACTGTCACAAGACCAGATATTTCAGCTGCGATTAACATCCTAAGTAGAAAAAACGAAAACCCTTCACAGAAGGATTGGAAAGCAACTAAAAGAGTGATTTCCTATTTAAATCACACTAAAAACTTTAAATTAGAAATAAATACAACACAGCAACCAATACTTGAAGTGTACTGTGACTCAGACTGGGCTGGAGACGTACAAACTAGAAAGTCCACCAGCGGAAACCTATTTTTATTAGGGAAAAACCCAATTTTATGGATCAGCAAAAAGCAATCATGCATAGCCATGTCAAGTGCTGAAGCCGAGTATATTTCAGCAGCAAATGCATCACAAGAAATTTTATGGTTAATTAGACTCTTACAAGAATTTGACTTAGAACAGACATTACCCATAACTATGCATGAGGACAACCAGTCCTGCATAAAAATGATCGAATCAGAAAAATACACCCGTCGCACGAAACACATTGATATAAGGTATCATTCCATTAAACACCTAAAGGACAATGGTACAATTAATCTAAATTACTGTGAATCAAAGAACATGATAGCAGACATCCTAACCAAGCCCACTCCCAAAGCTATCTTCGAAGTTCACAGAAATAACTTAAACTTAAGAAATCAAATTCCAGAGATTAAGGAGGAGATTGTTGGTAATATATCAAAAGATTAATATCCGGAATTAATTTCTATGACAGTTTATTTACATCGTTTAAAACTCATCTCGATAAAAAGTAATTATCTAGAATTTCAAACAGGAAATGAAATTGCCTGATGCAATATGAAGAGGTTTTTACAACTCGTGATCTGAACAAGGAAGTGAAAGACTAAAATACGTATTCGTGACGTAAATTGACTTTACGTCATTACCATCCAATGAAAGGACTTAAAAATGATGTCACTTGATAAGGACTAGGACTGTTGCATCTCTGCTTTATAGAACTTTAAGAGATTCTTTTTAACTCGCGATGAAAACGGACATGTTATGTCGTTTTCCCTTAAACTTAAATTGAAATAATGTTTAAAACTAAATTTTATGTAACTATTAAATGTAAGCTATGTAAATTAAATAATTTAACAGTATAATGTATTATGTTTTATTAATTAACAATCTTTTAATATTTCAAATTCACATAACCAAAAATGCTCACAACGAAAAATGGATAAATCAATATTTACAACAAAGTGTACGAACCCAATAAGGATATCTATCATCTAATAGGACTATCTGGAGAACCTGGCCTAGCGGTACAATGAGGACGATTGCTGGAAAATAGAGGTAAGCAAATATCTTACCTATCTTTTGTTCCGAAAGTTGAATTGATTTTTTATATTGCTTTAGAAAGCGCAAAATTACTGACTACCGAGAAAATAACACCAACACAAACCCAATCCTTTATTTAAATTATATTTTTCCCTTTCCTTTTTCAAAATTTAATTGAGTTATCTTTAACTACAAACAATAATCCCGCTGTAATTTATACCCTTTCCCTTTTTCATTTTCACTTGTGCTCGATCACTAATATCTCATGGCTTTTCGATTAAAAAAAAAAAAAAAAAAAGAAAAGAATTAAATCAGCAGAGCACAGATGCCTTTTCGTAATTTTACTTTCCGTAACCAAGCTTATAACACAATATGTGCATAGCCCATTTTTGTGGCCACAAAAGTTATGCGAATCTTCCATTTGGCCCAAATGCATGCCCTTATATGGTAGTGGTAATAACTCAATCACTCACACCCAGGTCTAAAAATATATTCTCATTGTTAAAAGCATATACTGTTTTGTCTGTCGAAAATCCGTTCTCATGAGAAAGATATTTGTCGGTTATAATCGCCGTGGCGATATTAATTTTTGAAACAAAATTCGTCCTTTTGAAAAAATCTAGCAACCCGGCTTGCTAAATACCATTTGTTATGCCTATCTCTGTCTGAAAGTATTTACGCCTAGACACTCTGTAACAACCCTATTTTGGCGAGATTCTTGTCAGTGCAATTCCAACTCGTATCGTGGAAACAACTCACTTCGCTTGCAGTCTTCGCATAATAATGGCTGTTTAAGAGCGGCCTTTCTTGTTTACCCTCTTCTGCCTTTGATCATCTTATGTTTACGGAATAAAATCCTGAAATTATAGGGGATACTGGAGTTTTTCTTTTCCCATCAAACAAAAACCTGGATATTTCGTTAAGCTCACAACCAATGAAAACATAAACTATCTTCAACAAATAACATCATTATAGATGCCATGACTGGGCATGTGTTGAACAACTAGCTTAAATACCACTGCATGACTTGTCTGCTCTCTTCTCTCTTTGCTTATGTGGCAGCTGCATACAAATCTTATGATGTTTTGTTTTAGTTATTTTTAAATGTCTGTGCAAGTATGCCAGACTGTTTGTTATTAATTCTTATAATGTTAAAGTATGTTTAATAAATGTTATTTATTAACTTAAGCCATCCTCTTATTCAGAGTCAGTTTACTTTTACTTTACCATTTGAGCCCAGTGGATAAACCACCCAAATTCTTTAAGACCGGTTATGGGCCAAATGAAGTCTAATTTTAAAGAGTTTGTCCATTTTTGGTAATGTTTAAATGTAATTTTTGACTCTGGGGTGTTGGCGTGAATTTATCATAATGAGGTCATCTTTAATGGCAAAGATGGGGGGCCTCTTGGAGCTACAGTATTGATTAAAGACCAGAATTATTTGGATAATTGTGGCTGATGTTTTGACAAGCAAGGTAGACAGCTAATTTGTTTTTATCTCCACCCTTTGGTAGTGAATGAACTTCAAGGCTGCTCCTTCCTGGTTTCTGACTAAGATAAACAAACTTGCCTGGACTCTGGAACTGTAGTGTTTTTCTTTCCCCCATGACTGATAAGGAGTTATGTTACTCCAATGTTGTTTACTTTGTGAACAGCTGTTAACTTGGAATGGAGTAAAGTTTGTGGTTTTTTTGAGTGAAGCTATTATGGATTGATAAAACTTTTGCTGTTTGTTTTATTGGTGAAGTGTTTTTGCTTGTTAGTCTTCAGTGTTAAATGAATGTTTTTCATCTCATTTGGGAAAGTTCTTTTTTCTGAGTAACATTATTATCAAATAAATAATTTATTGATTTAAAGTTTTTTAATGTTAATGTGATATGTTATTTGTTTTGAATTAATTGTTAGAATTTGTTTTTTTAGAATTTTAAAATTTTAAATAGATTTAAAGAAGAAAAAAAAAAGAGAAAGATTTGTTAAAGTTGTTAATTGAAAGTTTTTAATTAAAGATTTTTATATTGAAATGGTTTGAATATAGAATTGTATTTTTAATAAAACAGTGAATAATTAATTTAATATGGATAATTAATAGTTAATTTAAATTTGAATAGTTAATGATTAAATTTGAGTAATTAATTTTAGATTAAATTTGAGTAATTAATGGTTGATTAAATTTGAGTAATTAATGGTTGATTAAATTTCAGTAATTAATGGTTGATTAAATTTGAGTAATTAATGGTTGATTAAATTTGAGTAATTAATGGTTGATTAAATTTGAGTAATTAATGAATTTTTTTTTGTACTTCATTTATTTTGTATATTTAATGTATGTATTGTTGTTAAATGGTTCTTTTTGAAGGGTTAGTAGGTTTTAATATTGTTGAATGGTTTATTAATATTGTATTGAGATATGCATATTTAATTATCCCCATGAGCTTATAGGATGGATTTTGCTATCCAAAAACTTAACAGTAGCAATTATGCTACTTGGGCAGAGGAAATACAGGTGTATATGATGGATCGTGGAGTTTGGCAATTTGTAGAAAAACCAGACCTTGAAACTGACGGAGAAACCTTTTTTATGCAGTTAATTAATCTCCACGTGTAGCGAACGATTGAAAAACATGTTAAAAACCAGACCCCAATTAACTATAAGTACTTTAAGTGACAACCGCAGATGCAAAACAGTGAATAAAACCAGAAACTGTCGAAACTAATTGGAGAAATACTGCAGATCTCCCTCCTTAAATCTACAGCTGCTTGTCCCGCGCGTGTGCACAGAACTCAAATAACAATCTCCCTGCAGTTTCCAAAATGTATCCGAGCAGTTAAGACGCTCTTGTATATATATGATGTAAATATATTTAATATAATGTAAAATTGGAGCACTTATACGCAGCCTCCAAAACGCGATTTTAAACATGTACATCTAGCCAAGAATTATAATATTATATTCAAAGGAAAATGAATCCTCTGCTCATTTCACACAATTGTTATTTTCTACTAATACTATTTCTTATTATCCCAATATAAGTGAATCAATGGATAAGATAAATATCATTACAACACTTTGGATTACTGTGGATATTATTTGGCGCAAAAAGGAAAATTTCAGGTAAGCTGAACAAACTTCTTTAACATATCAAAAGATGAAAATGTATATTAAATTTGAAGACTGATTTAACTATTTATAAAAATAAGAAAATTTATTACGCTACCGACGGTTCCCCTAACAGAAACACCTAAAGATTTAACTGGAAAGGAACTTCGTGACTTTGAATTGTGTAGGGATAGGGCATATACCTCAATTTATTTAAATATTGAGAAACCATATCGGAGTATAATAAGTGATACTAAAAATGCTGGGGATGCATGGAAGAAATTAAAGGAGCGTTACCAGCCAACGTCTCGCAGTAGGATTGTGAGTTTATTGGACACATTTTTTTCATTAAGGTTTGGCACAGGGGATGACATTAGTATTTATGCAGCTAACCTTAAAAAGGTAGTTAATGAATTGGCAGACGCAAAACATGTAATGGAAGAAATGTACCAGTCTTTACAACTTATCCGGTTTTTGCCACCCAAATTTTCAGGAATCGTTCAGTCAATTTATAGATGGGATGATAAAACATTTACTTTTGACAATGTATTAAAAGAGTTGTTGGTTGAGGAGGATAGGTTAAGACAATGTAACAGTGACCTTGGACGTGTAGATGCATCTGCTTATAAAGTTAAAATTAATAAACAAGGAAATAGGAATAATAGCAATTTTAAATCAAATAAACAGAAAGACATGAAGTGTTTCCATTGTTACAAACTAGGCCATTTTGCTTCTAATTGCCCAGAAAAGAAGCCAAATTCTAGTAAATTTCAGGTTAAGAAGTTTAAACCAAAGGGGAATAACCGAGACAATTCAAGTTACATTGTAGAGGCTAACTACAGTCAAGGTAGTAATGGTCCTGATGATTTGTCTTGGGTTGTGGATTCTGCTGCTTCTTCTCATTTTTGCCGCAATAAAAATTTGTTTGTTGAGCTTAGGCCAGTAGTAGATACAACAGTATCAGTCGCTATCGGTGAAGAGTCTTGCTCAGTTGAGGGAATTGGCAAAGTGGAATTTTTGGTAAATATAAAAGGTACCCAGAAGAAAATAACATTGAACAATGTCCTTTATTCACCTAGATTGAGGAGAAATTTATTTGCAGGATGTGCCATAGATAAAAAAGGAGGGAAATTTGTTGGCAAGAATGGAAAGATTTTCGTGTATAATAATAAAGGAAAATTGGACTTCTTTGCAAAAAGAGAAAATGGTTTATATTTTCTTAGACCAAAATACCCTGGTATTATTAGAGAGCATGTAAATCTAACTCAGTCTAAGGAATCTAATCTTGAGATTTGGCATAAGAAATATGGGCATATCAACACAAATTATATAGTTGACACCAGTAAAAAAAATGTAGTTCGCGGGTTACCTAAACTGAAAAATCAGGAATTAAATTGTGAACCTTGTCGTTTGGCAAAGACACAAAGAGTAAGTTTTAAGCCATTGCTAGGAAACAGAACACGTAGGCCTCTTGAACTTGTTTTTACCGATGTGTGTGGCCCAATGCCAGTACCTTCAATTGGGGGACAAGGGCGGATCTAGAGAGTCTTCAAGGGGGGGGCGATATCAGAAATTTGGAGGTTAATATCTGACCCGCAGTCTTGATCGGGCCGGGTCTATTTTTTTTATTTGTGGGTCAGGTTTACTTCTACTTTTTGCTACGTGTTGGGTTTGGGGCGGGTTGACTTCTACTTGTTTACTGCGGGTCGGGTTTGGGTTGTGTTAACTTGCTTTTTAGTACGAGATGGATTTGGGTTGGGTTAATTTTTACTTTTTTTGCTGCGGGCCTTGTTTATTTCTACATTTTTCCTGCGGGTCGGGTTGACTTACATTATCGGGGTATGTTTTTTCCCTCTTGCGTATCGTGTTCGGGTTGACCCTGTTTTTTAAAAGAATGTCTAAAATATTTTTTCCGATAAAATCTATATGCAGTAAAAATTTCATAACAGACAGTCTCGGGATGGGCGTAGTTTAACATCGGCTGTTCATGCCGGGAAGGTAACCCGGCGCTTCGCAAGCAGCTGATGTAAAACAGAATTCTGGGAAAGCGAATTTTGAAGTATTAACATGTATGAGATAGAAGAAAGTTTTGGGATTGGTGCACCCGACTACTTAAAAGTATATCTCTTTGACTTATTTAACCAAATTAAATTTCTAAAAATTATGCTAAAAAAATGTACAACATCACTAAAGTTTTTACGAAAACAAATTAATACTAGTATGTTGTGGCTGTCACAAAACTTTCTTCTACATAAATCAAATTGTCTGCAATAAAAATTAAATGACAATCTATTCGTTCTTGAGATATAGCAAATGCGGAAATCATGAGAAACAGATCATTGTGGCTACATCTGTTGGTCGGTATACACCCAATTCTAATAAAGATCTATATACGCCAAGGTTAAACATAATCTAAAGTTTAATGAAATTTCGTGCGTTAATTCTTAAGATATAGCTATCGCGGAAATCGCGATAAATGCAGCATAGCAGCACCACCTGTTGAGTAATTTAAACCAAAACATCATCTGCACCAATTTATGTTAAGGCCTAACTGAATACGAATTTAATCATTAAATCCCGCGCATTACTTCTTGAGATAGAGCGCCCACAAAATTAGTATTACATATACACTGCTTGACAATTGCTAAAGAACAACTAGTTTTTTCAACGTAGCGTTTCCAACAGCCAACCAACCATAGTAAAATTAATTATAGATGGCGTACTAAGGCAGGACCTGTTATCTGCCTGAAAGATAGTCCACAGGAGATCGTTATTCATTCGAAAATTTATGCAGTTAGGTGCTTGAAAAAAAATAGCGCCTTAGGTTGTTGAACTAATTTCTGTGAAATTCTGTGTGGTACGGTATTAATTAAGTGCAAAATGTCTGCAAGACATCCTTTGAGTGCTTACGATCGTGGATGAGCAGTTGTCCATCTTGAAGCATGTCAAAGTGTCACTACTGTGGCCACAGCAATAGGAATGTCAAAAATTGTCATATCGCGAATTAAAAAGGTCGCTGGAGGTGGAAATGCTATGCGAAAGCATGCCGGTGGTCGTAGAAAAAACACCACACCTCAAGAGGATCGATATGTGTCCCTAGTGGCAAAAAGGAACAAAAATCTCACTCCTAGTCAGATAGATGCAGACCTTGCAATCCCTACCGGTACATGTTATCTGCAGGAACTATTTTTAGGCAATTAAATCAGACTGGTTTGTATGCAAGGAAAGCTGTTCAATGCATCCCACTTAAACTACGCTGGTCGAGAAAGATTGTGTTGGTGTAAGGAACATATTGGTTGGGGTCAGCAACAATGGGCCCCAGTGATGTTCTCCGACGAATCCCGCTTCACTGTGACAAGAGATTCTGGCTATCAGTTAGTGTGGAGAGAGAGAGGAACACATTACGCAGCACAGAATGTTTATGAACGTGATCGATATGGACAAGGCATGATGGTGTGGGCAGGCATTATGCACAATGGCAGAACACCGCTTCACATCTTTGAGAAAGGTAACGTAATATCACAACGGCATTGCAGAGATATTATTCTGGATCATGTTCATCTTTTTAGGTGTACGCTAGGTCCAGACTTTCTGTTTATGGACGACAAAAATATCGGACACACTAGAAAGTGAAAATATTGAACGCATGGAATGGTCTGCTTACTCTCCAGACTTAAATTCTATAGAGCATGCTTGGGATGCGCTTGGCAGACGTGTTTCTCAAAGAAGTCACCCTCACCGAACGGTGCAAGCACTAAAAAACACCTTGAGAGAGGAGTGGGAGAATATCCCCCATGGACTCTTCAATAGTTTAATAGACAGCATGAATAACAGATGGAAATGTGTACTAGTGTCCGAAGAGGCCATATTCCTTACTGGGAGACTGATATCTCTCATCCTTTCATATGAAAAGATCTTTTTTTTGCCGAGTCCGAAATTTTTCAAAGGAGACATTTCTTTATTTTTTTGTTATCCCACTTTCCCATGTGGTGCGATCCGTACCATTTTGCATAATAAATATAACACTCTACCTCTATTACATATGTTCTTAGTTTCATTTCTTCAATCATTGCCTGTGATTATTTATTTCAAAACATGTTTCTGTTCCTTAGCAATTGTCAAGCAGTGTCTATAGACAGACAGACATTTTCTAAGAACAGTCAATTCGTGTTCAGGATCTCCTAAAATGTAGAAATACGTTGAAAATTTTTACCAATCCAATACTTGGTTCTTGTAAAGATATAAGAAAATAAAAAACAAATCACTGATGGCTCGGTCTATAGGCACAGGTAGATTTCGAAGACGCAGACAGTGGGAAGCCTGTTTTTTGGGGAATTTTGGAAGAAATAACCTTTTTCCATAATGCGGCAGTTGAGACCGACCACTTCGAAATCTACCTTTGTCTGTATCTGGAGCCGGCAAGGATTTTTTTTGTTTTTAATTTTGCTTTGCTGTAAGGGTTGGTCATACAAAAAACTTGTCAGTATAAAAGTTGTAGATAATAGTAAGAGGATTTATAACAAATTTAAGCGGATTTGATATCTTGTAAATTGACAAAGTTATGAATTTTTTTTTTCTTAAACCCCTATTCCCCCCCCCCCCCCCCCCTGAGGCCATTTTGAATGATATCAAAAATCTGTCCTACATAAATTTTCGGCACTTTTCTTAGAAGTAATAATAACTTTAAATGGTTTCGATATACATCATAATTAAGAAGTTATGTGTCTTTTTTTCTGTTTTCACAAAAAGCACCCCCCCCCCCCTACACACACACATTTCCCCAATCTTGGTTCGATTTTGCCCATTAACGAACTTGACCATATTGAGATTTTATGCCCCTTGATTTCATGTATCAGTTTGGATGAGATTTGTGCAGAATTATTGAATAGATAGATAAAGTTTTGAACTGGGTGTGGTTTTGGGTTCTTTGAGTCATGATCGGCGTATATCTGGAAATCTACCTAAAATGCCACCTGAACATAGGCAACTCGAAAGAATGAATTCCTTCCCAAACTCGTCCCGGAAAAAATAAGTCATGACGGTCCGGCCCGACCCGCGGGTCGGGCCGGGACAGTCAGAAGCTTTTCCCCGTGCAGGCCTCTAATGTTGGTTTATGGACTCTTTTTTGGCTCAAGGGGGGGGCGATCGCCCCATCGCCCCCCCCCTTAGATCCGCCATTGTTGGGGGATCACGGTACTTTGTCTCTTTCATAGACGATTTTTCTAAAAAGGCTGCCGTTTTCCCAATTAAACATAAAGATGAGGTCTTTGATACTTTTGTTCGATTTAAAAACAGAGCAGAAAGGTTCATTGGAAAGAAAATTAAGGCCATAAAATCAGATAATGGAAAGGAATACTGTAATTACAATTTAAACAACTTACTGAAAAAGAGGGAATAGATCATCAGAAGACGAACCGGTACACGCCGGAACAAAACGGGGTTGCTAAGAGATTTAATAGCACTATAAATAATAGGATTCGAACAATGTTGAAGGATAGTGGTTTAGAAGAAAAATTTTGGGCTGAGGCAGCTGTCTGTTTCACATATGTTTGGAATAGAGTTGTCCATCAAGGCCAATTAAGGATACCATTTGAATTATACGGTGGGAGACGTCCTTCTGTGAGTCATTTAAAACCGTTTGGATGCACTGCACTTATAGGGATTCCCAAGCAACTGCGAAAAAAATTTGATATGCGTGCAACTAAAGGTATCATGGTTGGCTATGCAGGACAGACAAAGGGATACAGAATTTATAATCCTGAAAGGGGTGTTGTCGAGGAAACTTTAAATGTGAATTTCAATGAGAAAGAAATGTACAGTGGTCGCATCCTGGGCACCATGGACTGTAATTCTGAGAATGGGAAAGTTTTGTCAGGAGTTGAAAATCGTTATATTGATAATGAAGAATCTGATTCTGAATCTAAATTTGATCAGATTAAACCACAAAACTCTATAAAGTTACAAAGCACTCCCAAAAAGGAAGTTGAAATAAATTCCGAAACTGAAGAATCAGGAGATGAACACCCAGACCAGGATGTGAATGAAACTGGAAAAACCCCTTGTGAAGCTATTAAATGGGTCCGAGAAGCCATTATGAGAAAAGATAAGTCCCGCAATGATATATATTATGGTGTGGAGGGTTCCAATACTAAACTTCGATCTTATAGAGATGTTGAGAATTACTGTAAAGCCAGAAATATTGATTATCGAAAGGAATTTTTTAGTTTTAGAAACAAAGATGATTATTCTGGTTTAGAACCACGTCCCAGAACTGAACACTATGAAGCTAACATAACGGAAGTAGAAATACCATCTTCTTATTTTGAAGCTATGTGTTCTCCTTTTAGAAAAGAATGGTCTAAGGCGATGGATGATGAAATAACAACCATGAAGGAAAGGCAAGTATGGGAACTTGTCCCCAAACCTAAAGAAGAGAAAGTTTTAGGTAACCGCTGGGTATATTCCATTAAACGTAATGAAAAAGGTGAAATTGCTCGTTATAGAGCTAGGCTTGTAGCACAAGGCTTTAAGCAGGAAAAAGGCATATCTTACGAGGAAGTATATAGCCCAGTAGTTGATTTTTCTCTTATTAGATTATTTTTCAGTATACTAGTCTGTTTTTTCGGTTGGATTCATCGTCAAATTGACATAAACTGTACATATTTATATGCGAATTTATCTGAAAGAGTCTTTATGAGTCAGCCTTTGGGCTATGTCAGTGAGAAGTCTGAGTATGTTTGCCGCCTGAAAAAGGCAATTTACGGCCTTAAACAAAGTGGTCGTGAATGGTATTTTGAGCTTCGTAATGCACTTGAAGGATTAAATTTTAAGAAATTAAAATGGGCAAATTGCATTTTTATATTTAAAAGAAAGGTTCTATTATTGTTGTATGTGGACGATATTATCATTTTTGGACAAACAGAAACATTGGTTTCTGAAGTCATAGATCTCTTAAAATCTAAGTTTGATCTTAAATTGTTAGGACGCACTAAGAAACTCCTAGGTGTAGAGTTTGAAGAGAGGGACTGTAAACTTTTCATTCATCAAAAGAGTTACATTGAAAAGGTTTACAATATGTTTAAAGAGTATAAACCTCCAATTACATCTCTCCCAATTTCTAAAGGAGTTGTGTATTCAAAGTTAGATTGTCCAAAAGATGATATAGAACTAAATGAAATGCAAGATATTCCATATCGCAGCCTTGTTGGATGTCTCGCTTTTATAGCTAACAGGACTAGACCTGACATTTGTTTTGCAATAAACCTTTTCTCACAATTTCAGGAAAACCCTGGGCCTACTCATTGGAACGGGTTAGTTAAGCTACTTGGTTATTTGTATACAACCAGAGAAAAAAAGCTTGACTTATCTAAGATTGATAACCTTAGTGTCACATGTTATAGTGATGCAGATTATGCCACTAATCGTGATGACAGGAAGAGTATGGGAGGTTTTGTGTTGTTTATTGGTCAGTTGCCTGTTTCTTGGAAGACTTTCAAACAAAAGTCTGTTGCCCTTTCCACAATGGAAGCTGAGTTTACTGCACTTACTGAGGCTGCAAAAGAAATCACTTGGGTTAGACATATACTTCTAGAGTGTTTTGAAATGGGGTTATTTGGGAATGAAATAACACAATATGAACTTTGTTGTGATAATAAGTCTGCCATTGACTTTTGCAAGTCACCAATTGAAAATGCTAGGTCAAAGAATATTGATGTCAAATTGCATTTTCTAAGAGATTTGGTGTCTGAAAAGCTATTTAATTTATCTTATGTAAGAAGTACAGATAACCTTGCAGATATTTTCACAAAAGCTCTGGTTAAAATGTCTGTTGATAATTTCATTTCCAGACTATTTATATAAGTATAATAAAATTTTATGGCATATTTTTGAAATTTTAAAGTATATACTCTGAGGTTATGATATAATTGTAATGTTTTAGGTATATCTCCTGGTGTCTCATTCAGTGGCGCAGCCAGAATTCGGTTTAAGGGGGTGTTTTGAGTTTATAATAAAGATTTTTGCCGGTTATATGAATCATCGGTTAATGGAATCAGTCTTTTAAATGAATGAAATCATAATGCTTTTCTCCGCAATTACGTTGGTTATAATTCATTTAAACAGCATTTACAATATTAGAGTTACAAACTATAAAATGCACCAATGAAATAACACAAAACTAGGTTAGATTTATAAAGTGTTTAAAAATGATGAGGGGTAAACTTAAAAATGGAAGAGCACAGTACAGCAAATAATTTTTACGTAGAAAATAACAGAGTTGGAATCCATTTGTTCAATCAACAAGAACGAAAAATCAGGCGGAGGGGGGGGGGGGGGGGTATGACGACGGTTATAAAATTTATAAAATTCAACTATGTCCATCATAATAACAAGAACGAAAATTCATGCGTCAAGCATAGATTATGTAACACTTTCCAACGCTTCGAAAATAATTTTACAAATCATTACCATTTAATAAGCTGAAACATAACATCTAAGTAAACAATTTGGAAAACGCATAACATATTTAAAAACGTAATTTCAGGAATTTCCAACCTATACAATATTCGGAAAATTATCCGAATACTTTTATTCAGCCCTGTATATGATCTATAGATTTGTATATGTTACTATACATAGGATGTTAAATTTTAGTTTAGTTAGGAAACGCGTAACACAGTTTAAAATTCTCCATCTGGAGTTTCTGTCAATAAACGGAAATGTGTTCGCGAACTTTTGTGCTGCCCTATATATGATCTACAGAATTTATACACACCAAGTAATAGACAAAAAGTGAGTGATTATTCATCTTAGTATATAAATTCCAATGTGTTTAAAATAGTGAAACATTATTTAATTAAACCGCAAACGATTTTTCTCCATAGACGTAATGTAACGGAATTCTTTTGACTGTCCCTGTAAAGTAACTATAAGTGCTATGCACATCCTATTCCATATTAAGCTTCTTGTAATGCACCTTAGTGATATATATCAATTACAATGTGTTTGAAATTGTGTAACATAATTAAAATAAACCGCAAATGATTTTTCCCTATAGACCGTAATGTAACGGAATTCTTTTGAGTGTTCCTGTAAAAAAACTATAAGTGCTACACACTTCAGTTGAAATAGCGAACATGCTATAGATAAGGACAATAACATATAACAATTACAGGGCAATCCGAGCATATTTACAGGAGTTAGAGCATGGCCAGACGGCCATACGACCAGACAAACAGAAGTCATAAACTTTTCAACTAGGTTGAAAAGTGTTAAAAATACACAAGGTTTCATTGCAAAGAATCACGAATTCTTATTCCTAACTTTAATAATAATGAAGCAATTTTAACAAAATTTTCAATAGACTTACTTACCTTGCTTTTTGCCAAATGTAACAAGTCATTTAGAACTTTTAGAGCTAGAGTCTTGAAATTTTATATGGATGTTACTTAAAAGACGTAAATTCTCCCCAGAATTTATTTTTTCATTACGAAATTTAAAAGAATGCAAGAGTAAGAATCATTCTAAAATTGCGATTTATGTGACACAATTGGTATGAAAACATGGAATTTGGCATGATGATTACTTTTATGTAGTAATTGCTTATAACATTTTTAAAAACATTTAAAAATTTAAAAGGACGAAATGAGCTGAAAACTTTCTAAAAGCGTTCTAAATTATGATTTAGTTGAAACTGTTAGTGTTAGAAACTTGAAATTTAGTATAGAGATTACTTTTAAGATGGAAATGCTTATTGGCATAAAGAATTTATTATAAATGGGAAATTTAAAGGTGTGAAACAGCTGAAAGCATTCTAAATTACGATTTATTTAGAACCTCACGTCATATCGGGCCTTTCGAAGACGATCTTTTTTCTATTCTAAAAGTAACTAAACGTCTGTATTTCGACTAAATCCATTAAAAGCATCTTGGAAGATCAAAATTACAGCGCCTACAAAAATTTGGAAACGCTCTGATGAATAAAAGTATTTAAAAAAATCTCAGAATTTTTCGATGACAATGCAAAAAGAAATTTGGGTATTTTGGCGTGGGTTTGCTCAGCGTCGGCTCATGTTTTCAGTATTAAATGTGACTAAGTCTGTGACTTAGTCTTTTTTGACGTAACTCTGTGTTTCTGTGACTCTGTTCTCTTCGACTTTAGTCAAAGACAGACTTTTTTCACGGAATTTTAAAGAGGGGTGTGATACAGTTATATTGACAATCGAATAAAATTTCAGAGAGTTCGGACAATAACTTTTTTGTGTTGTTATTTTAAAGGACACGTCGCCAAAAAAAAAAAAAAAAAAAAAAAGAAGAAGAAAAAAAAAGACGCGAGAAGAAAGCATTTCTTTTACAGCTAGATATCAATATTTTTCCACGGTCTCTAAAACCATTATATTTATAACCATGGCTTTACAAATTTGATAAAATCTGGTAGCCAGTAAAAAATTCTAGTTACCAGTAAAAAAATATAAACGGCTCCCCTCCGAAGTCACTAATTTTCAAAAGCACAAAAGATTTTTATCAATTAATTGAGAAAAATAATAAGCCTATTGTCGGATTATTAGTTACATAGTTTAGAATAGTTACATCATTTAAAAAGATGGTATAAACAAAGTTTTCTAATGAAATTTATCAAAATTATTTATCTATGAAAAAAAAATGTAAAGGCTGCATTAACTGGTATGTTCTCGGAAATGCTGATTGCCGAAGGTTTCAAATGTCTGGATAAGTGAGTGCTGCAAAATCTATATCTGATGAGGGGGGCATGGATGAAACAGTGAAACAGGAAAACAATTTCTGCCTGTTTTCGTGTCGAAGTCAGTCAAATAATTATTTTTTATTAATTTAAAATTTGCATTTGTTAAACTTATTTTTACCTAATTAAAAATGCCGAAAATGAGAAAAAATGCCATTTATGGTCATTTCTTAGGTCAATTTTTGTACAAAAAATTATAATAACAATAAAAAAAAATCAGGTTAAATAACTTGGAGGCTAGATAGAAAAACTAGGTCGCCAGTGGCAACTTGGCGACTGCATTTGTCAAGACCTGTTTATAACTGATGAAAAATTTATAGAATTCAGACAACTGGGGTTATTTTTTTTTTAAACTATGAAACGAGAGACCCTTACGAGGAAAAGAAACAAACAGAACACTCAACCAAACAAGAAGGTGTCTTTAAAAAATGCTTTTCTGTCTAATAATCAATATTTTTTTGTGAAAATTTCATTTAAAAATATAAAATTGATATAAGATAGATAATCATACAAATTTGAGGTAATTATCATGAGCCCAGGCACCACCGGACGGGTCAGCTAGTATAATTTTAATGACGTGCAGATAGCATTCGTTAAAATACAATAAGTGTAAATCAATGCATAACTAATTTATTGCTGATCAATTTAAATTAATGCATGGTTAGCGTAAAATTGTGTGTAATTATAGATAGTATTTTTCTAAAAAAATGCATTTAGCGCACATTTAACGCCTTTTTTTTTTTCAAAATCCATATTCACAGGCAGGGCTTAAATTCTAGGAAAAAAGAGTACCGGGGCTCTAATTTTCAGCAGTAACAACAACCATCAACCCAAACCCCCTTTCATTAGAAGGAGGTATGCATTATGCTTGTTATCCCACCCGCATATTTATATTTCATACATTATTTGTAAAATTTAAAGCAATTTTGTCTTTTGTAAAAAAAATAATAATACATTTTGACTTTTAATAATGAAATTTAATAAATGAGTAGAGCAGAAAATAAGCAAAAAAAAAAAAAAAAGTGCCCAGAAATAGAGAAAAAAAAATAATGACAGAAGAAAATTTGTTAGGGAGAAACACATTCTATTTTTTTTTTTTTACGCAAACCACGAAACCACATTACCATATCAGCATCTTTATAACAACAGAAAACTAACTGTCCGAACTTAACATCTGCAGGAATTTTAGCATGCAGATGTATTGAGAAATAGACATTGCATTTTATCTTTCTTTATTTATTCTGTGATCCAAAACGTATGCATTAGGAAGTACGCAGATGCCAAACTGAAAATGATTTCATTTCTTGTATTAAAACCGCAAGCACATACGAAAGAAATTTAGACATGTACATTAATTGAAAAGAATCACTTCAAGCTGCGATAAAAGATTCTGCCAAGGTGTAAAGTCCAAAACACTTAATTTTAACTTTAGCAGTGTTGATTCATATAAGCGGCAATTATAGTAATTTTTTTAGCTCTGGGGGGGGTTTTAACCCCCAAACCCCCCCCTCTTGGCTGCGCCACTGGTCTCATTTGATATTTTTGAATTGTAAAGATTTAATTTTTTTTTACATGTAATCTCTTGATGCTTTTATGCCACATATTAAAAGTTTTTTTTTTTTTTTGAATGACTTGTTTTATATGTATCCTTAAATGGGATGATTGTTGTAAGCAGTCTTGGCTTTTGGATCAGGAGCGGATTTGACGGTTTATTTGTTGCAATTTTTTATAATTTAAGAGTCCTTTTGCAATTTTGTAATGCTCCTTTCTTAATGGAAAATTTATTATTAGATATTAAGGGGGGCATGTCTTGTTAGACATTTGTGTTTTTTTTGGGATCTCAGTGATCGCGAGAGGGGGGCCTTATGTTGTGAAAACCTTAATGTGGAAGTTTAACTTCCCCATATTTGTTGTTTTTCTTTTAGGTCTCGTGCCACTGAGATATTCTAGTTTAAGTGCTTCTATCGCGATCTTACTCGCACCTGGATACGCGATCTCTTAGTGTAAACAAAAACACATGTTTTTCTTGCTCCTACGTATGCATTGCGTCATTGCCAGGTGCCGTTTCCTGATTGGATGCCATGACTGCGCATGTGTTGAACAACTAGCTTAAATACCACTGCATGACTTGTCTGCTCTCTTCTCTCTTTGCTTATGTGGCAGCTGCATACATATCGTACGATGTTTTGTTTTAGTTATGTTTAAATGTCTGTGCAAGTATGCCAGACTGTTTGTTGTTAATTCTTATAATGTTAAAGTATGTTTAATAAATGTTATTTATTAACTTAAGCCATCCTCTTATTCAGAGTCAGTTTACTTTTACTTTACCATTTGAGCCCGGTGGATAAACCATCCAAATTCTTTAAGAAAAACAAATACCGTTTATTAAAAAGACATTAAATAAAATAACAAATAAAAATAAAATAAGAATAATATTAACATTATTGAAACACTTATCTGACTTGAATTCGTTATGATAACATATCCATTTATCATGACACAGGTACTTTACATAATATAGATGATCAACTGAAAAACTTAAATATCACTTCTGAAACTGATGTAACCGGAACTCAACGTCGTCTTGAATAAGATAAAACAGTTCAAATTTCATTCTGAACCTCACGATCCAATTAGAACTTCAATTGATGCTAAAAGAGAATTCAGATGAACTGTTGACAATTACTTCTTAGACAGTTTTAGGAAAAACTAATTCAAATGATTTAAGATGAAAAACTACAACGGCTACAAGTTCAAGTCGATTAAACTTCATACTATCTTCGTTGATTCGACAGCTCCAGTCACTAATCTAAAACTGCTCAGGACGTTATGAAGACGGGTCTAAATATCAGTCATTCGTCTAACACTATTTCAGTTCACAGGAAAAACATCCAAGAACAGGAAAATTGACGAACTTGATAAATGATGAACTTCATTTCCAAAAGACAACTATAAAACTACTGACCGACTTTCATAACTATTACACACGAGCTATCACTATCAATGACTGAAGTCAAACACTTTAAAAATAACATCGAGCCATCTCTGCAAACGGTTGAAACGAAAAACAACAACTACAATTCCTCCGAAAAACTAAAAGAACAAATGCATCGTAAGCATAGTCAGCAAAGAATATATACCGATCTTTGACGCATGCTGATTAACTATGCATGACAGAACAACGCCCTCTTCTGGCATCTAGAATGTTCCTAAGAGAGTGGAGTGGAGATGTACGATTACTTATGCAAATCACGACTACCACGATTTGCGACCGCCATCTAGTATCGACAATCGGAACCACTCTAGAAGAGGGTGGAAGAAAGATACGAAGTGACGTTCTTCGATAAGCAGAAATGCGATGTAAACAAACCGTAGACTGAAGAGGGAAAACTTTAATAAAAATAAGTACTGTAAGTAAACTTTAGATATTAAATAAATAAGATTTAAAGTATAAAATATAAATAAAGGAAAGATATTTAAATGAACTATTGTAAATCAAGATGAATGAATATTATTAAATAAAGAGCATATGGTAGGATATATAAAGATGTGAGTACAGGGACAAGACCAAGGGTTGCAGATTCCTAACAGGGTTTCGGTTTAACTAAACTTTTCAGTTTGGGTTGGATTGCGTGTCGACTTTAGGTTTCGCATTAACTTAAATTTTCATTTTGGGTTAGGTTTCAGGCTAAATTAAATTTGCAAGTTCGGGTCGATTATTGGGTTAACTTAAATTTTCAGTTTCGGATCGCGCTGTGACACGAAGGAATTTATTTTGTCGCGTTCGAATAGGGTTACCGTTCGATGACATTTTTGACTGGTTCGGGATTTGGGTTAACTTAAATTTTCAGTTTCGGGTCGGGTGCGTGTCGACTTTGGGTTTCGAGTAAACTTAAATTTTCAGGTTTGGGTTAGGCTTCGGGTTAAATTAAATTTTCAGGTTCGGGTCGGTTTTGGGTTAACTTAAATTTTCAGTTTAAGTTTGTGTTGCATGACGACGAAATTCATTTTGTCAGGTTCAGATCGGGTTACGGTTCGATGGATTTTTTTATCGGGTTCGGGTCAGGTTTCGGTTCAACTTGAATTTTCTAGCTTGGATCGGGTTGTGACACGAAGTTATTTGATTTGTCGGGTTCGGATCGGGTTACGATTTGATGAAATTTTTGACAGGTTCGAGTTTTGGTTTAACTTCAATTTTCAGTTTCGGGTCGGGTTGCATGTTGACTATATGTTTCGAGTCAACTCCAATTTTCAGATTTGGGTTAGATTTCGGGTTAAATTAAAATTTCCAGTTCGGGTTGGTTTTGGGTTAACTTAAATTTTCAGTTTCGGTTCGAGTTGCGTGACGATGAAATTTGTTTTGTCGGGTTTGGATCGGGTTACGGTTCGATGGATTTTTTTATCAGGTTCAGGCAGGGTTCGTTGATATATATCATGATATCTATCATGATATATATCCGATATTTATTTTTAAAATATCAAGATTTTTGATATTTTCATATTATTTGATATTTATTTTAAAAATATCAAGATGTTTGTTATTTTCAATATTTGATATTTATTTTCAAAATATCACAGTGCAAGATATTTTTGCTATTTTAAGTCAAAACAAGTGTAAATGAAATTTTCAACTGATATTGACTGTCATTCTGTAGATAAAGAACATTTGTCTCTGGCAGTGACTTTTCTAGCTAAAGAAAAAAAACAAAAATCTTATCCAAGCTTCGTTTGAAGTATTTATTTTTAAATGTAGATTATATGGGACTAATAATTATGTGGCAATTAACTAATTCAGGACAGATATAGAAAGATAAACTGTCTAATTTAGATAATCAGGCTTCATTAGAAAAGAATCAATTTCTCGTTTTGGTGTTGTTGAGCTTAAATTGTACAATATGTTAGGGAATAAAAAATAAATAAGCTTACATTTTTATGTTCAATTAAAAAAAAAAAAGTATTTAATTTTTTGTTTTATACATTTCTGATTTCTTCATAGTTGATACTGAATTTTATAATCGTTTTTTTATAAGTGTATAAAGCACATAGTTTCTGTTTTGTTGATTAGTTATCTTCAATTTTGCTCAGAGTGAAAAATAAAAGAAGAAAAAGGGGGAAAAAAGCATTTTGAGTATATTGTTTAAGTTTTCATGTTAAGTGCAATATATTTTAGCTTCTAATTTATATTATGCTTGAAAATATTTATTATCAGCAGTAAGTTGACTGTTTTGAAAATATCGGATATATATTGAAAATATCGGATATATATCAAAATATCGGATATTTTTGATATTTTCTAAAATATCATGATATTTACATACCCTGGGTTCAGGTCGGGTTTCAGATCAACTTGAATTTTCTGGCTTGGATCGGGTTGTGACACAAAGAAATTTATTTTGCCGGGGTCGGATGAAGTTACGATTCGATGAATTTTTTGACAGGTTCGGGTTTCGGGTTAACTTCAATTTTCAGTTTCGTGTCGGGTTGCGTTTCGACTTTGTGTTTCGAGTTAACTTTAATTTTCAAATTTGGGTTAGGTTTTGAGTTAAATTAAATTTTCAGGTTCAAATCGGTTTTTGGGTTAACTTAAAATTTCACTTTCGGATCGGGTTGCGTGACGACAAAATTTAATTTGTCGGTTTCGAATCGGGTTATGCTTCGATAGATTTTTTTATCAGGTTCGGGTCGGGATTCGGGTTGACTTGAATTTTCTGGTTTTTATCGGGCTGTGACATGAAGCAATTTACTTCGTCAGGTTCGGATCAGGTTACAGTTCGATGGATTTTTTGTCGGGTTTCGGGCAAACTTAAATTTTCAGGTTCCGGTCATGTTGCATGACAATGGAAATTATTTTACTGTAAAATACCGTTAATCCGCCCTCCCCTAAACGTGACGAAAAATCGTAAAATAATCAGGGGAGTGCGCTTACACGGTATTAAAATTGTAGTATATGATATTTATAAGTGGTGGTGGCGGGAGATGCTAATGGCCGATCGTCGCAGAGTATGCATTATTTTAATAAAGTGACAAAAGAAAAACATTTTAAAAAAAAATGATATACAAAATAGAAAAAGAGTATAACTTCACGATTAATGGCAATTTCAGATTATAGAAAACTCTGGATTTCAGAAGCTTTGAAACTGGAATGCATTTAGATAAATAATAACATTAATATCTGTCATTAATATGGTAACAGAAAAATAAAAGGAACTTAATAATTTAAAATAATTAAAAAACACTGGGAAATTGCAGTTGAAAATATCCTGAAGTAATTTCAAGAACTAGTTGTGGTGTCGCCATCTGTTGTAAGTTAGGAAGATTAAATAACCGTTTTTTTTTTTTTTAAATCATAATTTCGTATCTATAAATGCTAAATAAATAATACAAATCACAAATATTGAGAACATATAGAACGAATTGGTAGTGTTGCCAGATTATTAAAACAAAAAACATTACTACCACAAAGATAGTACAAATTCGACTGTGTATCGACAAATCGATTGATCTGATCAATCAATCGATATTTTTTTTTTTGTAATTGGTTTTCATAATAATGTTAAATACAACTATAAATTCTTTAATACAATAAATAGATTCTCTTTTAATCAAAATATTTTCCACACAGTATCAAATACACATTTCTTTAACTTATTTGATGAGAAACTTCAGTATCGATATTTTTATTACCTTCATACCACCATGGAAATAAATTTACAGCAAAACTAATGTTTGGTTATATTGCTTTTTCAGATCGACAATGTGTTTGCACATGTTTGCGATATATCAGAGAATCGTCACACCTTTCTGATCCGTCGGAAAAAAAAAAAAACACTCGGGAGATAAAATTTTTGGTGTTGATCTTGACGTGCACGGCAAAATTTCTTTTGGGGGAGGACGCTTTCTCGGGATTTTTTAAATTTTCCAATTTGTTTACAAAGTAGGAGGGGGGCACTTAATCGGGAAGGGCGGATTAACGGTATTTTACGGTAATGTTTTCGGTTTGTGTTGCGGTTCGATAGAATTTTTTTGTCGGGTTGAGTTTCGGTTTAACTTCCTTTTCCAAGCTTGGGTCAGGTTGCGACAGGAAGGAATTTGTTTCGTCGAGATCGGATCGGGTTACGGTTCAATGAAATTTTTAACAGGTTCGGGTTTCGGTTTAACTTAAACTTTCAGTTTTGGGTTGGGTTGCGTGTCGACTTTGAGTTTCGCATTAACTTAAATTTTCCTGTTTGGGTTAGGTTTCAGGTTAAATTAAATTTTCAGGTTCGGGTCGGTTTTTGGGTTAACTTAAATTTTCAGTTTCGAATCGGGTTGTGACACAAAGAGATTTATTTTGTCGGGTTCGGATCGGGTTACAGTTCGATGGAATTTTTGATGGGTTAGGGTTAACTTCAATTTTTAGTTTCGGGTCGGGTTGCGTGTTGACTTTGGGTTTCAAGTTAACTACAATTTTCAGGTTTGGATTAAATTAAATTGTCAGGTTCGGGTTAACTTAAATTTTCAGTTTCAGTTCGGGTTGCGTGATGTCGAAGTTTATTTTTTGGGTTCGGATAGGGGTTACGGTTCCAATCATGGGATTAATCATTGAATCATAGGGGTTACGATAACCCTGAGTAATGTGGCTCTAATCCAAGGAAAAAGTGTTTTAACTGGAAAAAAAGCCGAAAATTTTTATTATTGTTCATAAATAGTGGTGACAAACAGTTGCAGATATAATACCAATGGTTATTTATTAACCAAATGACTTGGAAAGAATGTCACAAAAGGTCCCGTTCAAATCTGTGCATAACTAAGAAAGTTATGATTTGACGGGGAGGGGCAGCAGAAAGGGGACGAACTTGAAAAATACACAACTTAATGAACTAACTAACTGGCCTTGCTGCGGGGCCTTGAATCTTCTAAAACCTCGAATATGATAATCCTTGAACCGAACGAAACTCCGAATCGGGTCGTTCTAAACGTTCACAGACCTTTCCAACGATATATCACATGAGGGGTGTGTGCAAAATTTAGATAAGTACACCCCTTGGGGGTGGTAAAGTGAGGGGATGAATACCGAAGATGCATAATATGATTAAGCAGTCACAGACCTTACGAACGATATATCACATGAGGGGTATCGGCAAAATTTAGAAAAGTGCCCCCCGTGTGGACAAAACGCACCCCCCCTCCCTGTTCTTAAATAGTGGTGACAAACAGTTGCAGATATAATACCAATGTTTAGTTATTAACCAAATGACTCTGGAAAGAATGTCAGAAAAAGTCCCGTTCCAATCCGACCATAATTTAAAAAGTTATGATTTCGGGGGGAGGGAGACTGCCCCCTCCCTTAATTTTTACCTCACTTTCAGGATCTTTTATTTTCGGCGGCTTAGGCATCAGCCCTACTTCTTTCTAAATTTTTATTAAATTCGCACAAGAAATTCTAGCTAAAATATAGTTAGCCCTCTTCAGTGTTGAATTCAAACACTTTTTTCCTCGAGGGATTTCTGTGGCTCCGGGGGAGGGGGGGGGGGCATTGTAGACTTCCGGGGCGAAATTGCACTTTTTAGACATTAAAAGCTTAAAAACTGCCTTCTTCCCACTCCACCCCTTGTTTCCCTTCCCTACGCGTATCGTTCATATTTTGAATATTATTTATTTTCTGGATTCACTCTTAGTACCCCTACCTCTAACAGAAAAGATAATTTTACCTGGAAAGAAACAAAAAAACTGCCTTGAAACAAAATTTGACAGTAGCTAATCTATACTACTAATATTATAAAGGAGTAAAGATTGTTTGTTTGTTTGTTTGTAGGGGGTAATCAGAGCCGTCCTTAGCGAAAGCGAGGCCGGGTGCAAGAACTATATATATATTCATTGTAATTAGAGATTTACCTGATTAGTTTAAGGGGTTCATTAGTTAACTATGGGGGGGGGGGTAACGGGGGGATGACCCCCCCTTAATATATTGTTTATTTCTTTATTCCCTTAATATATTGTTTATTTTTTCGATGGGCTTATTTCAAAATTCTTTGAAATAAGAGTATAATATACAATTAGTGTGAATAGCCTGTGAACTCAATGCCCTCAGTTTAACAGGGCAGTTTTTTTTTTTTTTTTTATACTGAAGGAGCTAGAAATTTGAAATTTGTCATTGTAGTTACTTTTAAGATGTAAATGCTCTCTAAGAACAAAATAAAAAAGAAATTTAAATTTAAAAGGGTGAAATGAGCGAAAAGCGTTCTAAAAACAGTCTAAATTACAATTTCTATGAAATCTCTGGAACTACAGAACCGATTTCAAAAGTAATGGTGGCAAATTGATGGGGACAATCCCTACTCCAACATAGGCTATATTTTATGTCGGTGCCACTAACATCAATGGGGTGCAGGATCGAAAAATGTTCGAAAATTGCGACTTTTTTATACTGAAGGGGAAAGAAATTTGAAATTTAGCATTGTAGTTACTTATAAGATGTAAATGCTCTCTAAGAATAAATTTTTTAAAAAATCGAAATTTAAATGGGTGAAATGAGCAAAAAGCGTTCTGAAGTCATTCTAAATTACAATTTCTATGGAATCTCTGGAACCACGGAACCGATTTCAAAAGTGATGGTGGCAAATTGGTGGTGACAATCCCTGCTCCAACAGCCTCTTTAATAAAAAACTATGCGTTGCTGACGACTGGGTTTTTCGCTAATTGTTGCACCAGATTAATCTCGGAAGATGAAACATTTGAAGTTACTGAAAAAAATGATAGGTCAAAAAGTATTTGTCAGAAAATTGTTAGACAAACTGCGTTTGAAAGGTAAAAAATTGTATTTTTCTTGATATAAATTTTAAATCTAATGATTATGCCGTTTTTCAAATATTGAATTTCAAAAATTACCAAATTTTCCAATGGAGTACCATAGCGAAACCTTCATGCGTAAAAAGATAATAAGGGCGACGTGTCCTGACGTGTATATTGGCTATAGCACGAGTCACAAATTATAGTAGCCTTATTCTTCTGTTAAAATATAAAAGGGAATTATGAAATGTCAATATTTTGTTTGATTAAAGGTTCGTTAAAAGAAATTGACCAGCGTAGCGGGCGTAGCTTGCTAGTATATTATATACTGCTATGCTAAAGAAATGAGCGCCAGAAATATCGATTATTATCTGCTAATTCCCATTATCACGATGTATGATCAAATGTTCTGCCATTTGATCGATAAATTTAGGCGTTACTCTTTTTAAGCTGTCTGTGTAAGAATCGATTCTAAAACATCAATACTAGAATTTGTTAATCTATTATTTTTTTAATCGATGTTGTTTTATATAGTATCGATGTAGATCGATTATCAAATTTTTCAGAATCGCCCATCACTACTTGAAATAGACAAAATATTTGGTTAAAACTTAGATATACTTAAAAGATATCATTCGTGGCAATGAATTAAAAATTCGCCTTCAAGGAAGCAGGGCTAGTAAAACCGCATCTGGCACCAAAAATGGAAATTTTAAATACCACCATATTCCATTATGAGAACGATTAGTATATATAGCATCTTTTACAGAGCATTACTTGCATGAAAAAATTCTATAAATAATATAAAACTAGTCGTTGGGGGCCACCGTAACACTTACCCATCATGGATATGCATAATATAAAATATGAAAATAAAACATGTGTAAGCTATTTATAAAAAGCATTGCAATTCGAATAAAATTGTGGCTTGATGACGTCAAACTTTAAATGCTCAATTACTGAAATGCGTAAAAGAAACATCCTCATAACTCCAAAATTGATAATCATATTAACTAACAGTTTACTGCGTCAGATTAAGCATGTCATTTCCAATTAAAATATATCTTTGAATTGAAATTTGAATGAAATACAGGGTCATGAAAAATCGAAAAGGGTGGAAAATAGGATTACAAATATCTCGGCAACTCATTATCCGATCAACTTCGTTCTTTATGCAAAATTTATGTTTTTTATTGTCTTTTATATTCACTCCTTAAAATAAACAATTTCGAAAATTTTTATATACCTTTTATCAGAACGAATATTTCTAGAGTCCGAAAAAAATAGTTCCGGATAATCGAATAAGCTTCTTCCTATTATTACATACTAAGTACATACCAAATTTCAAGTCTCTATGTCAATTTGTTCAGGAGATAGAGCATTTACATACACACAGACAGACGGACGGCAAATTTTTTTTTCTAAAAATATGTTTTTTGGAATCTCCAGTGTCTGAAACATGTAAATCCATCAAAAAAAATTTTTGATTTTCAAAACGATTACAAGATTTACCCTATACGTATGATAGGTAAGTAATAAGTTTTGCTGAAGTATTTGTCAATTTGGGCTTTATGAAATTTTAGCTTCTTGCGAAATCTCTAACGAAGTAATGAGACTGATTATTACAACAATTCAAACAAACATTTTCGGTCTGCTCATTGTAATTATTGGTTCGCTTCACATCCTCCTCCGCTCAATTTATAATATAATAAATTTAACAGTATAAATTACATTAAAACAATCAGCAATTTCCTGTACCGATATATTCAAAATCCCAAATAACTGAAATAAACACTTCAGAGAAACATTATCTATCACGTAAAATATTTAAACAGAATTTGTTTTACTTTAGCATTACAGTCAGTGATGAATTCAGGGGTGACACTGAGCCCCTAGAGTTTCCACATTTTCGGTTATTTAATGTCCCGAAATTGCAACCCCCCCAATACACACTCTGAATACCATAATGCCATGGACGCCAATGAAACACAGGGAAGTATAAGATATTAAAACAGTTGTTCTGCTAGCCCTCAACATGCAATACAGAAATTTAAGAAATATTTTTTTTTTTTTTTACATTTCTTTTTCGTTAGAGGAGATAATTTTTCAACACATAAACTCAAAATTAAAAAAATAAAAACTTTATTCCATGAAAGTTTTAGTGGGGCAGATCTCCCGTGACCAAAATTTCACAGTTCTTTCGGTACTTCTCTATTATCCCGTCGACCACTTTTCATAACAAAAAACTATCGCCAAACTGTAACACCAAATAAACGGGAGAACATTGCCATTGGAATATCAAATTAAAAAAATAAATAAAATATAAGAATTTAAGGACAAAATTCTTATTAATAGTAAGTAATAAATCAGTAAAACATAATGAAAAATACATGCAAATGTCGAATTAAAAACCATTTGATGGCATAACAAACATGTAAAATGCTTCTGACATCAAGTAAATGGGACTGCATTTTTGGCGTTTAATCTTACTGTTTGGCGATAGTTTTTGTTAGGAAAAGTGGTCGATGGGATAATAGAGAAGTACTGTTCTTTCTTCTGTTAGTGCATAATTAATCATGCTACTTGGGCATAAGTAAATCATTTTTTTTCAACATAAAATTTACAGATTTAAAGATTTAAATTTCAGAACAGATTTAAATTTCAAAATTCAGGGAGGGGCAATTGTCCTCCCTTGCCAGCACCCATGATAATGCCCACCCCCTGCCATCCCAAACCTCCGAAATACCTCCCAGAGAAAAATGTCTGAATTCAAGACTGATTAGAGTATTAAATAGTCTTCATATGTTTCATGATAATGGGAAAAAGCATGAAGAAAATCTTAAAAAGGATGAAATATGAAAAATAATTAAAAAAGGAAGAATCTGCATGTTCGTTTATTTTTTTTATCAGACAGTACATTAATATTTTACAACTTATAATTATGAAGAAATAAATATATCTTTTTTTTTTTTTTTCCTCGTTCTTCATCGTGGAAACTGTTTTTTAATATCTCATTTGTGAAGAAGGGGTGGGGGGGCATTTCAACATATTTTATTCTATTAAAATTGAACACTTCATATTCAAATTGCATAATATTCATTTCCACTGTTGCAAATGAAATATTATAATGCTTAAAATTACCACCAAACGATTTTAGGCACTGACCAATGGTCATACATACAGAGGCAGTCAAACACCAAATACTCACATATATCACACGAACGTGGTTTTAAAACAAATTCTGGGGGGAAAAAAACTTGCGGTATAGAAGTAAAAATATGCTGTAAAAATGTACTGCTACTTTTGTTTCTTTCTAATGTGAATATTTAATTTTTTTCCAATCGTTTCTTCAAAAGCAATAAATTCCTTTTGAAAGAGATTTATTTATGTCAATACCAATCATTGATCCTCGTCTGCCATCTTATCGTTGTGCTAACAAGAAATTTATATCTTCAGCTATTTTGATTTATGTTCAATGCATCAGCATGAGCAATATAAAACAAGTTATCTAATTTTGAAGAAAATACATGTTCTTCAGTTTCATTTGTTCTTCTTTAACAGTCTTCATTCTTCAAATAATTCCAGACATTTATTATCTTTATATCAATGAAATTATCTTTAGATAATTAAATTAATAATTATATTTACAAATGCTTTTATGGGTTTGATAGTGTATATAAGTGACTTTTTAATACATTGAAATAATTTTATTAATATTGGGATTAGATATATTTTTTCAAGTAAAAGGAGAAGAAAACAACAAAATGACCCCAAATTATGAAACTTATGCTTCTTTGAGTTACCTATAAATATTAGTTTTCAGTGATTAAATTTTACAAGAATTACTTTTAGATATAATGGAACAAATTTAGAAGATGAGAGCAATAAATTTTTAAAACTTCAAAAATAAGCACCACCCTACTGTACATATGTACTTTTCTGGGATAATTTGATCCATGCAGCTCAAATATAGAATTAAAAATGAGTATATTATAATAAAAAACAAAGTTGGTACAATTTTTAATGATCCAATTTAATACAATTTTTAATATATATAGTGATTATCCAATTAAAATTTTCATATGCCAGAAAAATTGCAGTACATGCAACATTTTTAGTATGCATGCTATAGGTTCGCCACTCCTGTTCTAGAGTGAACACTACTAATTGTATGTATTTATACATTACTTTCAATATGATTTTAGGCATTTTATATGGCATACAAATATATTGATGCAATTGAATTTAATTAATAAATAACTAAGACATTTAAATATTTTTTTATAATTTAAATTAAAATGTAGAAGTAAAAAAATTATAATAGTAAACAAGATAACAAACCTCATATACATTAGGATGCCAGACTTTAGTGAGAAATCGAATAGATGGCGGAGAATAAGGATAATCTGGAGGAAATTTCACTCGAGCCTGCAATTTGGAAAAAAAATGTATATTTCATAAGGAACATAATTACTAATATAATTATTCATTTTAACAAACATTAATAATTTAACCAGAATATATAATTACAAGACAAGTAGTAAAACTTTGTAAAATTTTAGGGGTAATTATTACGAATTAGAAAGCATGTTTTTGGCATGTATTACACAATTGTAGAAAATATACTTACAAAACACTAATTAATGTACATAACACTAAACTAAATTATATCTATTTAAATTTGACATTAATTCAACTTAAACTTCAATTCACTATTATCTACCTTTGCTCTTTTGTCCCATGGTATGAGTTGATTATATTTTTTATTATGGACAAGTAGGGTGTAAAAAAATCATGATTTTTTTTTTTTTAATAAAAAAAATCAGATTTTTTAAATTTAAATCTGTTTTTTATGATTTTTTTTTCCCCTGCATTAAAATACAGAATAGCTACCAAGAATTTCATCTTTCCAAAACAATTACTCCTCTTATTAGTAACTTTATGTTTTTATTCTTTAATTTAAAAAAATATATAATTAGTAATTAGTAATTACAGGAATTATAAAAACTACAAATTAGTAATTTCATTAGTTAGTAGCATACAATATTATGTACATCAATACTTTGCAATAATTATGTAAAACTATATTAAATACTATTGATTTTTATATTTATTAAAATTATTAATAACTGCTTCAATATTAAATTGTTAGCACTGCTCAACCTTAATAATTAGTAAATAACTCTCTTATTAGGAAAATAAAATACATTTTTATGCTTTAATTACTAAAATGATATTTAATAACAGGGTGGTGCAAAAGATTAACTATTGAAAACTAACGATTAAAAGTTTAATCATGAGTAAAGATCGACGATAAAGTTCAATCGTCAATCTTTAGTCATGATTAAACTTTTAATCGTTAGTTTTCAATAGTTAATCTAATTAAAATTTTGCACCACCCTGATTAATAATTTAGTATTCAGTCTACAAAGAAAAAGGAGCACAGTGCTAGTTCCCAAAAAGGGCACTAGTTCAGTAGAAAAGGTATAATTTCATGAGGAAATATATCAGTTATGTGTTTAGTAAGAATATAAGGATAAAAAAGTATCTAATTTTTTAATATAATAAATAAAGTGACATAGATTTTTAATGATTTTTATGAATTACAAATTGAAAAGTAGAATTAAATTACAACATGATTTAATAACTTGCTGTTTTTTGAAAATAAAGTTTAATATTTTTGCAAGGTCTTGAACACACAGATTTAGAAATACTGTTGGTATGGAGAAATTTTCTACAAGAATTTTTACAACTAAAGATAAAATTCACTATTTTCTAATGAGTTATAACCAGGACTATACAAATTTGAAAAAAATCCAGTAGCCAGGTATAAATTCTAGTCGCCAGTAAAAAAAAAAATACCCCACTATTGATTTCCAAAAGCACAATTTTTTTTTTTTTAGAATTAAATGAGAAAAAATAATAACAAACATCGTTTAGAATTATTAGTTACATAGCTCAGAATAGTTCTTAATTAAAAAGGACAATAAAACTAAGTTTTATAAGGAAACTTATCCAAAATTAAAAAGAAATAAAGAAATATTGTAAACTCTGAATAACCGACATGTTCGGGAAATGCTGATTGTTGAATGTTTCAAAAGTCCGAATAGTTGAGTGCTACAACATCTATATCTGATGAGAGAGCATCGATAAAATAGTGAAACTGGAAAACAATTTTTTACCTATTTAGCCTATCGAGTAAAGTCAAATAATTCTGATTTTATTACTTCAAAATTTGAATTTAATAAACTCTCTTAGTTTTGCTAAATTAAAGAAAAAAGTTTAATTTGTTTTTTAAGTTTGGATATAATTTCAAGTTTATTTCTTAATATTTTGTAACTTTGCAGCATCTATAATGAGACATCTTACAAGAAATTTAATTAAACATTGTGACGTTCGCAGTAATATAGATTGCTAAAACGAAAAAATAAAAATAAATAAAATAAATAAATAAAAACATTTTCCCGCGCTGGGATTACATAACGGAATGGAGTAGCCGGCTGAGGTTTAACAAAAAGGAGAAAAACACTTTTCCAACATTCCAACGATCTACGATAGGAATATACGAAAAAATAAATAAATAAAAAATACCTTACCCTTCTGAAGTGCAATAAATGATTTTTTTTTTCCATTTACTGCAGATAATAATCCTAACAATGTAATTATAAAATATTCTTGAGTAACAACCCAGTACCAGACACTTGTCTCCAAGGCAGAGTGACACCATACATGTGTGATGCAAACAGGTGCTAGGTGCCAAGCATTTTAAGCGGGGAAGAAATATTTAAAAGATGCATATTATTTTTATTAAAATGAATTATTCTTGAAATTTTAATTAAGTTTTATGGATTTACTTTGAATGAATTACTTATAATCACTTATATGTTATTATTCTTTAAAATGAATGTGATGGATTAATCAATTCAAATTCTGAACACAAAAATCTGATTTGAAAGTTTCAAAAAAGTGTTAAGCCTTTTTAATCATTGCATCCAATTTTTAGATGTCACAGATTGGATTGACAATATTTCTTATTGAAACTTCTCCCCTCTCCCCACATTCTCATCACTTGACATGCTAAGCAGACTAGAGCAGAAAAGAATGGCGTTTTGTGTGCATAAAATGGAAAATGCCTTTTAAACTTGGCTTTTCCATTAAAAGTACGAGAGAAGAGGGAGATCAGTGGTTTGTTAAGCCCTGGTTATAACTTAAAAAGAAGATAGTCTTAAAACTTTTTTAATAAAGCTTTAAACTCCCTAGCTTCTTCTGTGAATTAAAATAAATTTATAAAATGTTCTTATATCCTGAAACAAATACTTTAAAATCAAAGAAAATTTTTGAATGAATTAGACAAAACATTTTACAGTGATATGGGGTTTATTTGTCAGGAAGGGACTAAAGTAAAACAATACAATATATTAAAATGGTGGCAAATCAGCTAGAATAACTTTCTAGCTCCTTTGATTTGGCAAGGATGTTTGTAAATAAACCAGAGAGCAGGTACCTGGAATGAGCGATCATATTCAGAGGTTGTAAACATACAGGGTGTTCATAGATCTTGGAACAAACTTTCTGCTTAGATAATGTGGTCAAGGCAAACATTTTTTGAGCAAGAAACATTATCTCAATCCCCTTATTCCATCAAAAATACAATACATTCAATCAAAATCGGGGTGTGTCACCGCAAGCTGAAACTAAATTTTCGGTCACATCTTTAATAACAATGAAGGTATTTTAGAGAGATCTGCATCGTAATAATTTTGCTTGTAGCAAATATGATTATATTATTGGAAGTGGCTGAATTTTGGTCAGTGACACAGTTGTAAGTAGTACTGTCAGCTGCACTCTGAATAAAGAAATATCTAGCTCAGTGTTGTTTAGATATGAATGGTGACAATTTCTAGTACTTTTCTTGATTCACAGAAATCAAAATAACTATGTTGAAAATATATTTACAATATCTTCAATATTATTAAAGTAACAAACGGAAATTCTAATTTGACCTGGAGTGAGATGCACTTTATTTTTTATTGAATAAGTGTGTTGCAATCCTGGTTTCCTGGACAAAAATTGTCTGTCTTGATGTCTATTATCACCTGTGAAAGTTTTTTTTTTTTTTTTTTTTTTTTCATTTTGTTTAGAAACATGATGTTTACGAAAAAAGCAAGAAACAGATTACTTACTAGACAATATTCAGGAACTTGCATTTATTTGTACATAATTAATTCTTATGAAGGTCATCATTAATGGTTGATCTTCTTAAGTGACACTTTTAAAATAGCAAATAAATAATGCAAAAGCATTCTTTTTCATTGAAATATGATTCTATTTGTAAAAATTTTGAATATCTTTATTAATTGACAGCTAAAAGTAGAAATTGTGGGGTTTTAAATATATTTTATTTTTAAGTTTTCTTAAGTAGGGGAGACCGACACACAGTGGATCACTTTTTCAGTTAACATTTTTTTTCTCTTTAATAGACTGACTGATCTGTATGAAAATATTTTTGAATATTCCTTAAACCTTCTTACATCCATCATAATTTTCTCAGAACATAGTTTTCAATACATTTTTCAAAAAAAAAAAAAAAAAAATTTATGTACACTTGTAAAGTGGACCACTATTAGGTATTATCTAAAATACAATATAAATCTATTTTTCATTAATCTAATTCTTTTTTGTTGCCCCTTCACCCGCAAAATAACATAGTAATATAATTTTGAAACAAAAACGAAAAAGTTATTATATTTTGAAAATAATAACAGATTAATACAGGAACAATTGCAATTTAGTTGAAGTTATTACTTAAGTACAAAAAAAATCAGCTCACATTAAAATTTGCAAATGAAATTCCAAAGTACTTATGAGTAAGATTGAGCCCGGAATTTTCAAGAAATAATTTTGGGTCTGAGAGCAACATTATGAAATCATTGACATCAACAGCAGATTCATCTACAGTTTCGGTAGAAATAAACTGATTTCCATTCAATTTGCGTCTCATGAATCTTACTTGAATAGAATCATCAACAATTAGACTACAGTTATATTTATCAAAGGCAGTAAATACAAAACAAAATATTTCTTACTATGTTAAATAAATTCTTATTTTTCTTTGTTTACTTTATTTTACAGTTAAATCTACTTTAAAACAATCTTTCTTTATAGAAAATAAGCAATTATTAAATATTTTGAACATTTTGCATTAGAGGAGCAGAGTGGATTGTGGACCACTGTGCCCCAGGAGTGGGTGGTCCACTGTACCCCATGTTGAAGTTCAATAAATAATCATATTAATATTGTTTATAGCTTTCTTTTAAACATATTAACTTTAAAGTAAAATAAAAACAAGTATCTTAGCTTTGCAAAAAAGCTGTTTTATTTTATTTATCTACAACCTTTAATTACTAAAAAAATAAAAATATGATGATGAAAAATTTTACTTTTAGAAGCTCAAAACAACAAAGCAGGATAAAATAGTTCAACCTGAGCTAAACATATTTTCTGAAGGCTATATATAATCATTGCAGTGCTGTTGTCTATTAGAATAGAAGAGAAGCTTAAAAAAAATTTAAATAAATAAAATATTAGGGGGTGGTCCACTGTGTCCATAGGTCCAGTGTGTACCGGTCTCCCCTATTCGGTTTGGCCGAATATTTCAATATTCGTCCAAACCGAATATTCGACAGACCGAATAGTTTGATAATCGGCCTAACCGAATATTCGGTAATGTGGCTGAATAGGCTGAATACCGAATATTCGATGCATCCCTAATATATTGTTTTACAATGGCCGTTGAGAAGATGCCATTCATTCATTCTTCTTTAATTCTAATTTGCTATAAATATATTATTGCAAAAATAAGGTACTGGCTCTTTTACTAGTAGAAATTTATTATAACGTGATATTCTAATTATGTAAAATAAGGAATACATTTATTTAAAAAGAAATTATTATGACATTGCAAATATATTAGATTTAAATATCATTTTTAAATAAAATACTTTTAACCTCTTTGCGACGAGTGTCCTTGACTGAATTTTTAATCTTTTACCACCAGTTTTTTAAAACAGAAATTTTTGCCTAATTGAATCACAGACATGCTATGATTAAATAAGACAAAGCTTACAATAAAAAATCCCTGATGACTCGGCCTACAGACGACACAGACCATGGAGCGCCTGTTTGTTGGAAATTGCGGAAGAAATTACATTTTTGCCATGATGCGATAATTGGAACCGCCCACTTTGAAACCCAACTTGTTTGCAGGCGGAGCCAGCAGGGATTCTTTTTTTTTTTTTTTTGCTATAAGGATTGGTCCTATAAAAAACTTGTCAATATAAAAGTTTTAGATAATATTAAGAGGATTTATAATAAATTTAAGCGGATTTAATATCTTATGAATTGACGAAGTTATGAATATTTTTTCTTCTAAATCCCCCCCCCTCCTCCTTGGGGCCATTTTTAATGATATCAAAAATCTGTCATACATAAATTTTAGGCACTTTTCCTAGAAGTAATAATAACTTGAAACGAATTCGATACGTATCATAATTCAGAAAATATGGGTTTTTTTCTGTTTTCACAAAAAGCCCCCCCCCCCCCCCCCCCATCTTGGTTCAATTTTGCCCATTAACGAACTTGACCGAGATTTTATGTATGAGTTTGGAAGAGATTTGTGCAGAATTTTTCAAGTTATCCTGTCCATAAAAAAGTGACATAGATAGATAGTTGTAATTTTCCAACTGGAAGAAACATGTCCGGGCCAGGATTCGAACCTGGGATCTCTTGGCTGAAGCCGCCACGCTCTACCAACTGAGCCATCCCGGTCGAATCTGGAGGGCATAATTCATCCAGTAACCGGGATGGCTCAGTTGGTAGAGCGTGGCGGCTTCAGCCAAGAGATCCCAAGTTCGAATCCTGGCCCGGACATGTTTCGTCCAGTCGGAAAATTACAACTTGTATGATTTCTTTACCAATTTGAAATAATTGTGTTAAAAATTAATCTAGTATAGATAGATAGGTAGATAAAGTTTTGAACTGGGGTGGTTTTGGGTTCTGGGAGTCATGATCGGTGTAGATCTGCAAAATTTTTTTAAAAATTCCAATTTAGGGGAGAATGTAATAGATAGTAATTCTTACGAAATCTACCTAAAAACTGATGGAAATAATCGAGGATTCTGAGCATCTTATGCGGCACGTATATGTGTCACTCGTCCCCAAGGGGTTAATACCAAATAAAAACTTGCTTTTTACAAACTTACTGTACTTAATTTTTTACAAGCCTAAGGAATTAAGCTAAAAAAATTATTCAAAGCTTTTTTTGTTTATTCATAAGGTAAAATATCTATAGAAATTTTCAAATTATGTTAATCTTAGATTTTATTATTGTATTATGTCATTTTAAACATTTAGTAAATTTATGATTTTAAAAAAATCAGTTGATTTAAATCAATATATTTTTTTAAATCGATTTAAATCATCTGATTAAAATCATTGACACCCTATGAACAAGTATAGAATAATAGTACTAAAAATGTAAAAGTTTTAAACCTTTTATATTTGTGTATTGAGGGAGACAAACGGGGGAGGGCAGATAAAACATTTCAGTGGAAGAGGAGTTAGATGATTATTTATTGTTACTGCAAAAGACAGAAAAATGGCAGTGTTTTAAAGATTTTAAACTATGTAATGAGAAGAGAGAGGATGAATGATTATTTATTTTTAGTGCAAAGTAAAAAATAGGTTTTTTTTTTTTTTTTTTTTTTTTTTAAGAGAGAAAGAGTTTATTAAAAATACTAAAAATTTTAAACTTTGTGTACTAGGGGGGATGCAAAAATTTAGAAGTGGGAGGAAAGAAGCATACTTAGATGATGCAAATCATTACAAATTTGCTTTTATAGCAAACTATTTACAATTTAAAGCAATTAAACTTGAGCTAAGATAAAACATACTCAATGAATGTATACTCACCTTGTACTATAAATACTAATTAAAAACAACATAAATGTCCAAAAACATATATGTACCATTTTATAAAATACTTTAGTTTACTGAAGGTGTTTTCATATACAAAACTGTATTTCTACATAGACAATCTAGCTTGTTAAATTGTTATTTCCAGGTTCTTAAAAACATAGTAACTGTGGATACTTGTAGTTAAATATCACATCAACTAGACTTGAATTAAGTGACAGATTGTATTTTGACGATAACCGTGATCAATTAGTCCATGAATCTTTTAACTAAGACGTTATTTAAAATAGATAAAAGACTTTACCTTTTCTCTTTAAGTGTAGGAGATAAGAAGCGATAACACAGTGTTTCCAAACATACCAGTTTTATTTCAGAGCAATACTTTCAGGGGTGACGTCCGCTGTTCCAATGACGGCTCCGAAGTCACTTAGATAATTTATAGTGACTAAACATATATTTAACATATTTTCATCTTAAAGTGAATAATCAAAATAATACTAAGTGAATAGCTGATCCAAGATATCAGATGATGGACTCAAAGTGTCGAAGTACTCCATGTCCCGCGTCGCGAGATCAGCGTGGCTTAAGACCCACCAAACGTACTGCAAGTCAAAACGTAATATGAATGAAGCGCCGAGTCACGCTTCCGACTCTGAGATTCAAACCGACCGCCGCACGAGGGAAAAATGTGCCAAAGGAGCGCCGCCGCTACGAACACTCGCCAAACGGTAGGCCAAAAAGAAGGAAAGGAGAAATGCGCCGAAGGCACAGATGATCGGACAACGCGCATGCGTCAAACGGGAGATGCGATGAGAAACGAAAGATAACTCTGTTGGCTGACTGCCAAAAGCAAAGCAGACGGTGGATTTAAAAGGAAAAACTGAGATCGTTTATTTAGATATTAGAAAGGAAGGGAAGTACAAATTTAAGATAGAAATAATTAATGGATAGCTTTTAAACTGAGACGATTAAATACTGAAGTAACAATTACAGATAGGGAAAAATGCTGAAAAATAGAATTTAAAATAATGGGATATTAGAGATACATATGTCACAACATGACATAGCTCTTTCGAGCAAACTTTTGCTCATCTTCAGGGTTACAAATCAAAACACAAGCACACAAATGGCTTTTGTAAAAAAGTATTTTATAAAATGGTACTTATGTTTTTGGACATTTATGTTGTTTTTAAATAGATCATAGTAAAAAAAAAAAAAAAAAAAAAAAAATTAAATTAAATTAAATTTTTAAACATTGTGTATGATTTAGTACATAAATTACTTTACTGTAAACTAATTATATATTTTTAAAATTAATTATTTAATGACAAATGTACTTACTGGCTACTAATGATATTATTCTCACTCTCCACTAACTGGCTACTAAGCAAAATTCTTTATTTTCACCTTTACCGTAAAACGGACCAGTGTGCCCTAGAAGTGGGGCACACTGGTCTATTGGAAAAACTAGACATTTTTCCCCTAGCTAGTTATTATCAGTTCTTATCACTCATTCAAAACATATTTTAATTGACCTATTCATCCATTCATACCTTATTATATTTATTCTATATATTTAGTATTTAACTTTATTCAGTTATATCCAGTAATAAGTTTAGTCACACTTAAGTAATTAAATCATTCAGTTCAATAACTTTAGTTTACAGCAGGGTTGGCAAAAAACCGGGGTTTTTTGAAAAAAAAACAAAAAAAACGGTTTTTTTGGTTTAAACCGGGTTTTTTTGTATCTTTTTTAATTACATATATGCACATCAGTAAATAAAATTTAAGATTGACAAGAATGATTAATATTACAATAACAATATATATATATATATATTCTGAAAACAGTTTAAACAAAATAAATAAACAATTGTTATTAATTATGTACAAATTCAAATCATTAAATTTTATTTAGAGCTGAGCTAACATCATTTACATTCAAATTCAAAACAGTTATATATATATACAAAAGTTTCCTATGTAATACATAGAACATGATCACTTGTGCCGTCAGGTTCTACAGTAATGGTGATAAGTTTTAAATAATTTTTAAAGATTACTTTTTTAAAAAGTTGAAGAAATAATTGCTGTTTTATATATACATATTTCCAAATGCAACCTGTAATTCATGTTTACCAAATGATTTAGCACACTTATAAAACATATTAATATGTTTATGTATTTCATATTGCATTCATAGAATGGATTCTGTATCTTAATGTTGATACTTAAAAGTTTTTAATAGTATTTAATTGCAAGATTTATATTAAATTCTTTAAAGACTTAATCTATTGCCTTCCTATATTTTTTCATTTTAATAAGCAACACTTAGTTGTGTTACATAAGAATATAAAGATATAATGTAGAATTTTACCTTGGTATGCTATACTAATTTTTTTTTAAAATAAAAATAATGCAAAGAAAAGAAAGTGAGACTTACTTTTTTATTCAATTTAAAAAAACAAATTGAATTTCAGTAAGAAAATTAAATTGAAATATATTTAAAATATATATATAAAAGAAACATTTTAAAAACATGGAAATTGAATAAATTTTCAAAATTTTAAGAAAATGGAAGTACGACACATGTCTATAAAGATTCTATGTTAATAAACAGGATTATTAGGGTTTAATGTTTTAAACAAAAAAACAAGTTTTGCCACTTTTTGTAAACCCAGTCTGTTGCGTAACTTTGATTGTACAACACCAAATGAAGAAAAAATTCTCTCTACATTTGCAGTAGTCGCTTTTGCAGTAAGAATCGTTTCAACTTCTTTCAACACACCATCATTGAACTTTTTGATTTCATTTTCTTGAATATGCCACCATTCTATAGCTGATACATCTTTACTAAAATCATTCTCAAAAAGATATCTTTGAAATGGAGAACTTTTGGCACAAAATTTTAGTATCAGAGATAGGGTTGGGCAATTTGCCGGCAAAATGGTATTTTTGCCAGGTGACAGGTAAAAACTTTTTACTTTTCTCAAATTAATGTAGTAATGTTACCTTTAAAATGAATATATATTAAAAAAAAATTTAAATCAACAGTTTCTACATTTAAAAAATCTATAATAAAAAACAATATTATTGCATAAACATTTGCTAAATCAATCTTCATTGTATCTTTATTCGAACCTTTAGGTATAACTTTTACAAATACTGTATAGAAGTAAATGGTACTACTTGATTATCCCGTCGACCAATTTCGCCAAATTAAACAAATCGCCAAACTATTCACCAAATTATACAAATGAAAAAATATTGCCATTCTAAAATTTTAAGTTGGGAAAATGAATGAATTTCACTTAAAAAAAAAAAATCTAAATAATAGGGTTACTTTAATGATAAAGTTCACTCATGTCGTAACGACATAGCAAATATAAAATTTGATTTAACCAGATTATTTCTGTCAAAATAATACTAAGAACAGTTTAATTTAATAATTCTGCATTTAAACACGTAAACTATAAGCAAACAGATATTTTTAAGATATTGAATTTGTCAATTAGTTGTAAATATTTTAAGTGTAATAATCAAATTTATTAAGGAACATAATAAATATCAATGATAACGAAAGATTGTAAAAAAATCAATCCTCTTTATTTAGTCAAAAAATACAGAAAAAAAAAAAACTATAAAATGTATGTAAATATTAGATATAGACTTGAAGTAAATATAGAAAAATAAAAATATTTTGTGGACAAAAATTTGTGACGCCAGTTGAAACTAATTTGTTATATATTTTTTCTTTTAATATCATGAGGTAATCATTTATTGACATAATTTTCATTTTAAATAAATAAAGAAAAAACAAATTAGTAAAACCTTAATAAAAATTCAAATATAAATAAAAATTCACATGATAATGTAACAAACACATGTAATGTGTTTAATGTCAAGTGAAAATGACATTTACAATGATCCATAATTGGCATTTAATCTTATAGTTTGACGATAGTTTTTTGGTCGACGGGATAATCAAGTAGTACCAAGTAAACTTTTAAAATTCCTACAACTTTTTTTTTTTTTTTTTTGAGGGGGAGGTTATAAAAAAATGCACATGGATTGGATGAAATTAATATGTATAAGAGAGGGGAGGGTACAATGATTTTAATTGATTATTTAATGTTACAACAAATATAGGCAAATTAATCTTTTACGTAATTTTTCTTACCATTTTCCTCATTGTCATTATACATGCTACAGACTTGAATTTTGATTTGATCATAGGAAATGAGAATGAATTATCTTGCAAAAGGTTTTTAACACTTTCCAACCTAGTTGAAAAGTGTTTATGACTTCGGTTTGTCTGGCCGTCTGGCCGTCTGCCGTCTGGCCGTCTGCCGTCTGGCCGTCTGGCCGTCTGCCGTCTGTCCGTGCTCTAACTCCCGCAAATATGCTCGGATTGCTCTGCAATTTTTATATGTTATAGTCGTTATCTATAGCATGTTCCCTATTTCAACGGAAGTGTGTAGCACTTATACTTTTTTTACAGGGACAATCAAAAGAATTCCATTACATTGCGGTCTATGGGGAAAAATCACTTGAGGTTTATTTAAATAATGTTTCACTATTTTAAACGCATTGAAATTTATATATATCACTAAGGTGCATTAGAAGAAGCTTAATATGGAATAGTGTGTGCATAGCACTTATAGTTACTTTACAGGGACAGTCAAAAGAATTCCGTTACATTACGTCTATGGAGAAAAATCGTCTGCGGTTTATTTAAATAATGTTTCCCTATTTTAAAGGCATTGAAATTTATATAAGGTGCATTACAAGAGGCTTACTACAGAATATTGTGTGTATAGCAGTCATCGTTCATTTACAGGGACACACAAAAGAATTCTCTACTGTCTGTTAACAATAATTCCTGGAAGTGCGTTTTAAGTTACTGAACGCGATTTTAATTTTAACTCGCTTTTTGTCTATTATGTGGTGTGTATAAATTCTGTAGATCCTATACAGGGAAGCACAAAAGTTCGCGAACACATTTCCGTATTATTTAACTCCAGACGGAGAATTTTAAACTGTGCTACGCGTTTCCTAACTGAACTAAACGTTAGCATCCTATGTAGTATATATACAAATCTATAGATCCTATACAAGGCTGATGAAAAGTATTCGGATTACTTAGATGTTATCTTTTAGCTTATTAAACGGTATGATTTGTAAAATTATTTTGGAAGCGTTGGAAAGTGTTATATAATCTATGTTTGACGCATGATTTTTCGTTCTTGTTTTTTTTTGTTTTTACTTTGTAACTTCAAATAACTGTTGTTCTCATAGCATAGCAAAGTTGGTAAGTGTTATTTCTCTCTCAGACTTTGCTACAAAATTAACTGAAGCATAATACCCTGTTCACATCGGACATTTAAGATAACTTAGACCGCCATTTTTGAGGTGGTACCTCCCCGCAATTGAATACCTGTCCACACCGCCAAACGCATTTAAGATAACTCACTCAACATCACCGTGTCCAGTGCGCATGCGCATATGTTAAAAGCAAACTCAACAGCCAATCGGCCTCCAGAGCCAATCAGAGTGAGCGGTGCTGACTGTATCTAGCAATGGAAAGTTCGAACTCACTAAGTGAGTTTCTGGAACTCACTCAGTGAGTTCAGCAGTCTAAGATACCTTAACTATCCGATCTGAACATAGTATAAGGATTGATTGTTTAATAATTATGAGAGTTTAAACCAAAGCCAGTAAGTTATTTACTTGAAAGTAAAACTGATTACTAAAGTATTTTACTAAAAAATACAATCTACTTAGACTAACTGTTTTAATGATGCATTGAATATTCTAAGGTAAATAAAAAAATTAAATTACGTATTATTAGAGTTGAAATTATTAAAAATTAAAATATAATAATTACATCGCTGTAAATAAAACATACCTATTTTTGCCACTTTGGCAAAAAGTGGCAAAAATGTATTTTTGCCAGGACGGTTTTTACCGGTTTTTTCCATGGTTTTTACCACCTTTGGCAAAAACGTGCCAACCCTAATCAGAGATAATAAATTGCTTTTGGGAAATTTTGTTTTAGCATATTCCAATGCTTCTTTTTTTTCCTCCGATGACAATTCGAGATCAGCATCCTTGGCTCTTGGATCCAACAGATAAGCAAGAAGATGGGCTGGTGTTATTGCCATTTTATAACGAGTATCTAGTTTTTTCATAATGTCTTTATTCAGTTTCAAATCTTCCATCTGTTTTTTTAAATTTTTAAAAAGAAAAACAGTTTCTCCAATTGTACAATTTTGGCTTTGTACTTTATCTAAAGCTACACTAATTGGCTTTAATTGTTGAAAATAATCTTCAGCATTTCTTTTCAATGAAATGTTTGAAACTAGACTTTGGATATTTTTATCAATTTTGTCTTTATTATTTTCGCATATAGTTACAAGAACTGACCATGATTTCAGATAGCTGTCTAAAGCGTCAGCAAATGAGTTCCAGCGAACTTCACAAGGCATTATTAGTTTTGATGTACTTGCATCTTTTCTGAAGCACGCATTTGCATATTGGTTGTTTCTGAAGTATTTGATTACATGCAAAATTTGTTCTTTTACATTTGGATAACTTATATCATTTGCCAGTAAATTTAAAATATGGGCTGCACATCCATAAGTAATAATATTAAACTCTTCTTTTTCATCAAACATATCCCTCATTCTTCGGACATTTCCAGTATTGTCTGTCACTAATGCTTGTATTACACATTGAAATTCTGATTGGCATCTATTAATGGTTGTAGTCGCAATATCATACAGATTTTCACTTGTATGAGCAATTCCCGATGTATCAATAGTGTCTGCTAAGTATGTATTCCCGTCTTTTGTTGTTAAAGTAACACAGATCACAGGTTCGTTGTGAATGTTTGACCATCCATCTAATCCTAATGTGACAACTTCATTTTTTAATATATTTGCACATTTTTCTTTTTCTTTGCTGTAAGTATGATCTAATAAATCCCCAGCAATTTGTTTTCTTGATGGTGGAGAATATTCTGGGCGGAAACTCTGAACCATTTTAATAAACTCAGGATGCTCTACAGTGCTAAATGCCGTATTTGTAGCATATATAAACCTAGCAACTTGTTCATCAAACATTTGCTTTTGAGATGGTGTTGATTTACTGACAAAAAAGTCCATAGTATCTCTTTTCCTTTTTAAAGAACCAATTTCACTTGTTGCTCTTTGTGTTATTGCTGAATCCAGAGAACTTGAAATACTGGATAGTGACACTGACACATCATCTACACAAAAATAAAAATAAGAATTGCTTAATGATACAGAACATATTACTTCAAAAATCATAATCATATAATTAACAATAATTCAATACAAAGACATTTTTTTTCTTTGTTTTACTGCAAAGTAAACATCTCTATCATATTGATATATTTATTTTTGATAATTTATTTAATACTCGAGATAAAATTACCATGTCTTTTATAATTTTGGATATTTATGATTGGTGAAAACTTAGTTAATCTCTAAGAGCCATGCATAAATTAAAAATTAACAATTTCATTTAATAACAGTTCTGATCACATAATTTGTTCTTAATAATATGATTAATTTGTAAAACTTTCAAACTTTTATCAAATGTAATTTTAAGATTATCAAAATAAAGTTCTCTAACAAAAAAATGTCTATTTAAAATTTTCTTGTTTTTTCCAAAATTTCATTACTTAGAATTACATAAATATTTTTTATTTCATAGAATATAACTTTCTAAAATTAAATAATAATATATGTGATTTTTATAATTTATCTTCTCAATCAAATAGCATTTCAAATAATAATGTAATTTTTTATAAGAGTTTAGAATCATCTGAATGAAGATATACATAATGTGTTCTCAATATGCATTACTTGTAATTTTACAGATAAATTAAAAATTTTGAATTTAACAAATATTTAACTTATTAACAAATTTTTAACAATTTTCTTTCAAAATTAAAAATAATAGCAGCAATAATAATGATAAAATAAGTACTTACCATTATCAACAGAATCAGAATCAGAATGATGATGAGAATTATTACAAGTTTCAATGTGTTTCTTCATCCTAGCTACTTGACCTTCCATTTCTTTATTACAATTTTTGCATCTAGCTCTACAACCTTTCCTTTTATCATTTTTTACTTCATTAAAATATAACCAAACTAAATCTTTTCTTCTACCAAAATTAGACATTCTTTGTTCTCAAATGCTAACTCTTGGACCATTCATACACAGGTGCAACTATGATGCAACTGTGACTTATGCAGGTTGACTGCTGAAATGAGTTGAGCTGTTCAGTTAGAAGTAGAAGTTATTTGTACATCAAATAATTTGAAAACTTAATTATATAAGAAAAAAATCTTTAAAAAAATTAACAAAAAAACCAATTGGTTTTTTTCAGAAAAAAACCATTTGGTTTAAACCGTGCCAACCCTGGTTTACAGTATGAAAGTATATTATTATTTAAAGTATTTCATATGGTTTTAAATTAAAAATATCTTTATTGTTACTTACCATTTGGCCAGATTAGTTATCCTAACTCTCCAGGCGGTTTTCCATTTACTTTCATTTCGTTTTATTTACATCACATTTTCGCTTCCTCTGAACATCGCTCAAGCATGTTTATTTTGATCGTATCTCCTCATTTCTCGCGGTTTTCGGCAGATCGATTACGTCACGATACAATTGATTACAGCAGCTAATGACAGGTGGCTCTGATAATCTGTCTTCACCTGTGTTTCTACCTGTGACTGTAATCGATCGTCACATAACCTTCAAAAGGCCGGAAGTGACCTGTTTGCTGCAGGATGAGGAGATTACGTCATCGGCACGGACACGAGGCAGTAGGGTATTTAAAGGAGGCCGTTGTGTGTTGTTATTCTAGCTGGCTGGAACTTGCCTCTGTTGTTTTTAGATGTGTGTCATCTGGTGATGTTTGTCGGTATTACAGTGGAACTTCCATTTAACGAAGTCTCATCGTTACACTTAAAAACTTCGTTATGAAGAAAATTCGTTAAATAGAAATCAACTTAAAATCGTGAAAATTTTCTTTCAGATATGACAAACAGGTGTTAGATTCAGAAGCATTTGGTTCAGTTCAATTATGAAGCCGTCTTTTACAAAACAGTTGTGTACGGTCGATGAAATCACGTCACATTCCCAAGCTTTGGCTCAAGCTTTCATCAGCTCTAATACACAGGTTCTAAAAATAATGTTTTGACTGCATTGTCTTTTTCGAAAATGAACTTCAAGATTTTTTATTATTCCTTAGACTAACGGCTGAAGTTTAGAAGTTGTATTGGCAGGAAGAAAAATAACTTTGATGTTCTTCGATTTGCATTTTGAAGCACATTCTTGTGGATGTACAAAGCAATTGTCTATCAGCAATGGAAGGTGAGAATGGTAACTGGCTGACTCTAATTGCTATTTTTTGCTTCAATGCATCTGACGCCATTGCGCCACTGTATTTTCTATATTAGTGAATGTAAAAAGTGGAGTTTGACCTCCTCCAACTGTCAGCAATGGAGTCTCGGTGTGGGAGAGTAATGATAACAAGTGTTTTTCTTAGTGTGAAAAACAATTGTTTTATTTAGCACCACGCAGAATGGAAAAATATTTAAATGTGTTCATTTCCATACAATCCGCTGAAATAAATTCGCATATCCATCGCAACAGCAACCTCTTAGTTTGAAATCTGTACACGTACAAAAGTGGAATAAACTTCGTTATATAGAATATATTTTTCGTAATATGGAGATTAATTTACATACTAATGGTGTTCAAAATCAAAGTTCTGCAGAAAATTTCGTTAAGTAGAAAACTTCGTTAAATAGGGACTTCGTTAAATGGAAGTTCCACTGTATTTTAATTGAGGAAGTCTTTTAACTTGTGCTGTGTGATATGATTTAAAGAATAGAATGGAAGATAATCTTGTTTTTAGTGAATTGAAATCTGCAGGGGAAGAAATGTTTAAAGAACGCCACGTTTCATCCTCGGAAAAGGAACGTTTGGATTTCATCATGTTTTAAAGAAACCTTTTAGCGAAATAGTTAATTAATAAAAAGGCAGCTTCTCTTGAGTTATTTCGTGCAGCTAATTTAATATACATTTTGTTTTAGTTTTTCATTGGATAGAAAGCTTTTTATTTAAAGTGAGTAATGCTTTTCTCCTTGTCCTGATCTCATGGTTTTTAGACTTTTATAATTTTGGCTTTCATTTCATCAAAATTCATCATCATATTGGAGTGTGACGTCATGTGTATAAAATTTACTGGAAGTATATTCTAAAAAAGAATTTTAGTTTTTATTCAGAGAAAATCCCTCTGACTATGAAAAATTTTTCAAATCTAAATTTACAAATTATCAAGTAACTATTATTTTATGTATAAAAAGGAAATGTTAAAATCAATGCGTAATCTGGCAACTTTCCATAACCTGTTATTATTGATGCTGATCGCAATGGCAGATTCGCCGATTCTTAACATAGAAATAATTTTTCTAGGCTCAATTTTACAAAACAAAAAAGAAATGTTAGTCAGTTTTCTGCTCACCATATTTCTCCGGAATAACACCATGGCATTAAACTACGTTTAACTTTTTTTAATGAAACTTGTAACAAAATAAAATTTGTACACAGACATGTTTTATTTCTCTAACGTAATTGTTTTTAATTTTTTCTTATCGTAATGTTTTTTGCATCAGAATTTTTTTATATTTATTTATTGAATTTATAAATTAATGAATGAAGGCAATATCATCTTCAGGGGTGATTCTGAATTTAAAAAAAATTCTGGAATTCACAGCAAATTTTCTGAAAAGTTACAATAGAGGGAAAGGGGGGGGTGTCCACTCCCGCCACTTTTTTTTTTTGCTCCCTTTGACGAAATTTGCGTTTTTCACGACTTTTTGACGAAATTTGCGTTTTTCACGACTTTTTGACGAAATTTGTATTTTGTCGCGACCTTTTGATGAAATTTGCATTTTTTCGTGATCTATTGATAAAATTTGTGTTTTTTCACTATTTTTTGACGAAATTTGTAGTTTTTTCGTTATCTTTTGAAAAAATTTGCCGTTTTTTCACGATCTTTTGACGAAATTTGCCGTTTTTGGCAATGTTTTTGACGAAATTTTCCATTTTAACACAATTCACCGACGAAAGTCACATTTTTCCCACGAACTGTTGACAAAATTCGTCATTTTTTTCGCGATCTTTTGACGAAGTTTGTCGTTTTTCGCAATGTTTTTGACGAAAATTGCCGTTTTTTCACGATTTTCTGACAAAAGATCACGTTTTTCCCGCGATCTGTTGACAAAATTTGCCGTTTTTTCACAATCTTTTAATAAAAATTTGTCGCTTTTCGCAATGTTTTTGACGAAATTTGCCATTTTTTCGCAATTCTCTGACGAAAGTCACGTTTTTCCCGCGATCAGTTGTCAAAATTTGCTGTTTTTTCGCGATCTTTTGACGAAATTTGCCGCTTTTCGCAATGTTTTTGACGAAATTTGCCGTTTTTTCGAGATTTTCTGACAAAAGTCACGTTTTTCCCGCGATCCTTTGACAAAATTGGCGACTTTTCTTTGAACGAATGACGAGATTGTTTTTTTTTCGGCGATCATTTGCCGAAATACAGATACATTTTATGTCCAAATTTTCGGATTTATGACAGATATATACAGTGAAACTTCCATTTAACGAAGTCTCATCGTTACACTTAAAAACTTCGTTATGAAGAAAATTCGTTAAATAGAAATCAACTTAAATTCATGAAAATTTCCCTTCAGATATGACAAATAGGTATTGGATTCAGAAGCCTTTGATTCAGTTTCAATTTTGAAGCCGTCTTTTAAAATACAGTTGTGTACGGTCGATGGAATCTCGTCATATTCCCAAGCTTTCATCAGCTCTGATACACAGGTTATCGAACTAATGTTTTCACTACATTGTCTTTTTCAATAATGTACTTCAAGATTTTTTATTAGAGTAATGGCTGAAGTTTAGAAATTGTATTGGCAGGAAGAAAAATAACTTTGATGTTCTTCGATTTGCATTTTGAAGCACATTCTTGTGGATGTACAAAGCAATTGTCTATAAGCAGTGGAAGGGCAGAATGGTAACTGTGTGACTCTAATTGATATTTTTTGCTACAATGCATCTGGCGCCATTGCGTCGCTGCATCTTCTATACCATTTAATGTAAAAAAAATGGATATTGACTTCCCCCAACTGTCAGCACTGGAATCTCGGTGTGGTAGAGTGGTGATAGTAGGTGTTTTTCTTAGTGTGAAAGAAAAATGTTTTGTTTAGCACCAAGCAGAATGGAAATTAATTAAATGTGTTCATTTTCATATAATCTGCTGAAATAATTTCGCATGTACATCGCAACAGCAACCTCTTAGTTTGAATTCTGTACACGTACAAAAGTGAAAGAAACTTCGTTATATAGAATATATTTTTCGTAATATGGAGATTAATTTACATGTTAATGGCGTTCAAAGTCAAAGTTCTGCAAAAAATTTCGTTAAGCAGAAAACTTTGTTAAATAGGGACTTCATTAAAGGGAAGTTCCACTGTATATATATATATATATTTTTTTTTTTTTCCAGAAAATTCGAACCAGAATCACCCCTGATCATTTTGTTACTTTTTCTTTTACTGACACTTAAAAAAAAAAAAAAATTTCTTCTAGTGTTCTTTTAGTATTTTTTTCTAGTGTTTTCCGAATTTTGGAGCGTTCCGGATATCGGGATGCCGGATAAGGGATCCTATACTGTAGTAAAAATGTCGATAGTGAAAGTTTCTTATGAAAAAAGTTTAAAAATGTGTATTTGATGCTGTGTGTGAAATGTTTTGAATAAAAAATAATCTATTTATTTTATCAAAGGATTTATAGTCGTATTTAACGTTATTATGAAAACCAATCGCAAAAAATTTATTGATTGATTGATCAGTAGATGGCACCAAAGTTGATTTTGCAGTGTATTTTGTACTATCTTTGTGGCAGCAATGTTTTTCGTTTTAAAAATCTAGCAACACTACTAATTCATTCTGTAAGTTCTCAATTTTTGTGATTTGTATTATTTATTTAGCATTTATAGATAAGATAATCATGATTTAAAAAAACGGTTATTTAATCTCCCTAATTTATAACAGATGGCGACACCACAAAAAATGTTACTAATTCTAGAAAGTATTTCAGGACATTTTCAACTGCAATTTCTTAGTGTTTTTTAATTATTTTAAATTATTATGTTCCTTTTTTTTTTTTTTTACCATATTAATGACAGATATTAGTTTTATTATTTATCTAAATGCATTCCAGTTTCAAAGCTTCTGAAATCCAGAATTTTCTATAATCTGAAATCACCATTAATCGCAAAGTTATACTGTTTTTCTATTTTGTATATCACTTTTTTTTTAAATGTTTTTTTTTCTCACTTTATTAAAATAATGCATACTTTGCGGCGATCAGCCATTAGCATCCTCCTCCTAATACCGTGTAAGCGCCCCCTCTAATTATTTTACGATTTTCCATCGCGCTTAGGGGAGCAGATTAACAGGATTTTATGGTATTCTCTCAAGATGTTTTTGTTTTTTCACAATGTGTCTAAAAAGGTAAATTTTATGCACCATTACTCAAAAAATTAATTCTCAAATTAGCCAAAAATGGCTGATAATCAGGTGATTTTGCACCAAGGTCAGCCGGGATTCAACATTTGACACTTTTTTTGGCAAATTAAAATTTCGCTTAATAGACGTAACGTTAAAGTAAAGATGGACACCCCCAAGTGGGTAATTAATCGATTATCAGATTATTTTTATTTTCGATTCCTTATAGTGTAAATGAACTTCGTACCAAATTTGAAGTCTGTAGGTGCAGTAAATATATGAAATCTTTTTGATGAGTGAGTGAGTTAGTGATAAAATTATTCATTCGGACATTTTCAAATATCATTATCTCGGAAACTAATTATGTGTTACTTATAAAATTTTGAATTCTGGATAATTAAGGGAGCCTTACTTTACTACACATCTAAAATTACAAGTATGTAGGTCAAATAGATTTTTCAGTAGTAGAGTGTCGAAACTGTCGTGTGTCTAGATTACTTTTGTTAATCAATGTGAATGCATAACATTCTGTGTAACATCTCAGGAGATTTTTTATGTTACTTGAATTGAAAATGACTCTTCAGATTCTCTTACCAAATCCCATGCCATAGCATTTCTCTTTATTCCTCCCTTTCCCCATCTGCAAAATAAATGGAATGATCCATTTGGCAGGGATAGACAATAACATTGAAACCCTAAGTATTACAGAAGAATCTCCTATGGAACAGATGTGTTACACTCAGGCACCGATGTTTGGCGACTTTTTGGTTGGTGCGATTTTCAAGCCCTCGTCAAACCAGTTAACTTAATACAATAGCTAGGTTGCCATTAAAGGAAAAAAAAAACCCTAAATTTGGCGACTTTTTTCTTTTTTATAACCGATTTTAAAAATGAAAAACTGTGCATGAGTGTATGACATCATATAGCCTCTCCTATTATTTAAATAATTACTTACCTTTTTTTAAGTTGATGATTTTCTCATAAAAGTTTTAATATTAAGCAAAAATTGGGAAATACATTTTCTCATTATTTAATTTAATTTGTAAACATTTATAAATCTTAATGAATTTATTATACTAAAGCTTTCTTCAGTTTGTCCTATTATATTATTTGATATGAGTACGAGTACCACCTTTAAATACAACTAAAATCTACCGGCTTATTAAATATGTGTACATGTGTACATTTGCATAAAAATATTACTGCCTAAAAATTTACATAAATAATTGTTTAAAAACTAAAAAAGCTTTAAGCAAAAACAATGTTCAAAATACAACAGTAATATACTGTGCAATCTGAAAAATTACTAAATGGACAACTTCTCTAAATACAAGAACCCATGTTATGTAACAAATTCCTTTAATAACAGAACTCATATTCCATTACTTATTAAAATACCTTAAAACAACTGCTTGAAAATCAAGATTTTTAATGAAGAAACGTTCAAGAAATTACATTCTGCAATTATATGTTGCAAAATAACATGCATATGAAATTAGAAAAAAATAAATTAATTTCAGCATTAATTTAAAAATATTAAAAATCGAGCTAAACTATGCGAACATTAAAGATTATTCAAAACTACAGATTCGTTTACATTAAAAAATAATTCGCCTTACTTTGAAATAACCTCCTTCGTAAAGAGTATCTGGGGGTCCAAAAAGAGCAACTTCCCACTCCATTAAGTTATCTTCATTGACCAATTTAACTCGAAAACCTTCAACCGGTTCTTCTTGAAGGCTTTTAAACTCAAGTGATAAAGCTCTCAAAGCACTACTTGTTGGTTGAGCCATAATTTTAATAAAAATCAAATATTTCTTTTAAAAAAGCTTAACATAGGATGTCTTGGCTCAGGCATCAAAGATGCATCAGCGGATAAAGGTAAACAGTGTTTTTTAAAGGATGTAAACAATAAATCAAAACAGAGAAATTTGAAAACATACATAGATCACAAACACAAAAATAATTCTCTCATTCTAACTGAATTATTAAATTTCAATTTTAAGGGGGTTAAAGTAGCTAACTAATTCCAAATACGTACAATAGTTAATAGCTATTATTAATTAAAAATATTTTGTTATTTTGAGAACCAAAAGTACTGAGTTCGAGGATGAATGGATTTACATTATTAATACTGCCATCATAAAAAAATATTCTTTTTAATATTTTTTCTTTGGGGGATTGAGAAAGAAGATATAGAATAATATTTTATGAGATAAAAAAAACATCTCGCTTAAGGGCTTTGGTTTAATTTATTAGATTTGTGAAATTGGAGCTTTGAAGATTGTGAAACATAATTTTAAACTCCTTGGATTTGCTGATTGCTAGTTTACAGTTAACTAAAGAAAAACCGTATCTTACTTTTGGTTTCAGGATGTTTGAGGTTTTTTGTTGTCAATATTTTTTGTTATTTAAAAAAGCTATCTTATCTGCATTAAATTATTCTAATATAAATTTATGTATTCAATATTTTATCTATTGAATTATATATGATTTATTTTTGTTTTATTTTTTACTAATTAGCTGATTTTAAATTTTAAAGCTACATATAATGTTTGATCTGACGTGTGTGATTTAGTAATTTTTTTTAAATCTTTAAGAGTAATTTATTGATTCTTATGATATGTTAATGAACATTTTTTTTTTTAAAGAGTCCATATCATCTATTTAAATTTTTCATATTACTCATATAAATGGGAAATTCTCTGGTTTTCCAGACGTATTAAAAAAAAAGTAATAAATTATGTACGTGTGCTTACAAAATTACAACATACCTTTATCCGTCTTTGTCGTAGTTAAATAATTTTCTCTTATAATATTTTTTTTTCTGTTAAAAATATTCTTTTCTAGGAATTTTATTTCTATTGCTGATTGACTACTTATGTTGACATACATTATTGCTCAGTTTTTCATAATTTGAATACTGTGAAGTCTATGCAAATATATAACGTATAAATAATATATAGTTTGTCATAACATATACATGTATTTCTCTATATAAAAATGTATATTATTATTATTATTTTAATATATAAACTGTGATTTCCTCTCCTGCTTGGTGATAATTGCATCAAAGATTCTTGTATTATTTGGAAGTATAAGCATAAGATTTAAAATAACAGTTAAAAACAATAAACAATTCGAAAATGACTTGTGTAATGCTTTAGCATAATTTTGTGAGCATTTAATTGCATATTTGAAGTATTTTTTTGTTTCTGACTTATTGAATTTATTTTCTTGTAAATTTTTACATTGTTTTTGTAAATTATGGATTTTTTTAATCAATTTATTTCATTTTTAATACACAGATAGCTGATGCATATTATACTATTTATCAAGTTTTATTTATTAATTAAAGGTTGTGATATTAATTCATAAATATTTATTAAATAAATAAGATATTTTAATGCATTCATAAAATAATTCAACAAAATTTGGGTACTTTGTTGTTAGCTGGGTATAAATCTTGCCAATATCAGATTTTTACTTATTTTTCTCCCATCAATAGAAGCTTTTATTATTTTTGTGTGTGTGTAAGTTCAAAACAATGCTTTGATATGGTATTATTTCTTATTAAAGCTTCTTTTTTTTTTGGGGGGGGGGGGGGGTGAAATGAGTGAAAGATTTTATTTTAGCAAAATGTGTGCAACACAAATTATGGTGATTAAAACAATATTTGCCAATTTATCCCCTGCATCTCACTAACAGAAGTGTACCAAAATTTCAATCAAGTTCATTTCCTTCCAGCCTAAACCATTGAAGCCCAACTCTATATATTTCATTCTTTGTAAATAAAATAAAAAATTAAATATAAAATATCTTTTTAATTATAAAGCATATTATAAATTAATAAAATGACTTGAACTACTAAAAACTTCTTCAATGTCAATAATATAATTTACAGAGTACTTGTATAATTTTTAAACTGGATTTACTTTCTTGTCATATTTATCTTATTATGGCAGGATTCTTTTTGACTATAATTTATTTGTTAAAAATTATGTTTTAGCATTACAACTACTAAATTTTGGATACTTTAACCAGTCCACGACGGCGCACGTACTCTGAAGTGCACATTTGAGGGCGGAGCGGGAAAATTCGATTTCTCCTTCTGGGTCGAAGGATTTTGCGCAGTTAAGCCTAACGCTTGTAAAATATTCTTTAAAAACTTATAACAAAATAAGTATTCCATGAAACTTTTTGGAAATTCACGTACATGGAATAAGTTGTTATTATACATATATTTATTAAAAAATGAGGTATATTTTCTGATATTGTAATACAAAAGTGAATTTTTAAATGAATTTAATGCTTATGTTTAACTACGTTTCTAGTTTAAAAAGTAATAGAAAAAAATAGAAAAATACTTCAGATTCTTTAAATTATCAACATATCAAACATTTTCTTCTAAACGTAACAATTTTGTTACTAAATAATTTTTAACACTCTCAGTAAGCAAAATAAATGTTTGAAAGAAGACAATTTATTCAAAAATGAAAATAATTAAATAAAACTTGCAAACAACCTGCGAATGTTACCTCATAACACTTAATGTAGGATAGACACAAAAACTTGTTTTAATTAATATATATATATATATATATATATATATAAATAAAACATACAATTGAACATATCATATATAGTGTTGAATAATAATCAGTAATAAGGAGTAAAATAGAATAACATTGTAAGATATGCATATCCTTTTGGAAATGTTTTTCATGTTAAAATTATTTTTCAAAACAAATATATATATATCATCATCATCATCATCATCATCATCATCATCATCAACCGTTTTCAATCCACTGCTGGATGTAGGTCTCCCCCAGATTTTTCCATTGTTGCCTGTCTAGTGCTTTAGTCATCCAATTAACACCGGCCACTTTTCTGATTTCGTCACTCCATCTTACTTGAGGTCGTCTTCTTGGTCGTTTTACATCTCTGGGATACCACTGTAGGGTGTTTGTGCTCCATCTATTGTCTTGTCTTCTTGCAATGTGCCCAGCCCATTTCCATTTTAGCCATTTAATTCTCTCGATAATGTCAAAAACTTTCGTCTGACTTCTTATCCACGTTATTCTCTTTCGGTCTCTTCTGGTTATGCCTAGCATACATCTTTCCATACTTCGCTGTGTTGTTTGTAATCTTTGTACCATCCGTTTTGTTAGTGTCCAAGTTTCTGCTCCATAAGTTAGTGCAGGCAAAACACATTGGTTAAACACCTTTCTTTTCAAACAAAGAGGCATGTTACTTTTCAGAATAATATTGTTCTTCCCAAAAGCACTCCATCCATTTCTTATTCTTCTATTGATTTCATTCATGATACTGTTGTCTGAAGATATTTCTTGTCCAAGGTACACATAACTTTCAACATCTTTAATCTCAGTGTTGTTGTAGACGATTTTCTTTTTTGATGCAAATGAATTGAACATCACCTTAGTCTTTTCCAAATTTATTTTTAATCCCACATTAATGCTAGCTTCTGCCAAATCTTTTAGCATATTTTGCAATTCTTCAGGGCTATTACTGAAAATTAAAATGTCATCAGCAAACCGGAGATGGCTTAAATATTCCCCATTTATTCTAATCCCTTTGTTTTCCCAATCCAGCTTCTTGAAAATACTCTCTAAGACAGCAGTAAAAAGCTTAGGCGAAATGGTGTCTCCTTGTCTTACTCCTCTTTCAAGCTTGATCTTCGCTTTTCCTTTGTCCAAACGGATGGTGGCTGTTGCTTTCTTGTAGATCTTCTTTATGATATTGATATAAGGTTTGTCTATACCAATGTTCTCCAGAGAAGTAATTACTGCAGATGTGTAGACCGAATCAAATGCTTTTTCATAATCAATAAAGGCAAGACAGAGAGGTAAATTATATTCTTTATGTTTTCCTATAACTTCCCTTACTGTTTGAATATGATCCATTGTGCTAAATCCACTTCGAAATCCTGCTTGTTCTCTAGGTTGAGCTGAGTCCAGAGCTGATTCAAGTCTTGTCGTTAAAACTTTGGTGAAAATTTTATAAATCACTGACAGTAAGCTGATTGGACGGTAGTTTTTAATGTTTTCCTTTTCTCCTTTCTTATAAAGTAACACCATCACAGCATTATTCCAATCTTCTGGTACATCTGATTTCTCGAGACATTTGGAAAACAGTAAGGCTAGCATTTTTGCAAATTCTTCTCCTGCTTCTTTGATAAGATCAATTGTAATTCCATCTTCGCCAGGGCATTTACCTTTTTTCATGCCTCTAATGGCTTGTACAACTTCATCTGTCATCACTGGGATTATCTCTTCAGTTTCTGTTATGTTTACTAGTGGATCACGTAGGTTGATTTCCCTTTGATCTTCACATTTATATAGATCGTTATAGAATTTTTCGACAATGTGTACTATTTCATTATTGATTTTGGTGATTTTTCCATCTGCTGTCTTCAGTGCAAAAATACCTTTTCTTCCAACACACAGTTTGCGCTTAGCTGATTTTAAACTTTTGTTATCTTCTAGAACTTTTTTGACAAGATCACAGTTAAATTTTCTGATATCTTCTGTAACACATTTTCTTACCGTTTTACATAATTCTGCATATTCAACTCTTGATTTAGGATAGTTTTTCTTCATTTTAAATTCTCTGCGTTTCTTCATCAGTCTTCTTGTTTCTTCTGTTATTTTCTTTGTTTGCTTTACTTGTGCTTCACCAGCTATCATCCTTGCAATTTCTTGTAGAGTATTTGTTATTTTCTTGTTCACTACTGTAACATCTTGTTCTTCTTCTAAGATTGATTGAAGTACTTGAAAACGATTTTTAAGTTCTAAATTAAATTCTTCTTTATGTTTCTGGAGATTTATAATATCGACTGATTTCTTTGAGCATTGCAAAAGCTTCATTCTTTCCACTTTAGTATTTAAAAGCAGTTTGCATCTAACTAACCTGTGATCGCTTCCTGTATTGAAGTTATTGAGAACGCTGCAATCCTGAATAAGATGCTTTTTGTTTGTCAAGATGTAGTCGATTTCACTTGTTGAGCCATTTGCACTACGCCATGTCCATTTTCTTTGTGGCTTTTTCTTGAAAAATGAATTCATGATATACATCTGTTCACATTCTGCAAATTCAATCAATCTGTTTCCTCTTTCATTACGCACCCCATATCCATGAATTCCTACTGAGAACTCACCTTTCTTTTTTTCCCCAATTCTAGCATTCCAGTCCCCCATTATTAATTTTATGTAGCATTTTCCTTTTTGATTCATTGAAGCTACTTCTTCATAGAAATCCTCAATTTCTTCATCAGTATAGCTAATTGTTGGTGCATAAACTTGGGTAATTTGCAGTTTGTATCTTTTTGACACTTGTATAACTAACCTTGCAACTCTATCTGATGCACTATCATATTCTACGATGTGATTCTTCCACCTTTTATGAATCAGAAATCCTACACCACTTGTTTTTCCATCTTCTGTACCTCTGTAGTACAATACATGTCCACTGGCAAGATCAATCTTCTCTTCACCTTTTCTTCTTATTTCGCATAATCCTAGGATGTCCCAGTTGATTCTTTCTAATTCTTCTTCAAGTTCCTGTAAACGACTTTCAGAAGATAAGGATCGTCCATTATACGTAGCCAAGGTCATCAACTTATGGCAGCCAAACCGAGCCCGGTGATTCTTAGCACCCTCTGTCTTCATGTCTTTCTGATCGCTGCCGTAATCAGGAACATGCAGACTGCCGGGAATTGAGGGCCGTGATTTGTTTTGTGAATTCATGGTAAAATAAGGGGGGAGGTGGCCAAATTCCTCCACGCTGGCCAAGCGGGTTGGAGGAAGCCCATCCGCGTTCGTTCCCCATGCACTAGGCAAGGGTACTAACAGGCTGCACCGATGGAAGGTGCGGATTGGACATCAAGTCCCTGCTCCCAGTCGATTCCTTTAAGTCCTCCTCTGAGGCATTTAAAGGGTCTTCTCCTAGTTAACAAGCAGAGGCTATTAAACAGCCCAAATATATATATATATATATATATATATATATATATTAACGTATAATAAAGCGTCTAAAATACAAAGTGTTGGATAATTATCAGTAAAATGTAATGATAAACTTAAAAATATATTTTTCAAAAATGTTGTTGTTCTTAAAAGTACATTTTACAAATGTATTTGAATATATAATTAAATATATAAAATAACAAGTGCTGAATAATAATGAATAATGATGAGTAACACTGTTCATTAATTTAAATTACCGTAAAATCCCATTAATCTGCCCCCCTAAACATGACGGAAAATCGTAAAATAATCAGGGGGGGGGGAGATGCTAATGGGCGATCGTCGCAACGTATGCATTATTTTAATAAAGTGACAAATGAAAAACATTTTAAAAAAAAATGATATACAAAATAGAAAAACAATATAACTTCAAGATTAATGGCAATATCAGATTATAGAAAATTCTGGATTTCAGAAGCTTTGAAACTGGAATGCATTTAGATAAATAATAACACTAATATCTGTCATTAATATGGTAACAGAAAATTAAAAGGAACTTAATAATTTAAAATAACTAAAAAACACTGAGGAATTGCAGTTGAAAATGTCCTGAAATATACTTTCTAGAACAAGTAACATTTTATGTGCTGTCGCCATTTGTTGTAAATTATGGAGATTAAATAACCAGCTTTTTTTAAATCAAGATTTCATACCTATAAATGCTAAAGAAATAATATAAATAAAAAAAATTGAGAACATACAGAACGAATTAGCAGCGTTGTCAGATTTTTAAAACGAAAAATATTGCTACCACAAAGATAGCACAAAATACGCTACAAATTTGACTGTAGCGCCATCTACTGATCAATCAATCGATAAACTTTTTGTGATTGGTTTTCATAATAACGTTAAATATGACTATAAATTCTTTGATAAAATAAATAGATTCTTTTTTAATCAAAATATTTCACACCACTATCAATTATACATTTTTTAACATATTTCATGAGAAACTTTCACTATCGATATTTTTATTACCTTCATACCTCCATGGAGATAAATTTACAGCAAAACTAATGTTTGGTTATATTGCTTTTTCAGATTGACAATAGTTGAAGTTGTGTATGTTACTTTTGTGTTTGTACACATTTGCGATATATCCAAGAATCATCACGCCTTTCTGATCCGTCGAAAAAAAAAACACTCGTGAGATAAAATTTTTGGTGTTGATCTTGACGTGTGTGGCAAAATTTCTTTTGGAGGAGGGCGCTTTCTTGGAATTTTTTGAATTTTCCAATTTGTTTACAAAGTGTGGGGGGGGGGAGGGCACATTAATCGGGAAGGGCGGATTAACGGGATTTTACGGTATATTTAAAAAAAATTATTAAAGTTAAAAGTAATTTTCAAAATGAAATATAGTATAAATATGTATAAACATATAACATAAAAGCATATTAAATAAGTATATTTGATTATAATGGATAAAGCTGAATAATAATTCAAAATATGCACTTTATAGTATGTGACAGTTTTAGGATTCTTAAAAGTTTTAAAACAATCATCTGCAGAAAGACCCACATTGCATTCTTTGCATTCAAAATATGAGTCAATGATTGTGTTAGAATAAATTTCACTCTCAAAAATTTAACTTTCTGAAGACAAATTTTTATTCATAATTTCCGCTATTTCCTCAGCAGTCAAATACCGGCAGTGTTGAATCTAAGTTGTGGTCCGGAAGGGACATTCCCCTCCGGAGCATTGAAGTGTCCCCCCGGAAGATTGAAGATTGTATGCTTTTAATAGTGAAAAAGTGCAATTCCCCCCAAGAACTCTATAATGTCCCACTCGGAGCCACAGAAATACCTCCCAGAGAAAAGTATCTGAATTCGACACTAAATACCACCGTCTTTTAGATATTTTAATTAGTTAATGGAAATTTACAAGAAAATATAAATCATTTAATTTAAAACACATTCATTTGAAACAATATGAAAAATTATTGACGGAAAATATCAAAATAACAACCAAAGAAAAGGGCAGAAAATTCATCTTAACTTTACTGTGCAGAAAAATAAAGTATAAAACAGAGTTCCTCTTTCTTTCTCAACGAACAAAAATACGAAAAATAATAATATAAATGATAATGACGCTGACGTAGAAATTGTTTTCAATCGAGATAAAAGTAAAAGTTTGTAGTATACATCATAGGTTTACTCTTGATCAGCTGACTGAATCATTATATTCATTTCATTCATTCATACCAGACATTCCTTGTTCCAAGAGATGTAAAAAATGTCCCGAAAGGCAAAAACTGAAATATTTAGTAGATGCAATAAAAAAAGTCTTGATAGAAATGGGTCACTATTCAGACACATAATATGTTGTGAATAAAATGCAATTTTATTTTATTGCAGTAATTGTATGACAAATTAAATTATCATGGATTAAAAAAATATTAATTGATTCCATTTATTTCCCTAAATGAAATGTGTTCTACCGTGATACTTATTCAAATATGATTATTATAAAAATGTGTACATTAAATCAAAAAAATAGAACATTCCAAGTCTGAGTCACGAATTTGTGTCTCTCAGGATCTGAAAAACCACAAACCTAGTCACATATTCCGGTTGCGAGGAATCTGAAAACCTCAAGCCTCATCACGTATACGGGGCGCTCATCCCGAAGGGGTTAAAAGATGCCATCCCATATTTTTTTCAGTGAATTTATTAGCAGCGAAAACAGACAACATCTCAGCTATTTGTGCTTCGTACCATAGTTTAGAATTTATCTAGTTATTAAATAAACTAGAGAAAATCAACTGGTAGCATGAAGGCTTTTTTTTTTAGCAGCAGTTTTTTTTATTAATTTTATTTTTGACTGTTCGCCTCTTTATTAGGTGCAAATAGACATTGTCCGCACAAGCTACCGGGCCCGCTCCAATGGGACAGCCCACGGAGCCAATTTTTACCAGGTGGGGTACGGTAGAAAGGTGCAGTCCCGTCAGCCCCCGCAGCGTTTCCGTCTGCCTTGCTATTCGGCCCCAAAATTTTCCTTGCTGGTACGACTTAGCTATTGGCAATAATAATAATAGTAATAATAATAATTTCAGTGGTTTTAATTGTCTTCCCTCAAAATTCTCCCCCCTTTTTCAAGCTAAGCTGAGTACCATAGTTTCGGCACTAAATTGTCCAGTCCCATTCCAACTATCATGACGAGTATGTGGCGTGCGGCAACAGATCTCAGAATACTAAAACCTAGGAGTGATCAACCCAGTAAAATCCGGACTTTATTGGTCAGCCGACCTTGGTACTTGTCATTGTGGATCGCCCCATGTGGCAATCAGGCGAATTTCGTTCCACTCTCCAGGCACTCAAACCCGTTAAACTGGGTCGAATCCCGGTAGGTAGGGGCCTGGTCAGCAGTCTCCAAACTAGACAAAATCCCGTCAAGTACTTGATTGGTAAAAAAAATTAAAAAATAGGTTAAATAAGAATTTTTCTCTAATATGTTCATTGGAAGATATAGTACTATATAGATACTAGAGGATTATCAGTCGCAGGTAACCCAATTATAAATTGTTACTTATATAAATTAAATTTTTGTACTTTTCCATTATACCAATACCATACCAAAATGTAGGCTCTATTTATTTCAACCCTGACTTGCAAAGGATTTTTATTGCAAATTGTACCAAATATTGTGATTTGCTGTTTATTGATTGTGAATCTTTTTTAAAAATTTAATTATAACCAGGGGTCTACAAATTTGAAAAAATCCAGTAGCCAGTAAAAACTATTCTCCGAACGTTTTACAAGCTACGACCATTATATAGTAAATCACAAATATAATTTTGTTGACCTTAACTCTAGATGTCATACCAAATCTGTTGAGAGATTTCTGTGAAATATCGGGTCACAAAAATTCGCCATAAACAAAGACAACTTGGCTGTGTTGAACTAATTTTTCAAAAATCTCATTCAAATTCAGTATTGACGAAAATTAGGAATCTTCTATAATCAGATTTCATGCATTTTACCTTTGTGTGTATAAGTAAAATTAACTGAATTCTTAAAAGTTATGAGAAAAATATTTGGCGATTTATCAACTGCGCCAAGTTAACATAAAAGTACCAATACATATGTGGGTACTTCTCTATTATCCCGTCGACCACTTTTCATAACAAAAAACTATCGCCAAATAAACGGGAGAACGTTGTCATTGAAATATCAAAATACATAAATAAATAAAATATAAGAATTTAAGGACACAATTGTTATTTTAATGAATGAAATAACTAATAAATCAGTAAAACATAATGAAAAATACACGCAAATGTCGCGTTAAAAACCACTTGATGACGTAACAAACACGTATAATGCTTCTGATATCAAGTAAATGGGACTGCATTTTTGGCGTTTAATCTAACAGTTTGGCGATAGTTTTTTGTTATGAAAAGTGGTCGACGGGATAATAGAGCAGTACCTCTATGTGAAATGAAACAAGGCACAGATGTCATATACGCACCACGTTGGCGCGATTTTTCCCTCCACCAGCTTGGGGAAACCTTTGTTTTTGAATATTCGTTACAAATAGTGTGACAAATAGTACACGTGATTTTTTATTTCAATATAAAAATAAAATAACGTAATAAATGAAACAGCTTCTATTATTTTAAAAAAGGAAATAAAAATAAATAAATAATAGTTTGATATAAATAAAGGCGCGGATGTCATATACGCACCATATTGGCGCGATTGCAAAAAAGTGGCAATTTTATGCCTCACATGGTAACCCGGTTATTTTGTTGCAATTGTTGTTTATTAACTTTTATTTTTTATTTTAATTCTATAAATTGTTTTTATTATATATATCAATATTTATTTATATCAAACTATCATTTATTTATTTTTATTTCCCATTTTTGAATAATAGGAGCTATTTCATTTATTACGTTATTTTATTTTTATATTGAAATAAAAAATTACATGCTATTATTGTATGGTATTTGTAACTAATATTCAAAAACAAAGTTTTCGCCAAATTGGCGGGGGGAAAATCGCGCCAATCTGGTGCGTATATGACATCTGTGCCTAAATTAATATTGATATACATATAAAAATAATCTATAGAATTAAAATAAAAAATAAAAGTAAACAAACACAACAAACAGTTTTCGCCAAAGGGGCGGGGGAAAAATCGCGCCAACGTGGTGAGTATATGGCATCTGTGCCGGGATTTTTACCCTTTCATCTGTGCTTTCGGAAATATAAAAAAATTAAAAAATTCTTATATCAGGTGCATAATGTTTTGCATTTTTATACGGACCACTTCTCCATTTTAAGATTTTAAATGCTATTTATATCAGATATTTCTTTCTTGAGATTCCCACAAGTTTTTTCCGGTAATTTTTTTAGTTCGCTTATTAATTGTTTGCAATTTGCCCCCTGGCAATAACAATTATTTATCACAAAAAATGGGTACTTCTCTATTATCCCGTCGACCACTTTTCATAACAAAAAACTATCGCCAAACTGTAACGCTAAATAAACGGGAGAACGTTGCCATTGAAATATCAAAATAAATAAAATATAAGAATTTAAAGACACAATTGTTACTTTAATGAATGAAATAACTAATAAATCAGTAAAACATAATGAAAAATACACGCAAATGTCAAATTAAAAACCACTTGATGGCATAACAAATACGTATAATGCTTCTGGCATCAAGTAAATGGGACTGTATTTTTGGCGTTTAATCTTAGTTTGGCGATAGTTTTTTGTTATGAAAAGTGGTCGACGGGATAATAGAGAAGTACCCAAAAATGGCTTAGTTTTGTTAAATTTGTTTGTTATGTATTTTCATTTCTTATTAAAATATCGAAAATGGCAATAAAATTTTATTTTAGCACCGTACTTAATTTTTTAAAATGGCTCAAAAACATGGTTTAATAAACGTATATTTGTAAATATTTTAAAAAACATGTTTTTCCGCTCTCTAGAAAAATTTGTAAGATTCTACAACTGCCTTTGGCACCAACCAGTACATGATACGGAACTTTTCCCTATTCAGATACACAGAAGAGGTTGGTCACAAACAAGAGTAATGCTAGCAACAATATTGTTTTAACTCTATAAGAGTTAGAAACAATAATGATATTAAATTCCCCGATTAGCTTAGGGCCCGATTACGGAATTTTCTCCTAGAAAAAAAAAACTGTAGAAGTCTTTTACATTTGTTTCGAATGAAGCTCGATCAACAAAGTATTAATTGATAATACAAACAACACTAATATTAACATGGGGGCAAAAGTTTGAATTTAAGTGTATATATTTGGAACCCTCCCCCCCCCCCCCCAACCACCCACCAAAAAAAGAAAAAGAAAGTTACAGAAATGAATTTAAAATGGCGTGAAGCCACCCTTTCTGACATAAGAAATTGGCTGCGAACCCGATTACGAAACTTTCACTTAACTTAATAACATGTATCTAATAGCCCTGAGGACAATTCCCCTTCCCAGTTATACGGACCTTGGGGCTTTTTTAAAAAGCTTGACGCAGTTCGGTTTGAAGAAGTTGAGATTTACTGTCAAATGACATAAACTACTATGAAAATAAAACTGGTGAATTATTATGCTGGTTTATGTATGTATTTAAAAAAATTGCATCTGATTACACTCTTTAGATAAATTACTCCTGTTTGCATTTAATAACAGATAAACGGCTTCCGTTTACTAAATTGTTTAAATATTGGGAAGAGTTGGCGAGAGATAGATAGACGTGTAAACAAACGGGTAGAGAGACGGATAGCGACAGAGATAAGCTAACGGGTAGCGAAACGAATAGACAGACGGGTAGCGAGGCAGGTGCAAAAAAGTGTTGACAGAGGGGTAGTGAGATGGGTAGGGAGACGGGTAGCGTGGTGGATAGAGAGACGAGTACAGAGACGACTTGACAGACGGGTAGAGAGAGGGGTATATAGACAGACGGACGTGTTGATAGATGAGTAGTGTAATGGGAAGCGAGACAGGTAGAGACACGATTAAAGAGTCGGGTAGAAAGACAGACGGATACTGAGACGGGTATACAGAAGAGTAGAGAGACAGTAGACAGATGAGTTCGGAGAGAGACACAGCTAAGACATACGAGTAGTTAGACTGGTAGACACGTTTGTAGCAAAGCATGTTATCAATGTGGTTTGAAGTATACGAGTTTCTATAAATAGTTATACAAATAAACAAAAGAAATTTTTTTAATTCAAATATTAAATATTTGATTTAATATTTCAATATTTAATATTTCAATATTTAATATTTTATTTTTTAATATTTTATTTAGATATTTGTCACAAAGAAAATGTTGCAAAAATTAAATTAAATTTGCGTTAAACTACGCTTGCTAAAATACGCTATTGGCTGCAAATCTGATTATGTGACTTTAAAAATACCGTTTTAAAAGATCCGGCGTTTTTTTTTTTTAAGTTTTGAGCAATTCCCGCTTAAGAAAATGAGATTATTTGCCAAATGTTATAAAAAAATGCATATGAAAACATAACAGTATATGAATTTATATATGATATTTTGTAATTATATCATTTAATTTGCTATTTTTCATATGCTGTATCTTTATCTATCTCTTGTCTATCATATGCTGTATATTCACTTAGATTCTTGTTGATATCTTCTTTATATCGTAATTGTTAACTTTATGTTCTCAGCAATATCACTCAGACTAATCCCTTTGAGGGAAGTCCTAGTTAAATCATATTACATTAGTACACTCTAAGAAATCTGAATAGTCTAGACGACTTAGCAGATTTAGGAATGCTACAGATTTCAGATCATTAGTAAAGAGGAAAGCAGAAAATCATTAAAGAAAATTTTCTTATCCCTGTGGAGCAAAAAAATTGCAAGTTTCGTTATCAATTGAATTTCACTTTTTTTTTTATGATTGTTTGGTGAAATTTATGATTTTTTCTTTTCTGCATGATTGATTGACAAAATTCGCAATTTTTTTTTTCTGCAATGGATTGACAAAAATCACGATATTTTTCCATGACTGATTGATGAAATTAGCTACTCTTTTCGATGACCTTTTGACAAAATTCACGATTTTTTTCCCCGACTGATTGATGAATGATTTTTTTAACTGTGATGGATTGACAAAAATCACAATATTTTTCCATGACTGATTGATGAAATTAGCTACTTTTTTCTATGACCTTTTGACAAAATTCATATTTTTTTCTACCTGCGATCATTTGACGAAATTCAAAAATTTTTTTTCTCACAAGCGATTGATGAAATTCAAGAAAATTTTTTTCTGTGACCAATTAATGAAATTCAATTTTTTTTTTTTTTTGCAACCTATTGATGAAGTTTACAATTCCCCCCCCCCCTTTTTTTATGTTTGCTTAAATTTGTGATTTTTTTTCAAGACCAGCTGTCAAAATTTGAGATTTTTTTTCTGCTACCGATTGACGAAATTTGTGATATTTTTGTGACCGATTGACAAATTGATTAAGGTAACTAATTTATGGAATTTCGTGAAAATGAAAAATATATACAGTCGAACCCAGTTAAGACGTTCACGATTAATATGCGATCCCAGATTTTTTTCCAATCCCTTGATCATTGCCATTAGACTATTGTAAAAATATCACGTTTAATATATAAACGGTTATTAAACGTTCCGCTTAATACACAACAGATTTTCGGTCCTTTGAGGCAAAAAATCTCGTTTTAAGACGTAAATTCGTAAGATCATGAGGTGAATTTTTCTTTTTTTGAGCTGCTATCAATATTTTTTTTTTTACATACGAATTAATAAGAATAGTTTTTTCTAATTATATTAAAAACTAAGGACTGATTATAAGGGTACTCCTTATCACAAGTACTAAACATGATTTTAATAAGTGGGTTTGTGCTGCAAAGATTAATATTTTTGGTTTGTGTTAAAAAAAATTAAGCCCGTAGGGTTTTTTTTTTTTTTTGCTTTATTTTTTGTTGTAATGTATTAATTTACAACAAAGCCATATTTGAATCCATATTTAATTCCAGTTATTATTCCATTCAGTCATATAAAAACAAACAATGAGTTTAACTTGAATACTGTTAACTTTTCTATAATCTGCATAAAAGATTCAATTTTCGACCGTAAATGTAGAAATGAAAGCTCTAAAGTTTATTTAAATGATTAGATATGTAAATAAGCTCAATTCCTGCAACATTATGCAAATCATGTTTAATATGCGATCCCGCTTAATATGTGACTTTTGTCTACTTCCTTGAATTGCATCTTAACTGGGTTTCACTGTACATTTGTGGAATTCCGCTAATTCATGGAAGAATCACATGCTTAAGAAAGAATTTAAGGGGAGGGGAAATCCTGCACAATTTGCACATTCCTACACATTTTCAAACTCTGGGTAATGTGATGTCCTCTAAAAAAAAAAAAACATTTTTTGAAATTTTCACTATATAAAGCCTAATAAAGAATTTATAAAAATTGAACATGGCTAAATAATTACAGCTTGTTCTGACTAAGATTTTAATGTTGAGCATTTTTCATTTTATCACTTTATTACAAAATAGCAGCCAATTATGCGAGAATTTGAAAAAAAAAACACTTTTCCAAAAAATGCTTCATGTTACTTGAAAACAACCCACACCTGACATAATCAGCTGAAAATGAAGCATTTTATTAAATATTAATGATTTAACATAAAAAAAAAAAAAAGAATTATGTAGATCATTCTAAAATTCTATTATAAAAAGAAAATCTGTAAAAATGAAGCTCGTATTTTGCCAGAATTCTGCAATTGTTAATTTAAATTATTTTAAAACTAAATAAGCACCAGAAGGACCCGTGCGAAGCTTTCACACTGCAATCTTTGAGATTATTTCCTGGTACGTTTTAGCGCTAATTTTTAATTAACTGATTTTTTTTTTTTAATTTAATCACCGCGTTTTAACAAAATGCAGTTATACTTTCTCAGAAACTTGTTCAAAAACTTTTCGAATACCTCATTCATCGTTGTATGTTTTGTATGTGCATAGAAAAAAGGATGTTGACAAATGAAATATATATAATAATTGCTTGTGCGAATAGATTGCCAGAAAGTATTTTGCCAAATTTTCTTATCTCGCCAAGGTTAAACTCTAGGTTGCCAAGACCCCTATACTGAAAAAAAAAAAAAATTTAAACATTGAATCAGATGTTTGGGGAATTTATATGCCAGCATGGCACAGCTGTCATATATTCACCACATTGGCACGATTTTTTCCCCCGCCAATTTGGCGAAAATTTTGTTTTTGAATATTAGTTACAAATAGCATACAATAATAGCACGTGATATTTTATTTCAATATAAAAGTAAAATAACGTAATAAATGAAATAGCTTCTATTATTTTAAAAAAGGAAATACAAATAAATAAATGATAGTTTGATATAAATAAATGTGGATATACATAATAACAATAATTTATAGAATTAAAATTCAAAACAAAGTAAATAAACAATGTTTAAAAAGTAAATAAACAAAGTAAACAAACAAAAGTAAATAAACAAAGTTTTCGCCAAATTAGCAGGGGAAAAATCGCACCAATGTGGTGCGTATATGACATCTGTGCCGAAAGCATTTCCTCAGATTTTGCAAAACTGTTAAAGAAATGTCTTAAATACGTAAATCAATATTTTTGAAAGCCTTTGGGAACTTAAACATGGGATGTTCAAACTTTGTGGTCCAGCAGCCATTTAAGTGACATCAGACTTCGCTGGCATATTAACAGCTTAATGAAATATTAAAAAATAAATATTTACAATTTTTGTAAATCCTAATGAAATGTATATTTGGAAGTTAATCCTTAAATTACGTAATCTACTGGTGCTCCGATTCTGATACAGTACGCATATAAACAGCCATGATTAAACAAAGAAAACAAATAAACAATAGGTGATGCACGCGTAAAAATTAAATTAAAAACCCGATTAAAAGCTCTATATTTTTTCAAAAAGCATGCGCAAGAAATAAATTAACAATCATATTTTAATTGCATTAAAGGATGACGTCATATGATAATGCAGTATTTTATTTTTTGTGGCAACACTGATTTCAGAAAACCTTTCATTTCATTTATGAAATCAATGTCGATTTAATTTTTAATTAACAGCAATTTTTAATCCAAAAACATGTTTTAAAAAAATGTAAGTGTACTATGTCAGAAGCCGGTTCAAAAACCTTTCATATGGTATCTCATTCGTTGTTCTGCGTTTCATATTTTCTTAGAAAAAGGGATGTTGACAGGAGAAATAATATATATGATTCCCTAGGTATTTTTAATTATTTTTATTATTCTAAATGGTGACCATAAACATAACAAAACAAAAAAATTGACTTTAGTAAAATATTTGGTGCAGTACTAGGGTGGGTTTTTTTTTTTTTAGGAAACATTTGAGTGTGGGTGTTTTTAGAGGACAGCACAATACTCTATATATGGCAGTTTCAGGATAAACTCCAACTCCTTTTAAAATATAATGATATGCTGGTATATCTTTATTGATGTATCCATGTAGTTCAAGAATGAAAATAAAAATTCCCTTACTTTCAGCAGTGAGCTTTATAAATGAATTGATTGAAACAGAACTAATGTAATTAATGCTTTATAAATGAATGGAAACAGAACTAATGTCATATATGTTTGTTTTTGTATTTTGTTATTAAATTTCTTGTAAAAGTAAATGTATGCATTTTTACAATGCTTTAATTATTTTTTGAAGATATTTAGGTACTTGATTATTTCTTACTTTATAATAATTTTTAACCTTATCTTTCTTTTTAGGTGTTCAGAAAATTTTCACATCTTCATATATGAATAATAATCTTCAAAGTAATTTAAATACTGCAGAGAAAATTTTTTATTGTAGTTTTTGTTCCTATTCATCAAAATATAGGTCAAATGTTCAAAGTCACTCCAATATTCATATTGGTAAAAAACCTTTTACATGCCCAAAGTGTGGAAAGGGTTTCTCTCACCAAAGCAATTCTAAACGTCATATTTTAAAGTGTGTTCGAAGTTAAATTGTCATTTTTAGCTACATATATATTACACAAATATACAGTAGACTCCTTCAAATCTGCATCTCTAAAATCCGCAAATTCCTGAAATCCGCACATTGTTTCAGGTATAAACAATAAAACTTAGTTAAGATGTAGGTGAAAAATTTAAGTTTTTAAAATATCATTCTGTACACATTTTAATATGTAATTCTGGTTAATATGATTGAACTCATGTTTTCTCATGAAATAAGCTTAAATTTCTGAAAATTTTCAAGATAGCGCTGATATCAGTTGCAATCACTTTCTTTTTACCAAATATAGTTGTGTATTAATCAATCTTTTTTTATTATTAAATATGGATAAACCTGAAATAAAACTTGGTTAAGATTTTGATGTGAATTATTTATGTACATTTATAAGGAGAGTTTCACTGAATAATTCAAGAAAAAATTATCTCATCATTATTTGTTTTGTATTTAGTTATGCATTATTCATTATTTACTGGACCTTTACTTTTAATATTAAAAAATAATAATAATTTTCTTAATTTTTATTATTTTACTTTATTGTAAGCATTCATTATAATTTCAAGTACATTATTAAATTTAAATTACTGTTTAAAAATGTAAACAAAACAGTGACCAGAAATCCGCAAAATTCTAAAATCTGCACAACCTCTGATTTTAAGCTTTGCAGATTTTAGGGAGTCTACTGTATTCTTATATTCAAAACTTTACCTTATATCTTTTAATTGATGCTTAATTGTTATTATTTTAAATTGTATTCACTGTATTTGATTTTGAGTTACTATGACTATTGAAAGTGTTCAATAATTTAATTATAACTTATTTTTGATTTATTTCTGATTTTGTATGTATACACTAGTGCAAAAATTAAGGACAGAATGAAGAATTAGCATAACAGTGTAAAGAAAAGGCAGAACAAGCTGAAAGACATATCAAGAGATTGACTAGTATGGAGGTACAGTAGGGGTGTGTACTGTGGGAGTTACAGAATTGTATAAAGCATGCATAGGCTCACAGTGAATGCTCCAGTAGTGTAGTCCTGGGGAAAAAAGTGGGGGGACGCTCATAGTCTCGATCATTAGGGTCTGTATCTGTATCACCCATAGGGCAAACTTGATTATGAATCTTGCTTTCCATTTTGAATTGCAGAGAAAAGTAATTGAAAAATTAAAAATTAAATTTTAAATTAAAATTTATTTAAGTTAAATTAATTAAAGTTTTTTATCTGTTGGTTGTTCATAGCTTCCCATAAATTAAAATATTGTTAACCTTATTTCATGTTTGAAAATATGTATTTGAAATAGAATTCGTAATTTAATAACACTAATCTACGCAACGAGACTTTTGTTAGACATTGTTTTTTTTTTGAGATAGTCATAGAATAACTATTGTATACTAAGAGCATTGAAAATTATTGCATTTTTACACATATAATGTATAGGTGCAGATTCATGGTCGCCAGTCGCCACGTGGCGACGAAATTTTTTGCTGTGGCCACTAACTTTTGATGTTTAAGTCACCATGTGATTTAAAAGTAATCAATTCTGGTATTCCCAGTCATTATCGTGAAATTTTGATTGTTTTTTTAAAGATTAAGACCAAAACACATAACAAACTTTATTATTATATTTTAATAACATTTCAGAATTAACTGTTTAACACAACAAACTATTAAATATATTCGAATAGCTATGTTATTCGTAAAAGTTTGAGTCGGATAATTTTACATAGTCTGTGATTAAAATATATATATATATATATATAAATAGAAAAACAAAATGTTGGAAGTGTGTTCCGATTTGGCTTAGATGTACCATTCGCCATCAGTCCTCCCTGTTGTTGTTTTTTTTTTCTTAAACTTTCATTATTACATATAAATAAATTAGTCAATTAAATTAAATAACGTGCTTATAATAAGTAAATATGGATGAAAATTATTTTGGAAATAAGAAACAAAACAAATGAGTTTTGATTTAAAAAACAAGATGGCGGACTGAGGGCGAATGGTACATCTGTTCCATAAAAAATATTGTTTTTCTAATATTCCCCGCTATCATGATTGCTTAGCTTATACAAATTTTTACAAAACCGCATCTTTCCCAACATTATCTTCAGACTGTACATGATTTAAAATTTATATTACACTTAATTAAAATTGAAATTTTGTTGTGTGCGTATTTATTAAATAAATTACTTTACACTTTGAATTCCTGAGTTTTTTTGCTTAGCTTTTTACTCCATGTAAACACTATTGTTTTTATGCGTTTGTTTCAAAATTGTGGCCACTGGATTTTTTGGGTTTAGGAGCCACTGGCTCCTTCCAAATTTTGGGAATCTGCACCTATAATATAATGTAAGGAAAATATTGTAATCATGACAAGAAAAAAGACTATGAAATTTATATCTTTACTTTTATAGGTTCCCTGAGTCCGCTTTTCCTATTTCTGTAACAGTTCTCTATGTATGTGCGTATGCATGTGTGCGAGTTGGTATTTTCTTTAAGATTCCCAAAGTCTGTGTTTGGTGATTTTGCAATGAGTCAATATGTGTATGTGTCTGAGCAGGGTAGCATTTAAACGGTGTTTTTGGCTGAGATTAAATTTCGCAGGTATGTTATATACGAATATGATGAAAAGATTATTTAACATTCTGGATTATATATGCCACTGCCCAAACTCTATACAAAATTTTGAACAACGTGTAAAAATATTGGGTTGTTCGGAAAGTTTCTTCCGTTTGGGAAAACCAATTCGTACCGGAAAATTCTATCATTTAATTATTAGACATTAATTTCAATACCTAATGTCAATTGACGGGCAGAATTTTCCGGTACGAATTAGTTTTCCCAAATGAAAGGAACTTTCTAAACATCCCAATACGAATTTGAAAGGGGCGAAATAGACCAGTATCCTTATAAAGAAAATTTCTGAAAATCGTGTTTCATCAAGATTTTTGTAGAATTAGTAACTCTTTAAATCAGTTAACAGGTTACTTCTAATCTGTAAGTATTGAATTTTTACGGGATGAAATGGAGAAAGACGTTCAAAAATATTGGTTTCATCATGATTTGTGTGGAAATATTTGAGCAAGAGTAACTGACTTAAAACTTGGCACACATATACTTTCAGGACTTACATGCTCGTAAAATCTTATTTATTATTATTTTTTTAATTTACATTTTAAAAGGATGAATTGTCCAGGGCTCTCAAATGGTTCACAAACTGAATACCAATATTTTTTAACAGAAAATTTCTTAGTAGGTTTCTAAAACTTTTCTGCAAAAATTTACTTCCGAAGGTTGTTTCTGCAAAATTTACAAGAAAAATCTAAAAATAAAATTTTTCTAAGAAAATACTGGTATTCAAAAAGCGGGCCATTTGGGAGCCCTGATTGTTAAGTAAATCTTCTAAACTCGTTTCATCACGATTTATCTGGTAGCTATTAACATGCAGATGCTCACGAAGAATGGCTTTTAAAATATTCGAAATTTTAAGTGCTGAAATAAGCCGAAAATGTTTTAAAGTTGTTATTCTTCTGAAACTATCAGTACTAGAAACTTCAAATTTGACATAGAAGTTATTTAACTCGTAAATATTCTCTACGATGAATTGAAATTTTAATGTGGGAATCGTCTCAGTGAATGTTACCACACTATTAATAGCGATATAAAAGTCTACTCTAGTTATAAATTGATTTGAATCCATGACATTCTATAAGTGTTTAAAGAATTGAGCGGAAATTTTTAAAGATATAATTTTGAAGTAGAGTTTCTATGGCAAATAATACTTATGTTTGTGCCAGATGACTTATTTAAGAAACACTTTCCTAATAAAATTACTTTTAACGTTAATAAAAATAAATTAAATATAGAAAAAAAAACATACTTTCATTAAATTCACAAAAAGTCAACTTATATTATAAAGCACAAATGTGTGCGTCGCTCAATGATGTCATACTGATGCGGGCAGCAATGTGGTGAAAATGGATGAATTTTGAAACAATGGAGCTATTTTTTTCAATTAAACAATCGTAATGTTATTTCTATGGGGGTAAATGCCATTTTTGTGCCGACGTTGACCGACCCCCCCCCCCCCCCCTTACTGATCTAATTTTTAAAAAATTAATGTCCAATTCATGTATTTTCCTCATATATATATTCCAAATTTCAAAGCTCTACATCAACAGGAAGTGGGTGAAAAATGAATCACAAGATTTGACAATGTAAAATAAAAGAAAGCGGGTAAAAAAGTGGCTCAAATTAATTTCTTTTATTTATTAAATATTTAAATAAAAGGGGGAAAATGGGTTGAAAACAACAGCAATATATTTAATTCTCTCACAGTTTAATAATATGTGTTATTTTCCCTCTTTACATTTTCTAGATTTTGTATCAGTAGCCATTCTATGATTTACCGCTTTCCAAATTTTGAGTAAGGCTGTGGTTTTCACTTAGATAAGGAGGAATCGTTACAGATTAGAATGAATTAGAAGATTAAACAGATTATTATTCATTAAAGTTAAATTACTATTATAAATTAAAAGCATCAAGTTTTGTCACTAAAAACCACTGACTAAAAACCACGTTGCAATCAAAGTATTGCATTTTTTTGACAAATTCTTCAAGTTTGAGCTAAGGTCGACTTTTACAGGGCATCCGAAAAAATTTAAACTTGAAGATAAGTAGTCAATGTAAGATGCAAAAAAGTTTAAAATAAGGTAGGAAATATGCAGGGGGAAGAAGGGGACAACGACTATATATCAAATTAGAAAAGCTATGAGGTATTACAAGAAGGTAACAGTAACAGGGATGATAATAAACATGTGCGCTTGATCCCCAATTATGTATTGCAGCTGACGGAAAATACATAGAACATGCTTAGCCAATTCTTCTTATTATTTTTTTTTATTTGTAAGTTTTAAAACTACACTGTCTCTTTACATGATTTCTGCCCGTGCAGCTTTTTATGTAGATACACTTGCGATGCATTTTTTTTTATTTTTCTTTAATATTTAATTTTGTTCTAAAAATGCTATCGCCAATATGTGCACAGGACCATTTTCACTGATAAAGTGATATTTAAATTGTTCGAAAACGTTTTATAAGTCAGCTTTCTTCCTTCATTTTTTAAATTTAATTTTAAATATATGCAGATTTTTAATGATTTTATTGCAGCAAAAAGGAAAATTTTTCTGACTGACAAATTTTGAATAGAAGAGTCGCATAAAGAGTTATTGTATAAATGTTTGAAAATTAACAAGATAATTATTTCATTGATAATATTATTTCAATATTATTTTTTGTTTACTTTATTTTAAACTTTTTTATAATTTAAGTTATCTACTTATCTCCAGCAGGTAACAAATTAAAGTGCATGTCAACTTTTATAATACACAGACACACTGTATACCGGCCAATATATATTATATTCATTACACACAAATGTTTGTAAAATTAATTTGGTGCAACAATGTGTGAAGGAAAAGCATGTCTAGAGTTTTTTTTTTTTTTTAATCGAAAATATAATTTCGTTCAGTTTAAACACATACCAAGCAATAATTATCTATAAATGGTAAAGTATTCATTCGAATTATTTTGAGTGGTCATGTATAGAAATTAATGATCATATGCTCATCACATAACACACTAAAATTTAAACCAGCTGCAAAACGCATTTCAAGAAATATCCGGCCATGACGGTAGTGTATTTGGATTATTTTTGTGTGGCCCTGTATACGAATATCATTTACGTATCACTTAGCAAATAAATATTTTCTTCAGCTGAAAAATACAAAATATAATCGAAAACACGTTTCGAGCAACTGAACCCACGTCTGACAATGTGTCCGGATTCTTTGGCCTTGTAAAATAACTATAAATGTTTCGTGCACCGTTTTTCATGCATTGCAAACAATTACTGTTAATAGCTCATGGTGTTTCGAAATACTTTTTAACGTCCCTGTAAACGAACGATAAATGCTATTTTTGATAGGAAATATGTTGTAACGAATTTCAATACCATATGGCATTACTTCATTTATGTGTATTTCAAACAATCTCCGCCCAGTAAACAGTAATATGAAAGAACTCTTTTTTGATCACTCGTAAACGATATACTCTATACACATAATTCACAATAGTGATAAGGCTACATTGAAAAAATATACATAAAATTTTGTCGAAATTCAAGCAAACTTTTGGAAGTTATAAGTAGAATGCGAACAGATGGAGACAGACAAGCGATCTGACACCGTAAACACTTTCCTTGTTCTTGAAAAGTATTAAAAATCAATGCCTTATTTCTTAAAATTGTTGATTTATTGGTGTGCTCATAATTTTAAAAAAATTAGTAGATTTGAAAAGATGGCGTCCTCTCGCGTCTCTAGCGTCCCCCTTGAAAATAAAAAGTAAGGGGACGCTCGACATAAAATAAAGTGAGGGGACGCCGTCCCCCCGCATCCCCCCTCAACTACACCACTGGAATGCTCAGCATTTCTGGGAAAGCTATTGCATGTTATAGATCGGTTTGTATAATGTCAAGTTGCTGCCTCATTGTGATATGTCCAACAGACAATCCTGTAGCCATCTGGATGATTTTACCCGAGGTAGAATCATTGGGAAGTTAGAAGAGGTCGAAGAGTGACTAGCGTGGCCGAGGAGTTCAGGATTGTTTGCAGCATCATGTCATAAGCTTGAAAATCATTTTAAATGACAGGAACAGCTGTTCGACGTTTAGTAGTGGTTTTCTACGAGCAACCATGGCAACGGAAGACCGTTATCTTGTCCTACAGCCGACAAGGGACAGACGGCAGGCAAAGGATAAATCACAAAACATTTGTAACAGACTACTGGATGCCTTATATTGCATTTTACCGTGGTCAGAAGGTAGCACAAAGGTGGTTTATTTATGCGACGACTGGTGTGTCATTTACGCCTACTCGTTGGAGACGTCGTTTTCTGTGGTTCCAGAAACGGACAGATCAGCAATGGAGTCGAATGCTCTTTACATATGAGAGCCACTTCATTCTGACTAGTGATTCTCGACGTATACACATATGAAGAGAGTGGGGAACATGAAACCACCCCTCCAACATCATCGAAAGGGGCTTGTTTGGAGATGGCAGAGTTGTCATTTTGTAAAGTATCAATCTTGGTAGCCATACTGACCTCAACATCATCCGAGGGGGTTCAATTACTGGTGCTTCCTATTGTACAGAGGTTCTCCCTCACATTAGTCTTTTTAGAGGTATATTGGTCCTCAGTTCCTCTGCATGGACAACAACACTACACTTCATCGTGCAGTAGCTGTTGCAGAGTTGTTAGAAGATTGAGGATATTCATCGCATGGATTGTCCCACAAGGTTCCCAGACCTAAATGCAACTGATAACATGTGGTACATTCTTGGGAGACACTTGGCAGCACATCACCAATAATGATTCCAGAGCTGCGATTGGTGCTACAAGAGGAATGGGCCGTGATCCCTCAACAGCTCATTGACAACCTCATACTGAGCATGGACAGATGATAGAAATCCGGTCTTACACTCTTGGGCAGGGCTGTGGAGTCTTGAGTCGGAGTCAGGCCTATTTTTGGACAAAAGAGTCAGAGTCACTTAAAAACAGGCCGACTCTGACTCCAACTCCAGCTTGTTTTTTAGACAGTTTGAAGTGAAATTAAACCAATTCTATGTAATTTTAAAATTATAATCTGAATTATTATTTTTATATTTGGACTATATATACAAAGAAACCCAGGTGAAACAGGCCCAATATACTGTCCAGTGTACAGCATATATGAAAACTGTTTTTAATTGAAATCTCTAGTTTATATTTAGTATATAGTCCTTTCTCTTAGTTTTTTGGCATTTGTGGAACCCGGGGTAATGTGAAAATTGGAAATTTCTGCTCTTTTTGGAGTCCACAGAATCCGAAATATCATTGTAATAGAAAATCCCCTCCCTTTTTTTCTTGTGTTCTCTCAGATTCTTCAGGTCTGTGGGACCAGGAGTAATGCTAAAATTGTAAATTTTCTCCCCCACCCCCTTTTTTTTTTTTTTTTTTTTGTGCATAGGTCCCCCCACCCCCACCTCCAAAAAAAAAAAAAAAAAGTGAAATTGTAATTTTTTTTCCTGAGTCTGTGGTACCCAAAATAATCATGAAATAGTGAAATTTCTGTTATCTTTCGATATTCAGGTCTTGCAGACCCAAAATTATAAAATTAATGCAGGAAATACAAAATTTTCCTCTTTATTTTTCTTCCCTTAGATCGGAATTTTTCAGGTCTGGAAGACACAATAACTCCAAAATTGCAACATTTTGCATTTTTCTTTTCCAAGTCAGCAGGATCTGAAATAGTAAAATTTCTATTTTATTTACTTCTTTAGATTTCAATATTTAGATTATTTTTGTATCTGCAGGACCCAAAATTGTACAATTAATAATGCTGAAAATATAAAATTTTTGCCACTTTTTTACCAAGCCGTGAGAACAGAATTAATGCTAAAATAGTAAAATTTTCACTTTTATTTTTCTTGCATTCCCTAATAATTTTTCGGGTTCTGGAGGCCCCAAATGATGCTTAAATTGTAAAATTTTTTGCCTCCTATTTTTTGGGTCTGCAGAAATAAATATAAAAACAAAATTAAACATCCTTTCACCCATATTTTGGTTTAATATATGTTTGATTTGGTATAAAATATTTTGGTTATCGTCTTATATGTTGTTTCGATTCATCTGATAGATCTTTGTGTGTGTTGTTCAAAGTAAATTTTGGAGATTTATTAGATTTCAATTGTCGTTTCTATCTAATAGCTTCAAATTTAACTTTTCGATTGTAATTTACATGCATTTACAAGCATATTTTATATGCAGTTTTTGCAGAGTTTTGACATAATTAAATTTTACCACACATAAAATTTAATGCGTATTGTATTTTTGTGTGAGTGTGCATAGAGTATCTGTGAGGAGGGGGGGAATGATGTTCAAAATATTTTCAGTCTTGTCTTGACCAGAGCCAATTAATGTATGGGGAAAGTACCACAGGCATTTTATAACAGTATTTTTGCCTTATTTAAAAAAAAAAAAAAAAAAACTGCATTAAAAAAAAAAAAGTGAAACATTTATACTAAAATACTGTCAGAAGTTTGCCGCTGCAGTAAATGAGTCCTAGTCTTGACTACCTATCACAGCTTACACCGATAATTCTTCCAAAAAAATAAAATGTGAAGAAAAAAAATTATCGGTTGATATGCGCATCATATGCTTCACGGTCAAACAGGAATGTGCCAGCAGGTTGCAGTGTTGCCAGTTGTTTTTTTTTAATTTCAATTGCTTGATTGCTGCAACTTTTTTTAAATAGTAATATTTCCTTTATTTAATGACAAATTTAATTGACTATTACTATTTCAAAACAAATGACAGCAATGAAGCAATTTGAATAATAGGAATCAACAGGCAATACTAGTATTTCAGCCATCCTGGAGTCAGAGTCGGAGTCAGTTCCTTTAAAATTTTAGGAGTCGAAGTCAGTCATTTTTCCCACCAACTCCGCAGCCCTGCTCAGGGGTCACCATGTCCTCTACTAAAGACTAAATTTTTCTTGCCAGCTACCTGTCACATGGAGTTATCAAATTTCTGTCGAGTTGTGCTTGAAGCTACCTTTTCAGTAAAATTCCTTTCGTACCCCTTGGTTTCCTTTTTTTGGTAGTTCTGATCACATTTCCTGTACTCTTACATCTTGATGATCTTATGGTATGATTTGTGCTGATTTGTTGTACCTTTGCAAGACATTAAATGAAAAAAAATCCATTCTGTCCTTAATTTTTTCGCACCAGTGTATATATATATATATATATATATATATAGTATATATTTCTTATCAAAAATGTTTTCTGTGAAATTCCGTGAATATATTTTTATTAAAACCATGTATTAATTTGACAAAAAAGCTTGTGAAATGATATATGTTATATGTTTCTGGTTAATTTTATTTGTTACTTACAATTCATAAGTTAAGATATCCAAATATATTCTGCTACATGTAAGAGCAAATTGTTTGGAACAACAAATCCATCAAAAAGGTATATATATATATAAATTGAAATATTACTTTCTTATGAACGGATATTGATCTTATTGTTAATGGGAATAACTTGAAATGCTGTGAATGAAATAATAAATTTGTCTTTTATTTTCTTTTGCTTTCTTCTATGTACAGAAGAAGAAAGTATTGGAATCGTGAAAATTTTCGCCTTCTGTTTTTTGATGGATTTACACATTTTGATATGTTCTGAACATGATTTGACTATTTTTAAAAAATGTCCATCTGTATGTATGTGACATAAATTTTGTTGATGCTCTATCTAAAGAACTAATGCACGAAATTTCGCCAAACTTCATATTGACCTTGACAAAAACTGGTGCTGATTAGGTTTGGGTGTCACTCAACAGGTGTTGCTGTTATGCTGCATTTTTCATAATTTCCATGATATTATATCTTGGTATCTATAGAATGGATTTCATCAAATGTAATATTCAGTAAGACCTTGGCTAATAAGGTTTCTAGTGTATATAGACCAATAGGTGGTGCTATCATGCTTCATTAATTCATGATTTCCATGATAGCTATACAGTGAAACTTCCATTTAATGAAGTCTCATCGTTACACTTAAAAACTTCGTTTTGAAGAAAATTTGTTAAGTAGAAATCAACTTAAATTTATGAAAATTTTTTTCAGATATGACAAATAGGTGTTGGATTCATAAGTATTTGATTCAGTTTTAATTATGAAGCTGTCTTTTACAAAAGAGTTGTGTACGGTCAATGAAATCATGTCACATTCCCAAGCTTTCATCAGCTCTTATACACAGGTTCTCAAACTAATGTTTTCACTACATTGTCTTTTTTCTGTCTTTATTGATAATGTATTTCAAATTTTTTTATCATTCCTTAGACAAATGGCTGAAGTTTAGAAGTTGTATTTGCAGGAACAAAAATAACTTTGATGTTCTTCGATTTGCATTTTGAAGCACATTCTTGTGGATGTACAAAGCAATTGTCTATCAGCAATGGAAGGTCAGAATGGTAACTGTCTGACTCTAATTGATATTTTTTGCTTTAATGCATCTGACGACATTGCGTCACTGCATCTTCTATTTCATTGAATGTAAATAGGGGATTTTGATTTCTCCCAACTGTCAGTGCTGGAGTCTCTGTATGAGAGAGTAATGATAACAACTGTTTTTCTTAGTGTGAAAAAAAATTGTTTTATTTAGCACCAAGCAGAAAGGAAATTATTTAAATGTTTTCATATTCATACAATCCTTTGAAATAAATTTGCATACCCATCGCTCTTAGTTTCAATTCTGTACATGTACAAAAGCAGAATAAACTTCGTTACATAGAATATATTTTTCGTAATATGGAGATTAATGTACATGCAAATGGTGTTCTAAGTCAAAGTTCTGCAGAAAATTTCGTTAAATAGGGACTTCGTTAAAGGGAAGTTCCACTGTATTTCAGCATCTCTTGATGAAATTTGACCAATTTTATTATTCAGTTAGACTTTGACATAAATTTAGTACTAATTAAATTTGTATATATCACACTCAACAGGTGGTGTTGCTGTGCTGTGCTTTTCATGCTGCGATAGCTATATCTCAGCATCTATGGGGTGGAATTTCACCAAATTTAAAATATAAAATTTTTATTAAAAATTATGTTGATTCAATTTTGACTTTATTCATTCAATGTAGACCCTGTTCATTAAATTTTGCTGTTTTTTATGATGAACATTATAGCTGAACCTCAGTTTCTATTAAGTAGAAATACATCAAATTTTATATTTGAAGTTATTAATTAAAAATGTTTTTTTATAATTTTGTGTTTGAATACCCAAGAGAGGGTGCTGTTGAACTGTGTTTTTTTAGTCACTGATCACTATAATTCCAAGTTAAATTCAAAGAAATTCACTATATTTCACAATTGTTGATGTGTGTGTAAATTGATATTTTAGTATAATATAGCAAAACGTTTTGTAATGGCTACTGCATGCATGTTTTTTTTTTTTTGTTTAAAGATTTGTATCATTTAGCTTTTGTTTTGATATTGAATATACAGTGTACTGCAAAGGAAATTATAAAACTGTAATTGTTTATAATTTTTCTTTTTTAATCATTCATTGATTAACAACATGTAAATTTTGAAAATTCAGATAAGGCTTGGCATTATACAGTATATGTAAATAAAAAAATGTTTTGACAGCCAAAAGATTTATAAATTTCTAAAATTTGGGCGTTATTTTATCATGTACAAAATATATAACATGTATACTAGGTGTACCGGTTAATTCCCGCTGTTTTACTTCATAGATGGCAGCAGCTATTAATGCAACGTTCAATCATTTGACATATAGTGTGTTTTGTTGTACTAACATAAGGCTTGAAAACCATAAATGTCAAAAGTTCTCAAAGTAATAACATCATATAAATATTCGTGCTCAAAAATGTCGAATTTCGTTCCTTCCAAAGAGCATTTGCGGACTGTGCTTTTGTTTCTGTTTCATTCCAAGAAATCGGCTGCTGAAAGTCATAGAACTCTTGTGAAAGTTCATGGTGACAGTGCATTATCAGAAACAACATGCAGAGATTGGTTTCGACGATTTAAAATTGGTGATTACAGCGTTGAAGACAAAGAACGTCCAGGTCAGCCAAAAAAGTTTGAAGATCCCGAATTGGAAGCTTTGCTCAACGAAGATCCGTGTCAAACACAAAAACAGTTGGCTGAGGGCTTAGAAGTTTCACAACAAACTATTTCCGATCGATTAAAAGCCGATTAAAACGGCCAGAATGGGCTAGAAGACATGGAAAAGTGATTTTGCTGCATGACAATGCTCTGGCTCATACCACAACTTTGGTCATGCACACCGTAAAAGCGCTGGGATGGGAACTGCTGCCTCACCCGCCGTACTCTCCGGACCTGGCCCCGTCCGACTACTATTTGTTTTCATCAATGTTGCACGCATTGGCAGAGCAACACTTCGATTCGTACGAAAATGTGAAAAAATGGCTCGATGACTGGTTTGGCTCAAAAAACGAACAATTTTTTTGGCGAGGCATCCACAAATTGCCAGAAAGATGGGAAAAATGTGTAGCTAGCGATGGCCGCTGGTTTGAATAATACATTTTTATTATTTCCTATGTATTTTTAGTTTCAAAAATCAATAAAAAACAGCGGGAATTAACCGGTACACCTAGTATATACTTGTTTCAACCCATTAAAAGTTTTACAGTGTGATTCTTTGGCATGGAGTTTGCAATATAATTTTTCTAATATTAATATTTATTTTTTTTCTTATTATTTTGAACTGGAAATATTAAATTATTTTATTATTTGTGTTATGAAAGAACTTTTTAAATTATTATTATTATTTTACTTATTGAAAAGTAAAAATAACAAGACTTACAATTATGTTATGTAATGCAATAATACTGGGTACATAATAATAAAATTACATTTAGCATACTTTTCACTCCTTTTGTGACTAATAAAGATTGTATCCTTTGTTTTAAAAAAAAAAGGGAAAAAAAACTATTTCCGAAACTATAAAGAATTTTCTCTACATCAAGTAATTATAAAATCAACTAACTGCAGAATTTTAAGAAATAAATCTTTCTTTTTTCTTTTCCTTAAATTCCAGATAGGAATATTTTATGCTTAGTGCGTGAACTTATTATGGTGGATGAAACTTTTCATAACTGTTATCACATTTATACACCATTTAATTTATAGGGTTTAATTATTCATGATGTTTGTAATTAACATTAAATTAGCTGCTTAAGTTAAAATTTCTCTTTATTCTTCTCTTCCTTGTATAAATGAAGAAAAACACTTTCAAGTATATTGATTATATTAGATCCTATAAAATACTTTGATAATTTATCTCTAACTCAAATTATGCATCAGAATATTTAAAAAAAATAAATAATTGCTTTTTCAAAGCATATTTTTTATTATTTTTCTATGAAATAATTCTTGTTTCTAAAAAGTTGTCAAAATAATATGTTTCTTTTAAACAGATCAAAAGTTTCAAATAATTTAAATGCAAGAAATAGAAAGACAGATAAAGTGTAAAAGGACAAAAAACTAACATTTTTTTTAACAGTCAAGTAAACTATTAATTTTCTTTTGCTTCAGTTTCTAAAAAAAGATTATTTTAAATTGTACAAAATTATGTCTAATCAAGAAGAACAAATTAAACATTTTCACTAACTTTTTTTGTGCACAATGATTAGAAAATTCTGAATGTATTTTTATTAATATCTGATCCCAAATAATAAAATATTCAACTTCATTAATTGATTAAATATTATAGGAACAAATGATAATAAACATACAATAAAAGCTTTTTACTTGATGAGTAATGACAGCTTATAAAACATGAACACACCGTATCACATATATTTTAAGAATAAAAAGATTAGCATGTTTTATTCTCTCATAAAACAGTTTTTATTATTTTTATTATAATTAGAATTACTCAAAGGTTTATTATTTATTTCCTATTTGGATGTTCTTACATATATAATAATAATAATAAAGCTTTCTTTTGCCTTCAAAACAATCACACTTCATGTCTGTTGTAAACGCCTGTAAAAATAGTGTAGAATTGATGTACTATAATCTAATACTATTGAAATAAATGTTTGAATTGCAGTATTAAATGTGAACATTACTGTTTAAATAGATTTTTGCTTGAGTCTGAGTCATTAGTTATTTTACAGAGAACTGGTGTATGATCATTGTCACACCAATATACAAATTTAAAGTAATCTAAAATAAGAAAAGATATTTAAAATTAAATGAGAAAGATGTTTTAATTTAGATTCTGATTCAAATAGTTAAATAAAATATTCTCTATGGAGATGTTTTAATATAATTATTCAATAGTGCTATAATATTATATTTTTATCAAAACTTTAGTTAACTCCTGAAATATTTTACAAGAGGAGGTCCCGAGGTCGGGATTACAGAATGCAGTGACCCTTTGCGCATTGATAAAGTATTGTCAATAGATAAACATATGAAAGGCATAAAGTGTGATGTGCAGGGGGCCCTTAAAAACAAGCCCCAAAGTTCACCCAATGTTGTCACTTCAGTATAAATCAGATAAATTACTCTTGTTTCCGAACTCCTGGATTGTACAATTGGCAATTTCACCAGACTTCTGACTTTTACCTCTCATTTCAGTCCCTGACAAGGTTTTTTTTTTTTTTTTTTTTTTTTTTTTTTTTTTTTTTATCAGACAAAATAATGATCAATTATTTCTGAACTGCAATTAAAATAAAATATGTGTAATTATTTAAATTTAAGATAACTATTAATAAAATATGTTTTTGTATGCACACACATATACATATTTATTTATTTATATATAGAAGAGAAGTTTTATTGCATTTTTATGGATCTAATGAAAAGTAAAAAAGAAAAAATATGCAAAGTGTTCAGTTGACAAAATTTTACTTTTATTCACAGTTATTTATATATATATATATATATGAATAAACCCCTATTTTTCTCAGCAAAATAAATTTAAATGTTCTATTTTAATCTAATCTTTTCCGTTACTCTAACAATTTAAATGTTTTATTTATTTTTAAAATTTTTTATTATTAAATTTCAGAATTAATTACAGTTAAAAGAACTGTTTTTGGCAATTAAAAGTATTTTCAGGGAAATTAGTTTTTATTAATATAGATAGTTGTGCAGGTGGTTTTTAAGTAAAACTATGGAACACTATGAAAAATTAACTAATGTTTATTCTCATTTGTGTTATAGTTTTAACAGCCATCTGTTCCAGACTGAGTGAATGTCTGGCATTTTGTTTTTAATATTTACAGTGATCAGATGTTACTCTTTAATGTACTGTTGTAATTAAAATGAAAAAAGTTTTTTTTTTTCTTAAGAAAATGTCTAGTAAGAGTTTCTAAATTTACAAATATTGAAGAATAGATTTTAAAAGATTCAATTCATAACTAAACATCAAAATTGAGATTAAAAGATGCAGTCGTATATTACAAAAAAATATTAATCTGAAAATAATTTAATTACATCGAAGTCTTCAAACACTATTTCTTATGAAGCCAAGCTTATCTGGAATGAACTTTTTCCAGAAACACAATACTCTAGAATTACTCTGTGAGATAAAACTTTTGTTGAAGATGAGCTTATCCATAAAAATAAAATGTTTGAAGAAGTAAATTTTGAAGAGGTAGAAAATGATCATTAACAGATGAGTATGAACCAGCTCCAACAAAAAGCAAAGTTCATTCCTTGGATTATAAAATGAAAACAATTAATATTGCTAAAGAACATTCTGTGTGGAGTCTGCAATCATTATTAAAAAAAAAAAACAAAAAAAAAAAAAAGGTCGCAGTCACTTAAAAAGAAAAGATCATTTATCATAATTGGAAGAAGATGTTAAAAATGTCAATAAATATGATAAATTTTCTGTCATTGATTCTTGGACACTTGACTGTTTTGTAGAGCAGAATTATGAACAAGTCACAACCAGAAATTTGCAACAGTGGGCTTTGGCTGGCACAGGACAATATGAAGATTTTGAATTTAAAACTTCTGATATGGGTGAAGAAATTTTTAAAAAAGGCATAAAATATGGTAGCGAATAGTCATAGAATTAATCTCCCAGAAAAAAAAAAAAAAAAAAAAAAAAAAAAGTGTTCATTGAAGAACACTAGCATCTGTAGAAAAGTTTTGTGCCTAGACATTACTTTTTATTCCCAATATCGATGGAAATTATGTAATTAATACTGATCAGACAAGTATGTAAATTATTTTATTATCTAAAAATTCAAGTACTCTTTGAACATTTAAAAATAACAAAACATAAATAAAAAATATAATGTTTTGTAAAATACACTGCTCAAAACAATTAAAGGATATTGCAGTTTTAGGTGGATTTTGTATCTGGGAAACTTTTTAGCTGATTGATACATGGTCGACAGACATAGTAGGTTATATGAGAATAAATTACACATGTTTGGCAGAAAAAAATGCATTTTATGGCGCATTTGTGTACAAAAGGAAAAAAACACAATTTGTGCATATGAGAAAAAAAGAATAAGAAAAGCTGTTTTCTTCAAAGAAAATCATTTTTAGTAGGGGGTATGGTTTCCACGGGCGGCCAGCAACGTTGAACACCTTTGAGGCATGGACTCAATGAGGCTATTAATGACGAGTTAGGGTATTCTGCCCCACTCTTCCAGAAGAGCTCTTTCCAGTTCTTGGAGAGTTTGTGGGGGTTGTTGGCGGCCAGAAACTCGTCTTCCTAGAGCGTCCCAAACGTGCTCGATTGGATGCATGTCTGGAGAACACGCTGGCCATTCCATTCGAACGATTCCTTCCTCGAAAAGGAAATCCTCCACCAGGTTTGCACGATGTGGCCTGCAGTTATCGTCCATTAAAATGAAGTTATCTCCGATTGCTGCAGCGTAAGGGACTACAATAGGTCTGAGGATCTCATCCCTATATCGGCGACCAGTCAGAGCTCCATCTCGAATGATGTAGAGGTCAGTGCGCCCGTCAATGGAGATGCCACCATACACCAACACTCCTCCACCGCCAAATCTGACACTTTCGTGCACGAACGCAGGATTATTCCTACTGCCACGGTCCCTCCAGATGAAAATACGCCTATTATCCGGATGCACAGAAAAACGGGACTCGTCAGAAAACAGAATATTGCTCCATTCATTTCTCCTCCAGTTGACATGCTCGGTTGCCCACTCCCTGCGGTCGCGACGATGCCTTGATGTTAATCTAACACATACCATCGATCGGCGAGCATACAGACCTACAGCATGGAGCCGGTTTCGGACAGTCTGGGTTGAAATCGTGGTGCCTGTAGCCGAGCGAAGGTGTTGTTGGAGAAGAGTAGCGTTCATGTTTCGGTGTCTCTGAGCTGTTAACGCTAAATACCGATCTTCATTGGGCGTTGTTGCCCGTCTACGACCTTGCCCTGGTCTTCGGCCTGCACATCCACTCTCCAAAAAACGGTTCCAGATCCTGGAAATGACACTTTGTGACACTCCAATGGCTTGCGCTACTTCGGCTTGAGTTTGGCCCCCTTCTAACCTACCAACAATTCTCCAAGCTTCTGAATCTGTCAAATGACTTCGCTGAGACATCGTACTCATCGAAACAAAGCAATCACTGAATGCCGATCATCCTTGTCTTCATTCTCTTTTATCCAGTTGAAAGTCAAATTTCATTCGCTGCCGCTGAAGCGACGTTTTTGACGTCGAACTCAAAATTTGCATACTCCACAGTTTGAAATCCAGAAAAATTTGCATTTGTGATTCTCTTCTTCTATTTTCGGCAAAAAAAATTTCCTTTTTATCTTTATTTTATATAAAACTTCAAATATCCTTTAATTGTTTTGAGCAGTGTAATTGGATTTTTCTTTCAGGGTGACAATACCAATCCATATATAATAAAACTCTTGCCGAAAAAGGAATTAAAACTATATTTGTTAAAAGACAAGTAGTGTTATGAATAAACTTATTTGTTCATTTACAGCACAATAAGGCATAACATTTTTTGATAAAGTACTGACTCGTGTATTTGTGTGTTTACAGGAGGCAACAGGTACATTTGTGGTCAAGATACAAATGATGATAAATGAATATTAGCTGACCCGTCCGGCGTTGCCCAGGCCCGTGGTAATAAATTTTAAAAAAACATAATTTTTTTATTATTTTATATCTTTAACCCAATTTTGTATGAAATTATATTTTTAAATGAAAAATTCGGGAAAAAATATTGATGTTTAATGATAAAAGCGCTCATTTTCTTGTTTTTTCACGTAGGGTCGTTTCATAGTTTTAAAATAAAAAGTTCTTTTTGCCCGAACTCTTTGAAATCTTTATGGGTTATAAATAAAACTGATTTACGGCCCATGTAAAAATTTCGTGAAAAAATATTGTTATGGAGTTATAAAAGAAATGTTTTCTTCTCGCTTTTCTGTTTGTTTGTTTTTGCATTGGCTTCTTTAACACAGCAATAAAAAAATAGTTCTCATCTTCCAAACTCTCTGAAATTTCAATCGGTTATAAATATAACTGAATCCAAGCTCTCTTTAAAATTTTGCAAAAAAATATACATATTTAGTAGTGAAAACATGAGTTCTTTAAAAAAAAAAAGCTCTCAACGCAATGGCCATATTACTCCATCTGTTTTCAATCAACCCTTTTCAATCCCCCTAGGCTAAACAGGTGACGGCTAAACACGTTTCCCATTTCTGAGGGGGAGAAGCCTTAAAAAAAGTTGAAGCATGCACAATGAGACGATTTTCCTGTGGAAAAGAGAATGTGAATTTGACAGAATGCGCTTTTCGCTTTAAATATATAGACGGAAAAAAAATATGAGAATGTATTTGTCCTATCATCAATATCTGAAAAACTTACAGCGAATTTTGTAACAAATGTTTAAAAACTTATGTGTGGCAATAAAACTTTCTCTTGATTATCAACCCTTGGATAAAACAAACACGACCAGAATTATATGACGAAGCCTTGCAGGATAAAGATTTTAAAAAAATAACTACTTGTATTATTAAAGTAATTCCTCCAAAATGCACAGCTTTAATGCAACCATATGACATTTATTTTTACAGGCAGGTAAAAGATTTGATAATCAGATATAAAATTGTAATTATTTAATTGAACAGAAAAGAGAAAATAACTGTTGTGAGGATTGTATAAAAATACATTCCATTGTGCACCTTCAACAGCTATATTTTGTAATATGAAAAAGTATGTCTGGCATGCCTCAAAAATTTCATGTAAAATAACAGTATTTTTTAATGTAAATGAACTGTGTTTTACAAACAGTCTTCTTAAAACAACTTAGTCCTGTAAAAAACCACCTTTTATTATTTGTACATAGTGTATCAAAGGTTTGTGCTTCACATGTTTTTATGACAATTATCACTCCGGTTCCTGCACATCATCAAAGCTTAAGTACATAGTATAGAAATAAAAGTAATATAAATGTAAATAATTGTAAAATATAGGTAAGTAATTGTAAAATATATGTAAGTGATTGTAAAATGAATATTAATAATTATAAATGAAACTAATACAAAATAAAAAGAAATGTTTAATGTTTAATGTAAAAGAAACGTGTATACAAATGTAAACTGTGTACATTTTTTTCCCTTATCATTTGATCCATAAAAATACAATAAAACTATCTCTCTCTGTAAATAAATATATGTGTGTGTGCAAAAGCATGTTTTTATTTATATTTGTATTATTATTTTTTTATTATTATTTTTTTTTAATTGTGGTTTGAAAATAATTTATCATTATTTTTTGTCTGCTTAAAAAAACCTTGTTGGGGGATTGAACCAAGAGAAAAAGGTCAGAAATCTGGTGCACTGCCAATTGTACAATCCAGGAGCTCGGAACTGAGAATAATTTATCCAATTATATACAGTGTCAACATTGGGTGAACTTTGGTGACTGTTTTTAAGAGACCTTTGTACATCACACTTTATGCCTTTTATATAATTATCTATTGAGAAAATTTTATCAATGCACAAAGGGTTATTTCATTCTGTATCCTCGACCTTGGAACCTCCCCTTGTTAGTTACATCTGAACATAAACACAGTAATCTAAATTAATTATGTCTAAACCTGTATCAAAGAATTTCACTACATTATTGTCATTTGGCAGTTGGTTTATTTTTATTTATTTTATTTTAGATGACATTTTGATGATGTTATTGTTATGCTATTTAACTCTTTAGATCTCATACTAGTTGAAATCCATAATAATTGATTGCAGCTGAAAGATTTTCCATATTCCTTGTCTGATAACAAACATAGAAATGTAGAGGTGTGGCCGATTATACTAGTGATGGATGGAGTTAAGCAGTTGACATTCCCAGGCCGTAGGGAATAAAAGGTAAAAAGACATGGGGAAACAAAATTACATATTGAATTTTATTTTCTTGACAGAAACTGTCAAATGAACAATATAAATTATTTAAAACAAAAAACACATAACGTGGGCTATATGTCTAGAAACCTCAATTCATTCTTTTGTGTGTGTGTGAAATTTATGGAGTACAATAAGTTTTCTATCAAATTTTTTTTGTTGAATTTTTTTTAATTGAAATTATTTGTTGTTGTACATTACTTTTGATGCTATAAATCACACAAAGTCATTATTTAGCAGTTTAATTTTTCAGTGATATTAAAAAGTTTGTTGTAATAAAATATAATGCATTTTTTAATGATCTTGTGAAAATAAATCCTTTTGCATTCAGAAATGCAGTTTCAAAATGTAAGTGATGATATTGGAAAATATAAATAAATGCTTTTTCAATGTATTTATATGTTATATTTGTAGAATGTAGAGTTTTGTATTTTAAATTTATTTAAATAATTCTAATTAATTTCATACTTTTAGAATTTTCTTTTGAACATGTGTCTAACTTTAAAAAAATTTGAATTACTTAAGTTTTAGTGTTATTTTTTAGGAAAATTTGATTTGAAATCTTTCTATGGAACTCCAGGAACTCCATTACAAACTTCAAGCACAGCTATGAAAAAACATCAGTGTGATCGTTGTCCATATTCCACTAACAATTTTTCACATTTTCAAATGCATGAACTTGTTCATACTGGTGTTCGTCCATATGTTTGTCAGCAATGTGGTAAAAGTTTTACCCAAAAGGGCAATTTAAAACGTCATTATGTCAGTCATGTTGCTAAAGAATTCCCCCTGTGATTTATTTTAATATTTTGTTAAATATTTCTATCATATTACATCTCTTGTAATATTTAAAATGCTATTCAATCCCATGTTAGTCTTTGTAATATTATCAGTCTGAGTTTATTTACCACTCAGATTTTGTATTCTGTATCCTGTTCATTTTTTCCAAAAAATAATTATTTATTCTGTGACAAATAAATACTCTTTCAAATTGCTGTGTCAATTGCAATATTTTTTAATATAATTACTAAACTGTCAGTGAGAGATATCTTAATAAGGTTTTGAAATACAAATTCCTTTCACAAAAATATTTGCTCCATTGTGAAAAAGGTAGTTTCTATTTCAAGAATGTATTTTTTTTTTTTTTTTACAGTAGATGCATTTTCAGCAAACATTTAAAACTTTTTTAGGTCACAATTTTATATTAATATTTTTTTGAAATAGGTTATTTTGACAAGAAAATTAGTTTCTTATGTGAATAATTAATTTTTTCCCCATTTTTTTATGTTTTTAAAAAGTGCAAAGTCTATTTTTTTCTCTAAATGCTAGAAATATGTATATCTATGCATGTTGGCATAGGCATTCGGTAATTTGCATGAAACTTATTCTTTTAATATACTTGTTTAAATTTTTTTTCTTAATATGTGTCATATTAGGAATAGTTATAATTTTACATTGTGCTTACCAATTCTAAATTAGAGACAGCTTAGAGGGTCATTTCATACGGCTGCCATTTGCTATTAAAAGTGACTATTTTTAGTTCAGGTGACTATGGCTACTACACTCTTCCAAAGTAGTTATTTAAGAAACAGAAAAAAAGAGGATTTTTTTCCAATTCCAGTTACTATTTTTGTAGACATTTTCATTGATCCCAGAGCCGCCAAATCTTCTACTTTTTTTTTTCTGTCCTGATTTTACATTTTAATATCATTTTCTGCCAGTTTTAAAAATCTATAAAACTTCCATTTGAAAAAAAAAAAAAAAAAAAAATCATTCTTTTCAATCTAAATATAGCACAAAGATGCCAGTTGTCCTAATTTCGCAAGCAAACTATTGATTTTTGACTTGGCTCCCACCCAATGCCTTACAGTGTATTCTTTTTTATCGTTTTTAAAGTTAATTTTTGCCAATGATCCACTGTTGATTCGTATGCCATGACTTACTGTGTGCAATCTTTCCCTATCTACAGTCAGGGATTGGCAGCATTCATATTCTAGTTACTTCATTAAAATCATAAGACCAACTATAATAATCATACAATATTTCAATTCTATCAGTTTTATTTTATAATTTTTATGTGGCAAATGTTTTTTCTTTATTTATATGGCAACATAAAATAACTGATAAAATTCATTATTGAATTCCTTGTATTTGTTGCTGTTTTTTCCTCTCTAAATTTAGAATACTGTGTTACTAACAGAGCTTGATCAAAACAAGATGTAGGCTCAGGTGTGATGTTCATTCAAGGCTTTCTATCTATACCCCCACAAAAAAAAAGCTTTAAACTACATGTAGGAACATATAAATATAGGTATATCTTTTGCTTTTAATTTTATCCAACTCTAAAAGTCTAAAATATTGATTATAATTATTGCAAGATCAAAAACTAATTAAAAGATTCAACTTTTAAAAGAATATACATTCAATTTAAGGTCCACAAAAAACAAATAGCTCAGGACCATTGGCTTGTCTTTTAACCAAGTCTTGATTACTAAAACAAAATCATGTTATCTAGAACAATTTTTCAATTTAATAACAAATTTAAAATGTTAGAAATAACAATTTAGAATATTGTGTCTCTTTTTTTCTTCTTATGTATATGGCTTTATTTCACACATTGGTGGCTATAAAATCAGATTTTATTTAAGCATTGAGCATCATTTGAAAGACAATGTTGTGTGTGGAAAAATTTAACAGGTGGTCTGCTTGGGTGCCTAAAGTACAGAAGATCCACCTGGAGTTCGACTTACATCTTCTATAGAACTGAAATTTTCTGTAATCGTGGTATTGATCAGTGACATATAGTATTGCTGAGAACTTCGATTACGGAAATTTAACGACAACAACAAAAAATGTTTAAATCTATCAAAGTGCTTGTTTTCGAAGTCAAGATTTAGTTAGGTGGTTTTCCCGTGCTCAAATTAGTATTTTAGGCTTATGTCATGAATATCATCCAAACCATTTTCGATTTATAGCAGCAATATCAGTACTGAGTTTGTTCGAATCTTTGCTGAATTTTAATGAATTCAGAACTCAATTTAGTATAGAAGACAAATTTCTTGAAAATTGTTAGTGCCATCTTCGAGATTATCAATAATTGTGTTGACGATCAATGATGAATAGAATTGACTGGAACTCGATTTCAGAAGATTAATTATAAAAATAGTTACTAAACTTTACAATATCATTAAAAAAAAAAATGTTGATCTAACTTAGTTTAAGTAGGTCATTAATTTAATAAATGAAAATGAGGATTGTTTGGTTATCTCCCCTTAAATTTTCATTCATAGTTTGACCATATGATATTTGATAAAATATTTAATATAATTAAAATGAAAAACCTTGATAATTAAATTAGTTTACAACAAAATCAGCACAAATAAAGAATGCAGGTGATAAGGTTATCATTATTTTGAAAAAATCACCTCGTTGTAACTTAGTTCTTTAAATATGAATACAAGTGAATGTTAAATTGTGTTTAATGTTGTCTTAAATTTTTATTGTTGTTTCCTCATGTTTAGACTAGTGTAAATATTGGAATGTTTGGTAAGTATACATTTAATTGAAATTAATATAAATTGTAGTAAAGACTTGTTTTCTTCCTTAAAATCACTTTAAAATTATGTATTATTCTTATGAATAACATAAATGTCCTATATAAATTATTGCTATTACTTTTATGTGTCTTGTATTAAAATTGCCAAAAACAGTATATTTAGTGAAATATTCTGCTATGTAATGAAAAAAAAAAAAAAAATCATGTTTTCTATTTTGATTGTCAGATGGTGCATTATAGTGTTTTTAATTGTAAAAAAATAATGTTTTTTTTAAAAATATGATCTCGCTTTTCTATAATTTTAATAAAATTTTATAATATTTAACACAAAATATTAATTTTTTAATATCTCAGATGTAATTTCATAAATATATTTTTTTAAATTGACATGTATATTCTAGTTTAATTTAACGTACTTGTACTTACATAATCATTCTATTTTTTAATCATTTCCTTCTTTTCTCCCCACCTCGTCCCCCTCCTAAAACAGAATGAAAATTGAATTTAAATGCATTTTGTATTTCTAATAACCAATCTTAAATAGGATTTACTTCTCCTTTTATTTTGTTATTTTTTAGTTATAAATTGAAAAGTCAATGAGAGAAAATATTGTCAATAGCATATATCACAAAGAAGTATTAATATCTCTTATGTGCTCCATTGTGTGCTGTTTAATTTATGGGATATATATATATATATATATATATATATATATATATATATATTAATTATATATACCTTGATGCAACAAAAAGCAATTTTTCAGGGCATCAGAAAATATGTTTAGTTTTTAAATTCTGCATTCAAACTGCATTTTAGACTTGATTCTTAAACAGTAATAACTTTATTTATTTATATTATGTTGATGTGAATTATTTTGAAAATTAAACCTATAAACTATTCTCAATCTATATTTTTAATTCTTTTTTCTCTTAAAGAAATCTCATATGTATATATAAAGTAAGTTTTTTTTAACATAATGGCATGTATTCCTTATTTTTTAAAATTAACATTTAATGATTGTGAATTTTATCTTCATTGAAATTTTGAAAGTACAAATTTTTATGCCAATAAAAAGTGTAATGAACTATGCTTAAAATAACATCAGTTACTAAATCATCAAATAGTAATAGTTAAAGTCATAGTTAATAGTTAGATAATTTTTTTTAAAGTTTTTATAAAGCAAGTTTTTATTGAAATAGATTTAGTGATACTTATCATCCAAATGTTATTTCCTGAATTATTATAAGAAACATAATTTTAACTAGTGTTAAGCTCAACTCTAATCTTTCAATTATTTTCATAAATGGTATATATATTAGTTTATCTAATAAAATTATTCTTAATCAAAAAACATGCTTATGTGTTATCTGTATTTTTTATGTTTAAATAATATATTCTTAGGATTAAATCATCATGCAAATTAATAGACTACAATGTATTAAAGACAATTACTCAGGGTTTTTTTAAGCTTTTGTTTGTATAAAAAATAATTCTTATATTAATGCTACATCACATACAAATAGTATAGGGTTGCCAACTGTTTGGTTTCAGATAGATTTGTTCAGGTCCACTTATTTAATTTTAGACACAGCTTGAAATTTTTCATTATGTCAAAATATGTGCAGGAAAAAAATTAAATGTAAAGTCTGATTAAAAAACATTTCTCTAAGTTACAAATAAAGAAATATTTAATGCATTTTTTCTTATGATTATTCTTGCAGATAATTAGCTATTAATTAATGAGTGATATCACATAACTCATAAAGACAGTCTAATAAAATCTACAAAAATAAAGATTATTGTATGGTTATATTCAGAACTGTGGAGTTGATAGGGAAACTGATGGACTCTGACTCTTAAAATTTTAAAGAGACCGTCTCCAAATTTGGGCCTGTTATTACAGACATTTTATCACGCACAACAACTAAGTTCTTTATTTTCATGATTAGAGACGCTGTCCTTCATCGCTGATAATAAACGGAACTAATGACGTCATAAATCTTCGGTGATAAAAGGTTAAAGAAACAAAGGTGCCAACAAACAGTAGAAGAATTCCTTCTCCTTTTCACTGGATCTTTTCCTGGGTTGAAAATTTTCATATCCTGTTAATATCTTAATCGATAAAATTTAGAATATTAATATTTAATAGAAAAATTTTAAGGCAATTCCTGAAGGTTTCTTCTACTCCATAGATTAAATGTAAGATTGAATGGCTAAGATTTCAAATAGAAATTAGCAAAAAACAAAGTCCTTTTTTTTTGCAGAAAAGGGGTATTTACATAGCTGCCAATTTGTATGGTTTGGTTGTACAGCATACAATTTCGGTTCTAAATGTACGGTTATAAGTGTGAAATGTATGGTTTCTCACTACTCTAAAAAATGTAACTAATTCTGCTGTTGCTGCCGTAATTCAATTTATTGTGACCTTTTCACTTTCTCAGCTTATCCTGCAAAAACTATTGTGTATAAAAACATGAAAAATGGTAGTTTTATAGAGAAATGTATGATAAAAACAAAAGTTTTTTTTGCAATTTTTCATTCAAAATTTCATTATCCGAATAGAGATTTCATTTGTAGTGTGAAATAGCTGTTTTTATCTACTGTTTCTGTATGTTAAAAAGCCCAAATAATAATATATCCAAACACTTTTCAATTGAAAAATATATTTACATGGGCATTTTAAAAAATAAAGAAAACTTTAAAATTATTAAATTATAGCATGTGTAAAGCATTTAATGGTGAAAATTGCATCATATTTAAAATGATTTTCTCATAGCATCTAAAAGAAAGATTTCTAAACATTATAAAAGTCTAGAAGGCAGCAACATTTTTTACCTAACCATTTTATACAAGCTGATAATCTGCAATTGATCTTTCTTAATCAATCATGAAAACAGCTGTCACAATAGTGGTGAATGTTGCCTTGGGATTTGAAAAATCCCCCCTCCCCCTCCAGTTAAAGGGAAATGAATGGCAACCTGATTACATTACCACTGTTTATGATATCATTTAAGCTCTGTAATCGGTAATATTTTAAAAACAGAGCAAATTAATATGTTTTTAGAGCTTGCAGGTTCTGGACAGGAGTTGGCGAGCTTAGCTCATAGGGGGTAGAGACCCCTAATTTAGAAAAAATTAGTAATGAATTGTAAAATATTATTTTATTCATTGCATAAAAGGTCTTTAAACCTGATGCACATATTTTTTATTTCTTTTACGGAAAAGAGAATAATTAAAAATATGTCTTGGCAGAAAAGTTTACTTCAATCGTTTTACAAGATTTATTTTACTTTTCAGTAGGTATTCTTCATTATTATCACAAAATCTTTAAAAAATGAAACTGAAGCAGTATAATAAAGTTTTTTATAGAATCATACACAAAAGAATTTTCTTGTATAACAGAATCTTGTAAAGGGGAACACTTTTCTCATTGCACCATGTGGTATTGAGATGCTAAAATTTCTCATGGAGGTAGGAGTGATATAAAAGAACATCTTGATATGACTAGACATTCAGAGAACTTTCCCATAAGAAACCATATTACATTTTTTGTTGCATATATTTTTAATGTTACATGTTTTTAAACACATCTTAAAAATACATAATAAAAATTGTATAGTTTTCAAAATTCACATGTTGGCAGATATACATTTAAAAAATATCCAAAGATCGTTGTTCAATTTCTGAATAAACTTTATTGAAAAGAGGGCAAAATTTACTATATTGGGCTAAAAAAAATTTATATGGTTTCTTTTTATGACTGGCTCAAAATTCTTTGCAAACTTAGAAAATTAGAATGATACACAAATTTCTCCCTTCATCCTAAAATAACAATACATCTTGTAAAAAAAAAAAAAAAAAAAAAAAAAAATTGCACCTGTTTTTGTGTATTTGGAACCAAATTTGCAGAACTCTATGTACAATAGATTTTTCTATCTATCACCAACAGACAAACACTTCCTTTTATTATTATAGTTATAGTCCAAAAATAAAAATCCAGTTTATAAATTTAAAATTAAATATAATTGGTTTTATTTAACTTCAAACCATCCAACAAAAGGCTAGAAACTGTGTATTTTTAGTAACTCTAACTCCTTTTACACAAAAAACTGCCTAACTCTGACTCCACAGCCCTGATTATAATGACATGCATAATCTTAAAGAAATTATCAATGTGTGTACATGCCCCTCTCTTCTGTATTTTCTTAAACCAGTGTGGTCAAAATCAGTTTACTTACCAAATCTTACCAAATGTGTCATGCAGGCAAAGCCTCTAAAGTTGGTAACCTTAATATAGTTTTTTGACATGTATAAAAATTTAAAGTGCTTGTTTACTTTTCTGTCAACCTCTTTCTGCCACTAATTAGTGTTATTTAACACCAATAAGGGATAACTGTGATATAAGAGCATACTCATAGTATTTTTCCTTGATTTCATGTAACCCCCTATTAAATTTCATTTAGCTAATTTGTAAAGATTCCATTTAGATTTCATATGCAATCCTTATATATTATTTCTCCTGTCAACATCCCTTTTACTCAGAAAATATAAAACGCAGAACAACGAATGAGATACCATATGAAAGGTTTTAGAACAGGCTTCTGACATAGCCCAATTAACAATTCGTTAAAACATGTTTTTGATTAAAATTTGCTGAAATTAAAAAATTAAATCGGCATTGTTTTCATGAAAGAAATGAAAGGTTTTCCTGAAGTTATTGTTGCCAAAAAAAATAAAATACCACATTATATGATGCTCATAGCAATTATTATAAAAAACACCGCACAGGTTTATTTTATACTTATGATTAAAAAGCGAAATTGAAATGTTTAGATTTATATTTCTAAGTTCCATGGTTTTCCCGAAGCGGATGACGTCATCCTCTAATGCAGTCAAAATACGATTGTTAATTTTTTTCTCGCGCGTGCCTTTAGCAATCTTGGATCAGGTTTTAGACTAACTTTGATGGAATAAATTAGATGATATTCTGGCTTGACTAACAACTAAATGTTGTTTGCAGATATTTTTATCCTTGCTTTTTCTTTAGAAGTTTAAACCTGCATCTAATAAATATTACATATTGATAAAAAATTATACTTCTCTATTATCCCGTCGACCACTTTTCATAACAAAAAACTATCGCCAAATAAACGGGAGAACGTTGCCATTGGAATATCAAAAAATAAATAAAATATAAGAATTTAAGGACACAATTGTTATTTTAATTAATAAAATAACTACTAAATCAGTAAAACATAATGAAAAATACACGCAAATGTCGAATGTAATACCACTAGATGACGTAACAAACAGGCATAATGATTTTGACATCAAGTAAATGGGACTGCATTTTTGGCGTTTAATCTTACAGTTTGGCGGTAGTTTTTTGTTATGAAAAGCGGTCGACGGGTTAATAGAGAAGTACCTAAAAAATATTAGATTTCAGTGCGAAATCTTCGCACGGGCCCTCTGGTCACTGTCTTATTGCTCAAATGCAGCTGTTCTTTTCCCCCATTTAATTGATGTTATTTTTTTACAAGCTGTAAATAAACTTTAGTACAGCCACAAATATAATTTTGGTTCAGTCAAATCCTATTCTTTTAATATATATTTTCTTGTCATAGTTTCTCACATTTCATGACCATTGTTTATCTGTTTGTAGATAAAGTTTCATTGATGATCATTATTGCACACTTTTTATGATTGCAGAATCCTGTAATTGTGACAATACTTCCTCATATCCTGTTCTATAGACAAAGGTTCCAAATTTTTATCATTTTTGTCAAAATGCAGAAACATCATTCATTATGAAAACTGAATTGGCTTATTCAGAAAATAAATAAAAAGGGAATATGAGATGTAATCTTCCCAACTGAGTGAAAAAGTCTGGGCCAGGATTCGAACCCGGGATCCCTTGGCTGAAGCTGCAAATGCTCTACCAACTGAGCAATCCTGGACGAATATGGCTTAATAATGTAAAAATGGAATATGTTCATTACATGTAATATGCAGCACTGCAGCTGACAACAGTGAACATAATATCATGCTTATTCATTATTGGTGTTAATTTACATTGTTTGGCGAGAGATTTTGTGTACCATGAATAGTCGATGAGAAAGTAAACAAGCACTAAATTTAATAAAATAACCTTGTTATATACACATGCAATAGTAAAAATTTTCTTCTTAGTCTTATTAGGTGGTGTTCAGTTGTACCAGTACCAAAATCTTTTCTCTTCATTTGATCTGAAATCAAGAAACAGAAACAATATTTTACGTTGGCGGAGTAGTCCAGTTAAGCGGCATCGCTGTAGCCTTTGTCCATATTCTACTAATAACTCCAGCCATTTACAAATTCATCTTGTTACTCATACTGGAGAGCGACCTCACAAGTGTACTAAATGTGGTAAAACATTTTCTCAAAGAAGTAGCCTCAAGCGTCATATCACTTGCCACATCGATCTTTCTATTGCTCTTTAAACATATCTATGCAATACATTCAGGGTGACCAAACTCTTTCAGGTCTTTTTATTCACATTGAAAAATTCAATTTTTCAGTATATTAATGATGCTAATAAATGAAAAGTAATTGTAATGTCATTAATTTTATGACCATGAATAAATTAATGGAAATTATAGCTAAACCAAATATGTATATATATTGTATAAGTGATATGTTATATGTTTGTCTTGAAGTTTAAAATTTTATAATTTACACTGATATAGTTTATTAGCAGCTTATAAGCTGCTTAAAAATTTATATGGTTTTATACAGAAATAAAAATCAGCAGGTCACAGTTTGATTTTATTAAAATTGTTCATTTTATGATAATGGATAATAAATTTATCTTAGAAGCATGCATTGTTTAAAAAGGGGGGATATAATAGTTTTAAACATTCTGAGGACTCCTTATGAAATCTTTCTGTATTTATATAGGAAAAACTTTAAGCAGCTAAAACTAGGTCAGACTTTGCATTTTGATATTTGCTTTGACAATGTATGTTGCTGCTGCTTTTGTGTTGAAGAAATATTGAAAGAAATGTGTGCTAGCATATCCCTTTTTTAATTATGATTGCTTTTATATTTATTAAATTTTGTTTGTTTAATGCAGAGGTGTCCAACCTTTTAGTTTTTTCTGGTTATGTTTGGGGGAAAAATTTGTTTCGGGCTGTAAATACATTGTTGTAAAATTCCAACTGGACGAAAAATGTCCAGGCCAGGATTCAAACCTGGGATCGCTTGGCTGAAGCCGCCACGCTCTACCACTGAGCTTTACCAATTTGAAATAATTGTGTTAAAAAATAATCTAGTGTAAATACATTGTTCTAATACTAACAGTAGCTTTTAAACAAAAGTGTTAGAAAGTGTAATAATAATCAATAAAATAAAAAGCAAAAAGATTGAAGAAAATAATGTTTGACTTCTTTTCAGAGCTTTTAAAAAAATTATTGAACACATCAGCCAGAACATTAATGGGTAGCCACATATAATCCAACTTTGATGTATGAAAACATTTGTATTTCTTCTTATGAAGAGGGTTTTAATGAAAATCATTATTATGCTCTCAAATATGCATTTTTGGCTTTCTCTGATAAAACATTGAATTTTCAGAAAATTCCATTCCTATAGGAATTTATTAAATTAACTTTAAAAAACTACATTAAAATATAAATTTTTAAGGGAATCCTTAATTTTCTACTAGGGCACATTCATTACAGCACTGGGTTGCATGCAGTCTACAAGTTGGACAGTTTTGGTTTATTGACTAATATATAAATTTGCAAAACAATTTTATTGCCATTAGTGACTTTTAACAAAATTTTGATTTCTTAAGATCTGATTTTAATTAAAAGAATTACTAAGCTAAGCTGTTTGCTTACAATGTTGTTATAGCATACATGTTATTGTTTTGCTATATGTATGGACAGACTGTATTTTACTTTAAATTTTTATTCACGTAGGCCAGGCATGTCAAACTCGTTTGCCACCGTGTGCCAAATTAAGCATTATATACAAAGTCACGGACCACATAAAAAAAAGGAGAGATAATATTATTATTATTGCACAGAATAAAATTTGTACATACAAAACGAAGCGTGTTAAAGTAACATTCACGTAAAGTTCCAAAGTTAATAGTATTCATAGCTTATTTTATTTTATTTTCAAAAAAATACTAGACATTATTTTTTATCAACCAAATTAATAAAATTTAATTGAGTTTTTTAAATTGTATTTGTTTTAAAATTTGATTGTCCACGCTGATCTGTTAATCTTTATAAAACAAAGGTAAAACTGTCAATCTTCCAATTTCTTTTTTTCTTTTTCAAAAAAAAAAACTTAAAATTAGAAATTTTATTTAATAAATTGTTTCTTGTATATTGCGCTACTTATTTAATATTGTTTATTATATACATTATCTGGTTCAAACTATGTTTATTTGACTTGGAAAATAACAAAAGGTCATCTGCACAGTCAAAAGGAATCTGCGATGTTCATCTTCAGTTAATCATATTTATTCCTACTGGTAGAGAGCTTTAACATTAAAAGAAATAATAATAAATCCTGGGTACGTCATTAAAATTTATGTATATCAATAAAAAATGAAAGAAAAGACAGAACGATCATGCAGGATTAATTAATAATGAGACATTTATGTAATAAAAAGGTAATCTAAGTAATGAAAATAATTGAAGAACTTAAATCCAAAATCCTTATGTTCAACAAATACCCAAGCGAAAGATTTGGATAACATATTCGCAGGCTTTGCGTCAAGCGCAAAAGTGATAATGTGTGTCATTTTCAAAGCAATTTATTTAAAAACTATTAAACTTTGTAATTGGATTTTTTTAATTGTAACTGTTTTTAATTAGCCCCAAATTTTATTAATGTTACATTTCTTATTATTTAATAAATACAGCATATGTAAAATCGAAGAGAGCAGTAAAATAAAGTATCAGTTTCGACATAAAACCCATTAACATTATAAATAAAATACTGTAAAAATTTTATGAATCTTTAAATTTTCAGACTCAAGAAAAACACTTTGCTGCATTCCGATTACTAGTTAGTTATCCTTGTGTCGGCAATTTCTTGGAGCTAAAATTTAAAATTCAGTTATATCTGTCTATATACATCAATGTTACCAAATGAGCGGATTTTTTTGTTATTCACAATGCTACCACATTCTGAAGAAAAATTAGTTAATGACAGAATAAATAATATTAAATTACTATTAAAAAATAGTGTTAGCCATTATGAATAAAAAGGTCCGTCTAACTGGCAACACTGACATATATATGTTTCCGATGTTTGCCATCTCTAAGACCGTGGTCAGTGTGAGCGTGTGTTCCTGAAAAGTGTATTTTCAGCATGCGTGTTTGAACAACTGAATTAAATACAGGTAAAATGCCAAAGGTTTGGCGGGCCACATGTTTGACATGCCTGACGTAGGCCACCTTTCTTTCTTCTTCCATAAAGCAAGTGTTTTATTTACTAAACTACTACTTGTTAGTAAAAATTTTAAAGTTTTAATATGTAGAATTTGAGGACAATAATTTGTTTATGAATATGGTTTATTGATTTGTTATGATGTTATTATATAGGGTGTCTATAAAAAATAATAATAAAAATGCTAGTGGAATTCCGAAAAAATTACAAATGAGTTCTAAAACTGTATTTATTTGTTCTAAATGACAATAGATGTTCAAATTCTGTCCTTCCAACTTTTAAACACGCGTGTGTATGCTTATTCATGTTCACGAAGCCTTGTTTTGGCATGTCGTATTATTGTATGCTTATTTTGAAATTTCTGCATTATGTGGTTAATTGCTGATTCGGATAGCACCATACTGTTCAAGAGTCACTTTTTAGAACGATTTCTTGTTGGAAAAATAAACTTTGATAATGTAACAACACTCTTCTTGGAAAAACACCATGTTGATACATACTCGTGTGTCTATTTCTGGACATTGCTACTGAGCTCCACCTGTTACATTTATTTAGCCATTAACATTTCATGTTACACACTGCAGTTTTGCACTTGGTGTTTTTCAAGTCTCTTGCACTTTTCTAACAAGTGTACAGATTGTTTAAATTCCCACTAGATATTTTTTGGGACACCCTGTTGTTGAATGATTTGTTTGTCAATGATTTATTGATTTGTTATGACATTATTGTCAAATATTACATTTTAGATAATTAAAAAAAAAGTTTGAATAGTTTAAAATTAAGGTTTTAGTAATGAGATTGCCTTATTTATGAATATGATTTATTGGTTTGTTACGATATGTAATTATTTTAGTTTAATACTTTTTTTAAGTTGTTCTTCAGCTCTCCATTTATCTTTGAAAATGTGTGAAATGATTATTATTGTTTTCGTTCATGTAACAGTATGTTAAATATTTGGTATTCAAAACTAATATTAATATTTCATGGGATTACATGACACTTATTTAAGAATGAAAAATTTTCTTGGGTCTGCAATTTTAGCTTTCATAATTTTTTAAAAGATAATTTCATTTAATTTTTGAACTAACAGAAAAACAGTTTTTCATTTGAGCTCTATTATTCTTCTCTCAAAGGATATGCTGTAACCTAAAATTTAAAAAATTGAGTTTTAGATAAAAATTGTATACACACACCAAATAAAGAAAGAGAGAAGAAAGAAAAGAAAAGAAAATTGGTTTTAGAAGAATCCATTTATGTATATTTTTAATTGCTGTTATGCAATATTAAATGCAGCAAGTTTTTTATTTTAGAAAAATATTTTGGCAATCAATAAGTTTTTATTATGAGAGAACAGTACAAAAATTTATGTTTTTAAACTCTCATTAGTTGAAACAAGAAAGAGGAAAAAATTGTGTGTTTTTAACAACCTCTTTTACATTTTAAAACAGCTATAAGAAACAACAACAAAAAAGAACATTCATGTATCATATTTGATGCACCTATTTGAGAAATAATTGATTGCTATTAGGCTCAGATTACAGAATGTCTAACACTTGTAGATTTTTTTGTTACAAAAATAATAGAAAAATATGTCTACTAAGTCCTGAAATATTTTAAAACTTCATAAATTATTATTATTTTTTAAATTATTTTTGCCCAATTGTGTGAAGCCAAAAGAAAAGGAGTAATTCCATGCGTGTGTATATACTGATATGCATTAATTCCTCTTTAGAGTCAAATGGCTGGACCAATTTTGACTAATGGGGTAACACTAAATTTATCTTGATGCTGCGAGTGACATGTTATATGTCATCATGATAAATCTAATATAATCACACTCCTTGATGTTGAAATGTTGAACCAAAGTTTTTCTCTTTGAATTAAAACATGATAGGCATAAAATAAAAATCTTGTTGAATCAGAATTATGGGTATCAAATACCTAAGCTCATACATTATCAAACAAAACTGATTTTCACAAATGGGATATTGTTCAATTTATTTTAGTAACACAAGTTACATTTAGCTAAAGAAAAAAATATTTAAAAAGTCCAATGTAACAGCAGAATTTGGTATGTTCCTGTTTACTTCTGCTGTACAATTAAAATTAGACATATAATAGATTTTTTTTTTCCTGGTAAGTTTTTACTCTTTAAATTAAAATATTGTATGATTTATGCACCTAAGTGACTGAGGAAAAAAAGGGTATTTTCAAGCTGCGCCACAGCAATTCCATTTGGCACCTGGTGTGGAACACTTACACACTGTCAGCACATTAATAATGTCAGCTAAAGATGCAGATGAAGTCTGCCTGCGTGTAACCTAATTGATGGCGCCTAATGTGGTGGCACCGCCCGTACCACCCTTGTTGCGGCTATGTTAAGTCAAAATTAAGTTAGTGCTAATAAAAAATATATAGGAGTTAGTTAAGTAAGTAAAAAGTAATAAGATTTTGCTACATAATTTAAAAATGTTACTTATGAATGATGGAATAAGAATATACTTTTTCTTGATAAATAAACTTTTATATGTTATTCTATTATATCCTATTATTGTACATTTTCTTACTTTCTGGGAAGAGTTAAAATTATGGGAGTTTTTTCTTTCTTTTTATTTAATGATACTTAATATATTCTTTTGTATAGTTTAAGTTAAAAAATAATAATTGTTAATGAGTGTTGAAAGTTAAGCCTCACTAATTTTTAAAATGAAAAATTAATGTTAAACTTATGGTAATAAATATGAATTCCCGTGGTATCTTCAATTTACTCAGGTTGACAATTTTACTGTCATGTTTGTTTGAATGTTGTGTGTTTGTAAATACTTTTAGATACCTGGATACTTTTAGATTGGTGAAGAGTATTATATATTTTAGAATTGCATATTAAAGGTTTTCTATATTGTATGTTACACTTCAATAAAATAAATGTTTGGTCACCCATACCTCTTTATATTGTAAGTCATGTTTGTGTAAAACTTGTGAATTTAATGACATCTAATGTCTAAGTTTATATTTACTATGAATAATTTTTATTGATTATTACTGCTTAAAGCAGATGTCTTGGTGTAACCCTTAAAAATCATTCCTTCCTGTTGTGATGTGTGCTAAAAGCATTTGCATTTCATGTATCAAACTATTTTGGCACTCTCTATGTGTGCAATATCAGGGTTCATGATAATAGGGTATTGTAGACTGTGATCATTGTTTGATATTTGTAGATTAGAGATAATGAATGCATGTTCTAAACATGCACGAAACATTTTTATTGTTCTGCACGGTACGTGAAAAATGAAATGCCACTCATGTGTGAACATTTTAAAAACTATTTCGAGTCTGTTATGTAATTTTTGTAAAGATTTAATATTTTATTTTACTTTTGTTGAAAATCATTGAGGCGCTTTAAACAATCCAGCCTCTAATGATATCTAATGAAAGTGATTTCTTAGAACATTATTTTATCTTAAAGATTATTAATGATGTATAGTGCAATATCTTCCATTATTAGTTTCTTATTTGTTAATTTATAATCAAACTTTTTATTAACCAACAGCTTTATTTTTTCTATAAAAATTATTACAGTTGAACTCTGTTACAGTGAGCTTGGATGCAATGAAAACTCTGTTTTAATGAGAATAAATGAACAAATGGTTGGTCTAATATAAAAATATATTGCAATAAGCTTAGTTAAAATGAGTAAAGCTCTGATGTAGCAAGCAAAAATTCTGAAGATTCACAAAAATACCCCATTTTTATCCTTATTCTTGATGAAAGCATGCCATTTCATATTGCATCTACATCATTGCTGAAAATGATAAATATAACTATGATACAGATAAGTGTGAGGTAAGTGCATCTCCTCCAACATGTGCATTTGTATTCTACTGCAGCATAAAATTTCACAGGTTCTTAGAAGCAAAGAGGACAAGTGTTATATTTACCATGCAATGAGCTTAATTAGGCAAAAAGGAAGTGTATGTAATGGAGTGGATTCTAAAATGTTTAGAGTAAAATGACTTAAAAAAAATATTTATATTACAGGATAAAATTAAACAGGGCACTATAATTAATAATTTAACTTTAATTAAAGAACATATAAATACCTATACAGGTTTGATAATTCAGTTGTTTTTACTGATTTAATTCAACTTTCATATATAATCTTAATTTCATAGAGACTGAATCAACAGAGCTTGAACTCGTTTATGTTTATTGCAAGAACTTAGTTTCAACGAACAAAAATACTGGTCCTTCCATCCTCATTATAATAGAGTTTGACTATAGGTATTTTCTGTTAACAGATTTATATATTTAAGTTCATAATAAAAATATTTTCATAATATGAAATCATGTGAAATTCCATAGCTAGCTTGATTTTTCGTAATTTAGTATGTTTACTTTTACTAAAATACTAGTGGAGCTTCGCCTGTTTTGCTGGTAGTTTTTTTCCAAATGAACCTGGGGTCAGGGCCCCCCACTGTCTTCGGCAACATACACCTGTGTGGATTACGTCTGCTCTGGTCTCAAATCAAACGAACCTTAAATTATTGTAATTTTTTATTTTGACTCATAGTATATTCAAATTTTCAGCATTGTTGTTTACTATAAGGACAGATTTGGCATTTGTCCCACTTGAATTTAATCACGGTAGAAGCAAAATTTATCAAAGTGTTCTTTCTGTTTGAGAAATAGTCAAAAAGTCGCCACAAAATGTTAAAAATCACAAACATTTCACAAAAAAAATTCTAAAGTCGCTGAGGACAAAATTTACTATATTGGGCAAAAAGATTAAAACTGTACAGTAAACTCCCGCCTATCCGGCCTAATGCGGCGGAAGGGTAGGCCGGATAGGCCAAAGTTCCATAAATATTTACTCACTTCTTGCTTTCATCCCTCCATAATATTAAAAACACATGTTAAGATACATTTTATATATACAGTACATACAGTTTCAAAATAAGCAAAACATTAAATTGCAACGTAAACCTAATTCGGAAAAAAATTAGTAAATATTATTTTACTGTTTATTGATAAATGATTGCACAAATACGAAAAGTTATGCATAAGATAAATGAGTCAAAACTTTAGTTTTTGAAAAAGTGTTTGATAGATGACCGCTTGCTCCTTGCTTGCTCCTTCCTGTCGTGAGTCAGCACTTCGCACGGACGAGAATCTGCCTGCATCAGTCACTCGCAACATTCTTCTTTTTTTTTTTTACTAGGCCGGATAGTCGAGAGTTTGCTGTATTTGTTTTATGAATCATCATAGAACGCAAAAGAACCCTAAAAATTGCATTAAAAAATTTGCTATATTGGCTTAAAAAGACTGAAATCAAAATGCGAAAAATCGCATAAAAAATTCACCTTTATTGAAAAGACGACAAAATTTTATTATATTAGGCTAAAAGATTGAAACCAGATTCCTTTTGCTAATAGAGAAAAATCACTGTGAACATTGTGTGTAACACTAAAAATCACATTAAAAATTTAATCCAAAAACTGGCTTTGAGGTTCATGACTCCAGACTTACAGGTATCTTCCTGCCAAATCTTGTAGCTCTGTATGTAGCAGTCACTTCAGAAAACAGTACACAGATGTCTATCTTTATTATTATAGATTGCAGTTGTTTATGTATTAATATTGGCTGAATAAGTTTAAATATATCATTTATACATCATATTTTTAGAAGTTTTTTTTCTTTTAAATTGTGAAAATAATTTTCTTTTATGAATTCTTACTAAATGTTAGTTGTTATTTATTAATATCCTATTTCAGTCACATTTGTATTGTATTTATTTTCTTGAGCTTCTTTCCTTTCAATTAATGCATTATGATTCTTATAATCATTGCAAAATATACTCAGATATGCCTTTTACTTAATATTGATTGAATATTTAAACATGCTTTTCTAACCTTTTTTATGCATTTTTTGAAAAAATAGGTTATTTTATTGAAGCAATAATATTTTATACGAAATACACAGCAGAATGCTTTCACTATATCTGCATTTTATATTTGAAATGTTTTTCATTGAAGCTTTAAGCTGTCAAATTATGCCTTTGATAATAGTTTTTTAATGGAAATATTTTCTGTAGTTTTAAATGATGTGATTTTAATAACAATTTTACAGTGTTCTTTTTTAGATGTGCAATAAATAAATTTGTTAGAAAACAAAGTGTGATTTTATTTACTTATCATACATTTACAGAAGCATGTAGCAATATAAAACATATTCAAAGCTTTTTTAATAAAATACAACTTTGTGAGTTTGTCTTATTATACAAATAGATAATTTGATTGCTAGAAACTGTCACCACCATTTTTCGTATTTAATATATTCTTTCTTGATTCCCAGTTGATATAACCAGTTAGCAACATCATCAGTCATAGTTGAAGGTCCACAAACAAAACACATTGTTTTTTGAGACTGTAATGTATTTACTGAATTCACAAGATCTTGCTTTTCTATTCTGGAGTCTATAATATTTAAAATAATAAAGATATATAAATCATCATATATAAATAAAATATCAAAAGTATCCATGTAAAATATACCAAAGTAATGGGTATGAAAGCAAGCTGCAATAAAAACTAATGTTTTTGTTGTAACTGTATATGTTTAATTATACTAAAGACAATTAAAAAAAAAACGATCAAAAATAGAACTGTGCATTTACACTTTTAATTCATGAGCTATATATATAAACACTCACAAACACATAGAATTTTTAATGTAAAAAATTAAATAACTTACTATAAAAGATGCATTTTATTAAATCAAATATAATTACTGTGAAAGATGACAACAGACAATTTAAGTATATGAAAAATTAAATCATCTTAACCCCACTGTAAATCAGCAGTTTTTTTTTTTTTTTAATCACTTTAAATAACTTTAAAAAGAAGTCAGTGGTTGTTGAAAAAATTAAGCATAAATATTTTTTTTTCATTAGTTTTGCAATTTTACCTCCCTCTTAAGTCAGTAGTAATTCTCAACTATTTTGTATTTGTGCCCTTTCACACCTTTCATTCTCAACTATCAACAGGTACAAATAAAAAAACATTTTTATTCATTGCTTTTCAAAATACCAAATATAAAATGCAAAAATAGATTCGTTTAACTGATCGCTTAAAGCAGAGATTCTCAATCTTTAGGTAAGGTGTAATGCAAAAAAGATGGTTCTAAATGTTTGTAAGACATGGGAGAGATACAGAAAAATTAAAAACTTCTGATATTTATGTTTCATTTTCTCAGCAACCACTGATTATATATATATATATTAAATCTTTTTAGGTGTATTCGTAATTATATAAATATGTAGCACCTATAGTCATTGTGTGGTCCATCTCGCTTGTCTGCATATAACAGCACAAAAACTACCCAACCGAATGGTTTGAAATTTAATATATATATAATCATTGCAGAATTTTGTTGAGTCATTTGAAATGTTATGAAAATCAAATCAAAACTTAAAAAGATATTAATAAAAGTTTTCTTCATTCTATTAAATCCTATCATATGTAATTAATTCAATGATATCCCATGATAGGTAATGATTCTAGGTTGCCATGGTGATTACGTCCTATTTAAGATGGAGTCTTATTATTTACGTATGACTGAATTGAAAAACCAAATTTGTATACTAAAATTGTTTAATTATAGCAATCATATAATCTACCGATGGTTTTTTGGATAGATGTTTCCGGAGAAATAGATATTAAATGGAAAAAAAGTCTAAATATGAATTTCCAGTTCTGAAATTTTCAAAGCTAGGCTTAAGTTTCCATTGGAATTTTCAGCAAATGATAAAATGTTGCCAACTTAAAATGTACTTATTTTATTACAGAAATTAATCCTATCATAATAACAGACGATATAATTCAATTTTTCAGTGAAATAATAATGATGATTTTTTACATTGTCTTGTATTGGATATTTGTGCATAGTATCATTTTAATGTAACAGAATTGTAATTAATTGTTTGTAAAAATGCATTGAAACTTAATTTCATAAAATAAAATTAATATCTATAATATGAAAATCTACACATAAAAAAATTGTATTCATGCATTTTTGCATAAGAGTGCAACAGCTATTGCACCAAGATCTGAATATTTATAAAACTAGCCATAATACAAAAGCAACTCATTTGTCATGTTTGACGTATAATTTCCAACTTGTTGCTATTGTAATTAGCTACATTTAAATTCTTTACAGAGATTAATAACATTTGTATATACAGTAGACTCCCTAATCCGCCATCCTAAAATTGTTTCCGATGTAAACAATGAAACTTACAGTTAACATATAGGTGTAAAATTCAAGGTTTTTTTTTTTTTTTTTTTTTTTTTTTTTTAACATTATTCTTTACACATTTTGGGGCAGCTATCTCAGATGCACCGGGGTTGGCATGATTTTTATTTTGTGCCATTTCGGCAAGAAAATTTCGCTTTCAGTTACTTATTAGGTCTAACTTGTTAAAACAGAATGTTAGCTTTATTTTATTGTAAAACATACACAATTTTTTATTATAAACACACACAAATTATTTTATTGTAAAACACACATAATGATTAATTTATTATAAAACACACAGAATCTGCTCTACCTATGGATTATCATACAAAGAAAAATCTCGCCAAAATCACCAGGTTGCCCAGGCGATAAATAGCCATTTTGGAGCCAAAAAGATACCACGCTGCATCTGCGACAGCTGTACCCACATTTTAATATGTAATTCTGGTTTATATGATTCAACTCATGTTTTCTCATGAAGAAAGTATAAATTAATTCTTTAAAAAATTCAAGATAGTGCTGATATCAGTGGCGATCACGATATTTTTACCAAATAATTTATGTATAATTCAGGTTTTTTTAGTTATTAAGTATGGCTAAACATGAAATAAAGCTTTGTTATTTTGAGATTTTGATGTGAATTATTGGTGTACATTTATCAGGGGTACATGAAAAAAAACCTTAAATTTTGGAGAGAAAACATTTTTGTAGGAGAGAGGGAACATATAATTTATTGCAGTTAGGTCAAATTATGGAAAATATGAATTTTAATTATGTTTAGCAATCATGTGAAATTGATATTTTAGTCTTATTTTATGAATTTAACTATCAGAAAAACCAGAATTTTGGTACTGAAAACGAAAAAAAAAAACCTGAATTCAGGTATATAACCTGAACACAATCACCCCTGATTTATAAGGCAAGTTTCACTGAATAATTAAAGAAAAAGATATGTCATCATCATTAATTATATTTAGTTATGCATTATTTTATTTACTTGACCTTTACTTTTAATATTTTACATGTTTTTTTTTAATTTTCTTAATTTTTATTATTTTAGTTTATTGAAAACATTCATTATAATTTCGAGTGCATTATTAAATTCAAATTATTGTTTAAAATATGTAAACAAAACAGTGACCAGAAATCCACAAAATTCTAAAATCTGCACAACCTCTGGTTTTAAGCTATGCGGATTTAAGAGAGTCTACTGTATATATACGTATACAGTAGACTCCCTCAAATCCACACATCATTGAAGATGTAAACAGTGAAACTTACAGTTAAAATGTAGGTGAAAAATTCATTTTTTATTATTATTTTTTTTTTAAATATCATTCCGTGCACATTATGTAATTCAGGTTAATATGACTGAAGTCATGTTTTCTCATGAAGGAAGTATAAATTTAATTATGAAAAAATACAAGATAGTGCTGATATCAGTGGCAATCGCAATCTTTTTATCAAATACATTTATGTATTAATCAAGCTTTTTTTGGTTATTAAGTTTGGCAATATGAAATAAAACGTCATTATTTTAAGATGTTAGTGTAAATTATTAGTATGCCTTTATGAGGTAAGTTCCATTGAATAATTCTAGAAAAAGATTATCTCATCATTATCATGCATTATTAATTATTTACTTTACTTTTAATATTTTAATCATTTTTCAATTTTGTTTATATTTTTCTAATATTTTATTTTATTGTAAACATTGTTTATAATTTTGAGTACATTAATTGCATTCAAATTACTGTTTAAAATATGTAAACAAAACAATGATCAGAAATCCCCAAAATTCTAAAATCTGCACAACCTCTGCTTCCAAGCTGTGTGGAATTGAAGAAGTCTACTGTATAAAGACTTCTTTTTTTTTGCAAAACTGTATAACTTCTTGAAAAAAGGGCAGGAGAAGGCAAATATTTTAACTGCATCATAACATCTAGTGCTATTTGCTTGATCAAAATATCTTTTCATTTTTGTCTGTAATTCGAGTTGAGTAAACTTGGGGGGGGGGGGGGGGGGGGACAGTAATATGCATTGCAACCTTATTTGAAGGTTTTGGTCATTTTCAACTGTACTTGTCCCCTTAAGGCAAGCTTTAGTGATTTCATCCAAAATAATCCAGATCATTCTTGAATAATTCAGAGATGGAAATGAATCAAATATCTATAGCAACAGCAATTATTTGAAAACACTGATTTCATAGCATGGTATATCTTAGAGCAATATTTCACAATTTTCTTAAACAGTTTGCTCTGCATGTTTAATTCTAGAGAACAAACAAACAAATAATAGAAAAATGAAAGAAAGAAAGCCAAGCTAGTTTACTTTGTCAGAGCAAATCACCAGACCTTTTTAACTCGCACCTATCTATAATCTTTTTAAGTGTATAAAGGTCAATCAACTATTCTTTGTACCAAAGACAATCTAGGTATTTTTTAAATTCAAAATTTTATTTGGCATGTTTACTAGATAAAGTTTTAAATAACCAGCATTTTTAAAAATCATTCATTTACACTAAGGTCTATATTTGTCTCCTACGCTACAGAGTTCAGAAATTTCTGTTTTGACACTTATATTACCATGATGCTACAATATTGTGGCCATAAAAAAAATTTCTTCTATATTGATAATTTAAATAGTGCTGTTACATACCAACAATTATGAAGTATAGTGTGTTTGTTAAATTCTAACTTGGAGCTACAGTGATCAGTGAATGAAAAAAAGCATGTTTCAAAAACACCCCTTGTTGGATATTCAAATACAAAATTGGAAAAACATATATTTTAAATTAGTAACATAAAATATAAAATTTTGGTGCACTTCTACCCAATAGAACCGGGTATAGCTATAATGTTCATCGCAAAAAATACCATAGTAAGGACTCTTTTGAATGAACAAAGCCAAAATCAAAATTTAATCATTTTTTATTAAATAAATATTTTTTATACTAAATTTGGTGAAATTCAATTCCATAGATGCCAAGATATAGCTATCATGGAAATCATGAAAAATACAGCCCAGCAGTGTCCCTTGTTGCATTTACAAAGCCAAAATTGAATCAACATAACTTTTAATAAATATTTTGATTATTAAATTTGCTGAAATTCCTACCCATAGAAGCTCAGATACTGATATTACAGAAAGCATAACACAGCAGTGCCAACTATTGAGCAAGATACACTCGAATCAAAATAGTATCAATTTATGTCAAGATTTTACTGAATATGAAATTTGATCAAATTCCATCCCATAGTGCTGAGATATAGACTATCACAGAAATCATGAATAATGGAGCTTAGCAGCATCATCTGTTGAGTGGTATAAAACCAAACTTAATCAGCAATAATTTTTGTCAAGGTCTAACAGAATATGAAGTTTGATGAAATTCCATGTATTAATTCTCGAGATAGCCCACAAAATTTGTATCACCCACACAGAGACATTTTCCAAAAATAATCAAATTGTGTTCAAGATGTCCCAAAACATGTAAATTCATCAAAAAACAGAAGTCAAAAATTTTCCATGATACCAATATTTTCTTCTTATGTATATAGAAGAAAGTAAAAACAAAGATATTAACAATTGTATAAAAATTTAGAACTGTAAAAGTTATAGATTAATGGTCTACCTATTCTTCATATAATATAAAAATTACAATTAAAATATTTAAAATAGATTTTTGAAGAAGAATAGGTGAAAGGAATAGTTGATGGAAGCATAATTATTTTACACACCTAAGTGGAGAAAATTGAGGAAACTTCATGTTATCTAACTTTGTAAGATTACATATAATAAATTGTGAATTTTTATGTATCAAAAGAAAACAAATTTAATTTTAATTGCATTACAAGAATAGGAATTCAAATATTTATAATACAGAACATGGCCAGAAAGTGCATTGTGATTGCAAATTTTTTGGTCAATCCCAGTTGTCTACATTGTTAAAACAAATGAAATGTTAGTAGCTGCTAGCATAAATTAACCTCATCTCAAGTCACAAGAAGGCCTTATTTTGCTTTGCTGCCTAGAAATAAAAATGTTTTTTATGCAACTTAATAGTAGAGAATGTTTTTTTATGAGTTTTCTTAATTTTTAGTCAAAGGGAAATAACAGCAAATAAAAGAATTAACATGACAAACAGAGAACAATTGCTGCATTATGTGAATATGGTCTTTCACATGTTTCAAATATAAAACAGTTTGGTAGCTTGATGACTATATATGGAATATGACGATTTTATTTTTATGAATCTATCTGAAGACAAACAGACTGAAATATAAGGCAGAAAAAGTGCACAAAACCTTTTGATGAAAGAAAAATAAAAGGCTTCGTAATATAAAATTGTCATCTAGAGTCTATCAGAAGATATTCAGAGCATATTTGATATTTTTAAAAGTGATGAACAGATATTTATCAAATTTTGGACTAAAGGAAGAATTACATAAAAAATGTAATCACAACCAGAAGCAGATAAAGAAAGTTTTATAAAGAGTATCCCACTTTGTTCAATAGCTATTTCCTAAACTGTTAATTTTAGAGGTATAATTACAATTGCAAAAATGTTTCAAATGTGGTTCATCATTTCAAAAGCTTATGGGGGAGTTATCGTGTTCATTTATGCATATAGAAGAGTTATCGTGGGAAGTAAGTTCAGGGGGTTGATTGTTGAGAAGATGTTGTCAAAGTTGGCGAATCCTTTAAAATAAACCTGAAGGATTTTCTTTTACGGAGTAAAACAATTTGATAAAACAAGAAGGTATAGCGGCACTTGGTTGTTTTGGCAAACCGCAGAATGTGTTTCCTGGGTACTGAAGTACTGAACCGGAGTGTAGTTTTCCCTTTTATTTTGTATGATGAAGCAAAGAAGACGAAAATCACATCATTAGAGTTAATAGTCTTTAATTGGAGAAACATGTCACAATTCACAATCTTCCACAATAGTGAGATTTTGATCAATCAAAGTTTCAGATTTTTAAATGAATCTGATGAATATTGGTGAGGTGACATTTTAAATTTAAAGTCAGGGGTGAAGAACACAAACATAATCCAAAGAATAATCCAGAAATGCTGTTGAACGGGTCCGACCAAGTTCACGTAATCCAAAGAGTTTTTTTAAGAACAATAAGGGGATTTTTTCGTTATAAAACCAAAGGGGCCAAGACATTTTTAGATGTTTAGGAGATGAAGTTCAGAGGGCAAGTGTCGTATCCGATATGAAAGCGGGCACAAGGAGAACATGCCAGGCGAGTTACATTTCAAGCCAAGAAAATCGCATTTTTTTGCGTGGGAAATGTAACCGTTACATATACAGCATATCAACATCATAACTGACGTCAGTGGAAAGGAAAAAACTTTTGGCGAAGATTGCACTTTGGCTAAAAGAGGGTGATTAAGAATCTTACCGTTAATTATTGTTTTGGGAACAGGGTTTCGAGAAATGCCTCAAAGGCGCCATAGAAATGCAATAGACATCTGGATTCAATATGCAAGACAAAACTGACCATGAGAAAGGAAAAACATTTTATGCCTTGTATAAATTCATTTCTTTTGATATGTGGGAGACCGAATAAGTATGTTAATGATAATTTAAAAACAATATGCATGATTTTGACTAAAAGTCTTTCGTTGAAAGAGAAAGATAAAAAGGGTGCGCTTTTTAACAGCCGGGAATATATATGAATTACGATAATGCAGAAAGGGGAAAGTATATTTGATAAAATACATATAATATAGATTTCTTCAGTTTTTTGAAATGTATATATATGGTATCTTTACCATAAAGTATATTTGATAAAATACATATAATATAGATTTCTTCAGTTTTTTGAAATGTATATATATGGTATCTTTACCATAAAGCTATTTATATAAAAATAATTATTTTAGTAAAAATTGTGAAATTTAACTTTTTATACAGTCTCTGGGTCTTATAAGTTATATTTAGAAAAACTTTCGATATGCTGTAACAAGTAAAACAATAAAAAAATGTATTTTTGTACAACCAAAACTTACTGAGTTATGATGCTTTGAATTTTATGAATTTTCAGGCTCTAAAAATAGAAAAACACACTTATACTGGCAGAAAATGCTGGTAATTCAAACTTTTTTGATGTAAATGGCTTTTGATAGAATGATGAACAACATTTGAAACATTTTTTAAAATTAAAACTATACTCCTAAAGCAAATGATTTAAGAATTAGCTATTAGGCAACAATAAGAGATGACATCCTGTATAGGGGGTAAAAGAATATACTGAATATTAATGTAGACAAATAAAAGAATATTTTAAGCACCAGAACTTTTTTAACTATTGCAGACTAGTTTCGGTAGCATTAAGCATACTATCATGAGTGCAAAGAATGATGGAATGCTACCGAAACTAGTCTGCAATAGTGAGAAAAGATCTGATTGTTATAACATTATTTTATCTGTCTATATTGGTGGTGGTTATACAGTCTGCAATAGTGAGGAAAGGTCTGATTGTTATAACATTATTTTATCTGTCTATATTGTTCTGTTGTCTTGTTATGTTTCACAATAAGAGATGACACAGGGGGTAAAAGAATATACTGAATATTAATGTAGACAAATAAAAGAATATTTTAAGCACCAGAACTTTTCTAACTATTTCAGACTAGTTTCGGTAGCATTCAGCATACTATCATCAGTGCAAAGAATGATGGAATGCTACCGAAACTAGTCTGCAATAGTAAGATAAGGTCTGATTGTTATAACATTATTTTATCTGTCTATATCATGTCTATATTGGTGGTGGATAAAAATAAATGAAATATAGAGTGGGTCTTGATTGCTACAAAACCATTCATAACTAAAATATTTTGGTGTTAGTATGTACATTATCAACTCAAAATTAATCACCTGCATGTATGATTAGTAGCATGCTGAACATAAAAACATACATCAACACCATGTTGGAAACAAACCTATACCTCCCATCTAAGATTGTTTTCCATCATTTATTTTTAAATGTTAAGCTTTCTTTTACTCCATACTGTAAAATTTGCATTCCAATAAAAAAAAATATTTTTTTATATGGATACACTTCTACATTCTAAAGATGTTTTCAATTTTGGCTATCACTGTAATATACATACACATGCAATCAATATTGATTATTTCCTTTTCAGAAAGGAGAACAGAGAAAATTATCCATGTATATGTGTATATACAGACAGGAAGACAGTGATATTTAAATGTATTTTTGAAAAAGAAAGGAGAATTTCAAAAGCTTTTATCTAATGTAATTGTACATTTTCAAAACCTATTTTAATAATAGCAAATATAAAAATAACTTACACTTAATACCTGGTTTTGGTTCTGCTATTTCTCTTGTAATAAAATACTGGCAGGTTAAAGATGGATACTCTTTCTCCATAGCATTAAAAATATCCTATAGGTAATTTTTAATAGAAACTTACATGAGCATACATTTTTATCATCAAAATAATATGAGTCTCACTACATCAGAAAATAATGATTATCATTATATTAAAATGCAAGAAACTTGTTATTAGAATATTACATGCATGTAAATGTATATGCATAAAAAAGATTTTGAAATTTCATCTTAACACAATAAAATATTATTTCATGCCTCAAAATTTTTGAATTTGGCAAATTTCCAATTTACTTGTTTCACAGATTATTAGCAATATACTTTTTCTGTGCATGCATGTACATAACACAAACTGAATAAAAATGTCGCACACATAAATCTTATGTTATAAATATGTTAACCTTTTGAAGATGTGTGTTTTAAGCATTAACAAGGGGAAAAAAAGACACAAATCTGCTTGTGTCTTTCATGAGCAAACATACATGAACAAAAAGTTAATTGGTAAAAGTCCTTCTTAAAAGACGCAAATCTGCTTTGAAATATAGCAAGCACTTGTTAATCATGCCACCTTGAAGCATAGGTTAACAATAGCTGTGGAGAAAATTAGCACTTGGTAGATTTTAAGATCAATACCATATTTTAGGAAGGGATGGCTTCTGGCCAAAATTTAAACCACCAGTCTGAAAACATTAAATTATAGTAAAAGGATGAATGATTAACCCTTAGACTCCCAGTGGGACACTATGTCCGAGTGCAACTTCAAAAATTACCACTGGACACAATAGTCCCTAAAACACTTGGAAAACCATGCCTGCTTGTCCTACTGGTTTCTCACGTTCATTTGGGATCGTAGTTGACCGTTTGCTCGGTAGATGGCAGCCCAAGACGGGGCTTAGTGTGTTAGTGTAGAAAAAAAAATGGTAGTCAAGGGGTTTAAATAAGCTGCTTAAAGATTTTTTTTTAAATGCCTTTTATGCCATTTCCTGAAAAGGTTAAATTATAGTAAAAGGATGAATGATTAAATAAGCTGCTTAAAGATTTGTTTTTAATGCTTTTATGCCATTTCCTGAAAAGGTTAAATTATAGTAAAAGGATGAATGATTAAATGAACTGATTAAAGATTTTTTTAATGTCTTTCATCTCTACATATGCCTATCAGTGAATATGTACCTAAAAGTATGAATGCAATATTATTGTCTATATCTGTAATTAAGGGGTCTCTTCTCTCACTTGAAAACACCACTCATTAATGTTAAACCTATGGGCAGGTTGTTTTCAAATTTCTTGTTTAAATTTGAATATTTTTAAATGATTTTTTTTTTCATAAAATAGTTGAGGCTGATCTCTAATATGGCTACTTTTTTATTTTTTCGATTTCTGGTGCAGATTTTTTTAATAAAGGTGCTTTCACTTTCGAAAGTTCACTTTGAAAAGTTTGAAAAATCATCTTGCAAACAGTCAAAAATTTAACGATCATAATTTTTATTATGCAATCAAAGAATTATTCTACATAAAAATGAGAAAAAAAAATGTACTTTATTTTTTTAATGATGTAGAGTATTAAAAGAAGGTTATCATAAACCTACTTCCTTATGGAAATAAAAAAATCATATGACTATCATATTTACATATACAAGAGTAACACTGAAATTTTTGAGACAGGGACAGACAATATGCACACACTATATGTTTTGGTCAGATATTTAAAATTTACTTCTTTTATGTCCACAGACAATAATTTATTGCAACAACTGCAATATAGGTATTGAAGAATAAATTTTGACAGAAGAGAAAATGGAGTTGATACAAGAGCATTATCGAGCTAGGATTTTCTATAATTTTAAAGTGGACTAAATGAAGACAAAAATTTTCAATGCCTACAATTAGCATATGGAAAGTAGTTCCAGAAAATGTTTTGGCCATATGAAAAATGTTAATCGATGATAATCACTGTACCTACCAAATGATACAGAAGGAACTTAACATTCAAACTGGAGCTATACATAAAATTATTCATGAAGAACTGCAGATGAAAAAATTAGTTTTGTGTTGTGGTCTCTGATAATTTAACAAAACACAAAAAAGCAGAGTGCATCAGAATCAGTAGAGAAACCCTAAAATTACTTAATGATGGTGGACACCATATTATTTCTAAAATTATAACTGGTGATGAAACATACATTCATTTTTTTTGACATTCCAACATGTCAAGAAAGTAAAATGCAGATCTTTGTAGATAACCCCAAACAAACAATGGTGAAAAGACAATGAGCGATGAAAAAAGTAATGTTTGTTGTAGTCTTCAGAAGTACAGAGCTGGTCAAAGCCATAAAGCTAGAGGAACAGAAGAGAGTTAGAACTAACTCGTACACTATTAAGTGTCTTTCGAAATTCTTCAAGAGGTGAATGTTAGGGGTCTCATGCTTCACCATGACAATGTATCTTCCCATTCAACAAGGATTACAGTTGAACATCTTGAACAAAAAACATCAAAGTGATAGGACATCCATTCTATTCTCCTGATCTTGCTATGTATGACTTTTGGCTACTTTTTTAATCTAAAAAAATTGTGTGGGCATTGTTTTCATTCCGAAGGTGAAATTGATGAGGCTGTAAAAGTATATTTTTCATCTATTCCAAGAAATGAATGGCTTCTCTTATCTTAATCTATGGAAAATTACCTACAAAAGTGCATTGATCTTTCAAGGATCTACTTTGAACATGCCTAAGAATTGATAAGTTTAACTTGTACCATTTAGCCATATCTCCAAAATTTCAGTGTGACCCTCATATATTTTTCACACATCTTTGGTCATTTCTTCAGTACAAAGCTAGGAAGTGTGAAAAATGTGACAGTTTTTAAAGGATACTTCTTTAAATGAAAAGTTAAGAGTAAAAATAAATTGCAATCTTTAAGAAAAATGTGACATTTTAATTAATAAGTAATGTTAAATAAAATACATTACAGTTACACAAAATTTTAAATGGAGTTTTTAAACTGGTGAAAATTGTGCCCTTTAGTTATTTAATTCTATAATAATAATAAATTAAGTTAGTGAAAAAAATTTAATAGCTTAGACTACAACCAAAGATTTCAAGAGAAAAAATACATATAAGTATATCTAACTGTTCACTTATGAGAGGTCATCAACAACATCCCTGCAGGTATACTTGCACACAAGATACCCCTGTAAATTTATATGTATAAAAAGAAATTTTACACCTATGAACACTAAAAATTTGTTTTAAAACAACAGAATAGAAGGTTATCAATCTTTACAGAGATCCTTTAAATAAAATCTGCTGTGAACGAAATACTGAAACATTCACTTACACTGAAAAGTACATTTTTAGGTATTGTTTCATTCTTTGTATAATTAATAGTTGTGAAGTAGCTTTGTTACTTCTGTATACAAATATACATATTTTCATATCATATAATCATTTTCAGAACTAAACATCTATATTCAATCAATTTCTATATGTGTGAGATTGTGTATATTCACACAATGTGCCTTTATTTCCTCCAAAAAAATTCTTAATATTTTTGACTTGAAGAATAAAATTTCTGCAATTTTATTTAATTTTGAAAGCTACGGAGTTTGAAGAAGATTTCTAGAAATATGTTTCTTCTGAAATTACCCAAATATTTTTTTTTTAAATTGCAGAATATATATTTTTTTATTTTGAATTAATGCACCAGCAGTGATTGTATTCTGGTTACACACTGGAATTAGATACTTTGTTCTGATTCAAAACCAGAATTCTAGTTATTTTGATAAAACATTCATTGATAGGTAGCTCAATATCTTCAATATATATCTCAATTTTAGGAAGCTTTCATTACAAAAAACTGCCTATTGCAGCCGTTCAGAGGAAAGCAATTCCAAAAAATTTTGGTATATTTTCACTGATCATGACCCCCAGACCACCCTCCGTTCAAATGTTGATTGATATATATATATATATCCACATATACATATATGACATATGTCATGTTGGAACTCTCTTATTTAGGAACCGATTTGGATGTGACTGAGTATGTGCATAGGACATACCAAGGTCGCGACTGAGTTCGTTGGTAAACTTCATCCGCCATCTTGTTTCAAAATGACAGCCAGTTAAAACTTTTAAACATTTTTTTAAAATGCAAAAAAAAAATTATAAATGGAATTTTTTTTTTTTTTCTGTTAAGTGTTAGAAGGTGATACAAGGATTCTGGAACATGTTTTGTTTTGGTTATATCTAAAAAAATAGCTTCAATATGGTAGTTTGAATTTCTAAATTTCTAGGGTGGCTGAGATTTTGAAACAATCTGATATTTGTTATGCTGTAACTCTGGTATTTATGAACCAATATGAATGTGACTGATCATGTGTATAGAACATACCAAGGTCTCGACCGAGTTCATTGTCCAGCTTCATGCGCCATCTTGTTTTAAAATGGCAGCAAGTTAAATTTTTAAAATTTTATTAAAAATTCAAATAGATGTATAAAATGTATAAATTGAAAAAGTTCTTTCCGTCAAGTGTTAGATTGTAATATAAGGATTCTGGAACATTTTTTGTTTCGGCTTTATCTTAAAAAATGGCTGAGATGTGGCAGTTTGAATTTCTAGGGTGGCTGACATTTTGAAATAATCTTATGATTGTTATGTTGTCTCTCATGCTGAAATGCGCATTCAAATTCAGTATTAACGTAAACCGGGATTGAATCTTCTATAATCCAGTTCCAAGCATTTTAGCTTCAGGTTTTGAGTAAATGAGTTGAATTTTTAAAAACATGGACTATGAAATCTAACTTTTCCTCCCAGTACAGGCCGAAAGGACTTTTTTACATGTTCTTTTGGAAAAGGGGGGGGGATGAATTTTAAATCTTTAATTCTTTTCTAAAAATATTCATTGATAGGTAGCTCACTATCTTCAATATTTACCTGAATTTCATACATGTTCTTTTGGGAAAAAAATGAATTTAAATCTTTAATTATTTTCTAAACAATAATACTTATTTTAGAGGATTTCTAGCATTTTAAAATATGTCCCATCATGTATTTCAAATGGTAAAATATATATATACAAGGTGGTCATAATTAAAGTACAAGCGTTTGAAGGACTTTCAACAAATTAAAATATTTGGAATATTTTTAAACGCTTTGGTATTTATTTACATTGTTTAGAGTATGCAGAAGCAAAATAAGCAATAATATTTAGTTCAAAATCCTATGGCACTGAATTGAAAGAGAAATTTTATAAGCAAATATTAACAAAATAAATCATTTAAAATCCCTTTCATATTTATAAAGATATTTTTTCATTGTAAAATACAATATGAATCGACTAGCAATCAATTAGCAATAAATCAATTGCTTCTTCAACAGCTTGCACAGCTTTAGGTTTCAAAGTGTGCTGTCCTCTGATTCCAAGTTCTCTTGTAGCTTTAGTTTTTTTTTTTTTTTTTTTAGATCATTTGCACACATCAGTCCTCTTCTCAATCGCTTGAGATTACTATATTCTTTCAAAGCAATGCTATAATTACTACAATTTTGATAAAAATAATAGAACGTGTTATTATTATAATTATTATTTTACAACATCATGGCTAAAATTTTACTCTAGTATTACAATCTTTTTTTATTATTATTTAATGTACACAGCACCATCCCTTGAAAAAGTTTTAAATTATTTTTTTTTTACTGCAAAACTTGCTTTTGCATGCTCTAAAAATAAAAATATCAAAGCTTTTAAAAATATTCTAAATAGTTCAACCTTGTACAGCCCTTCAAACACCTGAAATTTAATTATGGCCACTCTGCATTTACATATATATATATATATATATATACTAGTATGTAACCCCTGTCAAAAATGACAGAATGTTGATCTGCATTTCATTGTCATAAGACTTCATTCAAACAAACAGCATGAAGATTTTATTATCGAAAGGTTTGTATTGTAGAAAAGTACACTTTAAAAATGACAAATGATTTCTACAAATACAAATAATGAGGATATTTTTTTTACTCAATATTCAATTTCTGAAATAGTTCAACGATTGGACAAAACATTCATGTTAAATATTCAAATAATAATCCATGTGTGAAAGTTTTTATAAAAAAAGTGTTATCAATGAGCTAGACTCGCCACATAGCATGTCATTTGTTGACATAAACAAAATTAAATGCTAACTCTGAAATGGTTTAGCAATTGCACAAAACATTAAAATTTTGTTAGTTTTAATTTGTTGATTGGTTTTGATCTGAGCTCGTTGATTTTGAAGACTGTGGGAATTTTCTTATTTCAAGCTAAGCATAATATCATTTTCATCAGCACAAACTTTTCACATGTTCTTTTATACTTAAACACCATGAATTCAAATAAAAATATATTTTCTATTTAATTGTAATGAAAAAAAAAATGACATTAATAAAGTTATAATGCATAAAGATAAAATAAACCCAATAGACAATATTCTCGTGATGTCACAGTAAATATGAATTTTTATTTATTTATAAAAACAAAGTACACATGCAGAAATATTTTTATCGAAATTTAACCTGAAAATTAAAAAATGTACATCCAAAAAACCACGCGTCTGAATATTTTTCATTATTTCTCTTTTCTCTGCAACAAAGGAAGTAATATATTGTTCCCATCCCCATCCATTGTTTGGATGGGTTTGCACCAGAATGGTTACCTGCACTTTCCAACACTTGGATTTAATATAAGTAGACATACTATTACAATTCACGCACATCTGTCTGTAATCTTACTTGCAGGTGAAGCCCCTCCCCCACAGTTACACTGAAAAAGGCAGTGGTGCCCCCACAGGTAGTCTAAGGCAGTGTTGCAGAAGCTGAAGGCTGACACCCACAGGACATCTAGCAGACAAAGCCGGCTAGTATTTCTATTAAAAATATTCACAAATTTGAAATATATTACAATATTTTACACTCTCTGTTCAATGCATTTCATTTGCAGTTCAGTTATTATTTAATATATAAATTATTTTTATTTGACTATTGTATACATTTTTATATGTAGAATTACTACATGTTATGTTATAAATTTAGCTTACCATACTGTAAATATAATGTGTTACCAGTTTAACCTCTTCCCTCTATATGTAATATTATACATAAATTCCTTCATATGTAATATTATACATAATGTAATTTTACTTATTTGCATTAAATCCTGCTCTATAACCTGTCATAAATGTTTCAGATATTTTCGCATGAACTTACAATTACACCTGATTCACTTGTGTGAATTGTTTTTTCACATTCAAAGTTAACACAGATGCAGTATCTTTTTTTTTTTATTAATTCATAAATTTAAGATTCATTGTGATTATCTGATTGTGAATGTTTGATAGAAGATACGAAACTACTAACTTTTTTTTTTATGATTTGATAGATAAAATTTTATATCACAAGCTCATTTCATTTAAATTTTATTTTTACATTTCATTTGGTATTTATTTTAAGAAACTTTATTGTGTGAAATATTAATAAAATTACAGGAAGAGTGCAATAACTTTCTAAGGAGAACCATCGATATCAGGAACAAACACGTTAACTGTCTTTATTTTAATGTATAATTATTTTATTTTATTTTTTACTTAATGAATTATATATAAATAATTTATGTAATTATCAATACAACATATAGTAAATTTTTTACAAATAAACATAAAACTTTTATTTTTTTAATCATAATATACATGTCACCAAAATACAATATTTTCAATAACTCACTTTAAAAACAAGTTCTTCAGCTGTTCTACCACTATATAGTAAATGAACTTTTCCAGGTTTGATGTTATTTTCACTTTGTAAATTAGCAACATGTAGTAAGTCAACATACTCCATCAGAATAGAAACTAAAGGGTTTATACCAACACCACCTCCTACTAGCAACAAGTCAGCTTCAGCTTCAGTCTTGTTAGATAAAGGATCATAAAAAAAATCTCCCCCGACTCTTATCTGTACAATTTCTCCACCACTACACTAAACAAAAGAATAATAAATATTTTTAATTATAAACATAGATTTTTTTCCCAAACTTGATCATTTATAAGATATGCAGTATTTAACAAATAATTAGAGCTACTCAGGGGTCGGAAAAGCTACTTTTTTATTGCAGAGAAGTACAACTACAACTACTTTATAAAAAATGTAGTCAACTACAACTACTTGTTTTAAAAAGTAACGGCGACAAACTGCGTTTCAAAAATAGTCTCTACTTCACTATTTTCAGATTTTGTCAAAGGATTCAATTTACACTTGAAATTGAAGATACGGATTAAATAATACAGTGACCACTCGTTATATCACATCTGTCGGGATAAAATTAAATAAGTGCTATATAACCAAAACCATTAAAAAATTAAGAAAGTTAATGTACAAGAATTTTTTTTTTTTTTTTGTCTCCAAAATATTAATTGATACAAATATTAGAAATTTCTTAGAAAAATTAAGAAAGATACATAATACAATCAATATTTAAATGCAGTTAGTTAAAAGAATCTGGAGTGACACAGTTCGATTTTTCGAACACTTTACAGAAAACTGTGAATTTAAATATATAACAATAAATAAAATGTTAGATCTTAATTTTACAAAGGTGAGCTGAAAATGTTAGGAAATTTTAATATACATGCATACATCCACTTTCACACATACCTATAGAATCATTGTAAAAAAAGCTAAAACTGATTCAGTGTAGCTCAAAATGTATCAGATTTTTATCATGATTACAATACTTTCCTTACACTGTATGTGCACAGAAAATAAAAATGCAATTTAACTACAGTTTTTTGTTTTCAGGAGAAAAGAAAACATAGCAATATATACGAATGAGAAAGATAACGAGGGCTACTCTTGTACATAACATATTTATGCACAGTCATACACTGCATACATTTCATTTATTATTCTTATTGTTGAATTTAATGAAACAATTAAATTGACATGTACAGTAAAACCTTTGAATAACGGACACCTTGGGAGTGCAGAATTTGTTCGTTATTCAGAGATAAAAATGTAAAAATATATAGATGTAGGAAAAAAAATGTCCGTTATTCAGAAGTTTTCGTTAGGGAAGTTTTACTGTATTTACCAATAGATTTGTTTAGTTAACTCTCCAATACACCCTTAATATGCTAATTGAATTGAGTTCTATTGAGAGTTAACTATATTGAGTTGTCTAATTTATAATCTAGAAAATTACAGAAAAACAACTCTAAATGCAAACAATAAATATATCTGTAAATAAAGCCACTTCAAATAACAAGTAATCGATATTAAAACATGAAGACCTAATAATGAGTACTTAGACAAGTGTTGACAGCAAGAAAATTAAATTTTTTGCTGGGTTAGTGCTTGATTTTAACAGAAAGTGTCAATGGGAATCAAATTTTTGACTTTATGCGATGTGATGCATTGTGTTGCGATACACTGCAGCTGAGATATGCTACAGAGATTAGCAAATTGTTGAGCAGAACTAATTTTGCACAAAAGAAGCAAGTTATGGCCATGTGATTTTGAAAATGACATGCCCTTCCGCCTAAAGTAACGTCAATTCTCACTACAAACTACAATTTTTTTTTATTGTACTACTAACTATGCTACATTGTTCAAAATGCAGCACGCTACACTACAAACTACTGTGAAAAGTAGTGACTGCTGTAGTTTTGCTATTTGTAGCATGCTACTTCCATCTGCTTGAACTACTCATAACAAAATGTCTGAATAGTTTTAAATATTATACATTTCCATGGTTTTCCATTGTTTTAAATATTATACTTTTTCTGATATCTCATAAATTTCTAGGCACAAAGCTTTTAAATTAGCCTAGAAATGAACTATATTTTCAAAAACTACACTAACATGTGGAAATTACTGAAATATTCAGTGAAGAATTTTTACTTTTAATTGCTGAATTATACTAGTTCTACACTGACATTTTCCTGAAATGTCGTCAGATACTTATAACTGGATACAGAAGCATTAGTCAAGAGCTCAATAATAAACTTTAAGATGTATTAATACATAAAATATTTTTTTATAATCTACTCTTTTACTTACTAACTACTGTGAATACTAATAAAAAAAGCTATATAACCATATGGCATCTGTTATCTCTCTGAAGTCTCAAGTAGTGTTGAAATGTTACAATATTTTAAAGTTTACTGATTTTAGAATCACTTGACATGGTACAATTGACTTCCAAATTAACTTTTAAATCATTCTACTATATGTTCTTATACCCTTTCACATATGAGCATTGCAATTTGGACACATAATAAAAGAATAAGATTTAAAAACAGTTCATTTTTACAAACTCATCAAACAAAATTAATATAAAATAAATGAAATATTTAAAATAATACTATAATCCAGATTAAGGTCATTTTAAAGTATCATATTATTTTGTTATTTTATAGCTAAAATTTTATAAAATATTTATTTAAAATTTAAAAAATATTTTTACCTGTGTGTGCACCCAGTGAGTTGGTGGAAACTTTCCATATTTTATATATAATTCTAAAATACCCTTTTCTTTAGCTTCATTAGGAGCAGAAGTCATGCTATAACCCGTAACTTCTGGTATTCCAGGAACATAAAAATCTACCCTTTATAAAGGAAAAAAAAAGGTAATAAATGCACAGAATAACATTAAAAAAAAAATTGTCAGAAATACTTAAAATTCCTTGAAATGCACCAATTTTAGAACTAAAGTTATGTAATAGACCCTAGGAGAAAATTACAAAAATGCTACAAATAAAGAAAGGAAATAACATTAATTACTCACAAAATTGGTCCTTGGGCCAGACAAGACAGCATGAACACTGAAAATAGGAGGAGGTGAAAGTTGCCAAATCAGACATGTGATTAATATGTTTTAGCTATTGCTGAGCACATTAATTTTTTTAAACACAAATAATAGCTTTTTTTCTTTTCTTTGATAATGGAAAAGATTCTTTTTTTTAAATGCTGTCAAAGTTGGAATTTTAATCCTCATCTTTGAGGTGTAACAGTCAGGAAAGGCTGCCATGAGACAGCAATTGACTGTAACTCAAGATATAAAGCATTTATCAAAAAATGAAAAACACAATTTGATTCTAAATCACTTTAATGTACGGCCTGTATGTTTGTATGCACATTAAAAAACATGTGAATATGTCAAAAAGTTTTACATTGCTGAAAGATAAAGAATATTTTTCAAGAACAGCCTTAAAAACTTGTGATTATAAAATAAAATCTATCACAAGTTAAATCCCATTCAAAAGCAAAAAAAGTCAATCTGATTATTTTAATATTTTAAATATTCAATTTAATTTTTAATCTGTTTGTATCAAGTGCTTAAAGAAATAAGTGTCTGAAAAAAGACATGAATCATGTTGGTAGGAAGTTAGAGCTGATTAGACTGAGGAAAGAGGAAAGAGGAAGACACCAAAATGAGATTATGCTTGGATGAAAAATCTGCTTCTGACTTCCCCTGATCATTATCAATATAAATATTTGAATCAAGAAACCTTTAGAAATTATAAAAATCCTTAGATAAAATAATTACAAATGGCTAAATCAACAATTCTTCGCACCAAAAATCAAACTAGTTTTTTTTTTAATTATATAAATAATTAAATCAAAATTTTATTTGGCAAGTTTGCTAAATTAATACATGAAATTTTATATGTAGTAGCCAGCAATGTGCTTTTTCATTTCTAAGACCATTTATTTGGCTTTATTAATGTCCAATCAATCTATTATGTTATCAGGACTGGTCCAAGGACATTTTGACACCTGTGCACAATGATGTGGAAAAGGTAGTTTGGTGAAAAAAAAACTACCTTTTGCAAGGGTTCGCCATGCACTAGGCACTGTGTCATGCAAGCATCCATATGAGAACCCCCCCCCCCCCCCCCCCACACACACACACACACACCTAAAAAAAAAAAAAAATATGTATATATATATATTTATGTGGGGTAGGATGGGGAGCAGAAGAGTTAATGGCCCTTTCCTATATTTTGAATTTCTAACAAAATTTTCTTTATCTGTATGATTAAAAAAAAAAAAAAATAGTAAAATTTATTTTTCCCAAATGACATAAAATAACAGTAAGAGAAAAATGATGATGGCGAGTAAAAGATATTTTATTTATGATAAGGTATGCACTTAACACGAAATTTCCTTCCAAAAAAGCTTGTCCCTCTATGGATTTCATTCAATTGGCACCCAAATTAATAGACCATATGGAAGAACATGTTTAAATATGCCTGGATTTACATCATAGTCCTGCACGAACAAAGTATCATTATAAATATATGAAGCCAGAAGATATTAATAGAGTATTACAGGAAAAAGTCAACATGGTGGATAATCGAGGAAAAATATAGTTATTCAAGGGTTATGGTATTAAATAAAATATCTTAAGTCAATCACAAAATATAAAATAAAATTCATATGCATATAAATGAATAATAACGGGAAAAAAAAAAAAAGAGCAGAAAGAATTTCTTCTTGATTCCAATTTGACATTCTGCTCTGTCTAATTTATCTTGATCTATTTGTTACATGAGAGCTCCAGTTAATGAGAAATCAAAATAGAGTACCTCTACTCAACTTCATTTTATTAAATTTGTAAATAATAAAGTGCATGCCATGGATGTCATCCAGAGAGTGGTCAAAGAAGAGTTAATGACACCTTTTTTTTTCCTGTTTGAAAAAAAATAATAATAATAATTAAATTTTCTTTATTTTGGAGAATTTTGAAAAAAGATCAAATTTATTTTTTCAGTTAGATTAAAAATAATAAAATGCTAAGGAAAAAAAAGTAAGCTTGAGAACAAGTCCTTATTATATATATATGTTTTTTTTTTTTTTAACTGTTTATTAGTAGATAAACTTGTATAGAAAAATGTACATGCTCTAGTCTTGTACCCAAAAAAAACTTTACCTAACTGGAAAGTTATTACATACAGAAATATACTAGAGGTACTTTTTTTAAACTAATAAAAATATTTAAATAATCACACTTTATTATATTTTAAATACATTTTATATAATGATCATTAATTTGGTTTTTGAACTAACTTCTTAAAGCAGGGATTTACTTTACCATAGTTACAAAATACATTTTTCAACTTAAAGTTATCCAATTCAATTTTTATAGAAAAAAGATTACTGTAAAAAATTACATAAAATTGAATTGTAACAGAAAAGGTTGATTACCATTGACCAGCCTTAAAAGAAAATCCTGGCTCTTTTACCAAAAGTCTCAACACTTTTATTGTAGATGATGCATTTGTTACATCTTGTACAATTGCATCATATATTTTCTAAAATTAAAAAACAATTAAAAATCTAAAGAAATATAGTATAAAATATATTATGCATATATTCAAACTCTCTCTCTCTCTCACACACACATACTATATAAAATAAATATATATATATATAAATGTGTGCATCAATATTTAAGTATATACAATTTATATAATTTAAGACTCATAGTCATTAGCATACTAACAATGAAATACTTCACTCTTTCTAAGCATTATAATCTTTCTTTCCATGTTGGAAAAAAAAAACCTATACAGTAAAACCTCCATAACGGACACTCCCGAATAGCGGACACCCCTATTTAGCGGACACTTTTTCAATCCCCAACATAAATATTGTTTGCATCATTTTACCTCTGAATAGCGGACACCTCCAAATAACGGACAAATTTAACGTTCCCGCAGTGTCCGTTATTCGGAGGTTTTACTGTATTAGAAATATAATAGTGTTGAAAAATACTTTGAAATTCAGTATTAATGTTGTAAAATTCAAAACAGTATTTAACCTTTGTTTTAGTAGATAAACAAATTTTAAAATGGAGCAATGCATGAAATACTTTTTCTTCCATACAACAGTGACAAGATAATAAGAATATGCCTGATTTTTAACCGCCATTACCTGTGCCATTTTAAAAACAGACTTACTCGTGATGGATCTCATATAAACCCAACTCTAATTTTCACTAATTTAAAAATAAATTTAAACAGACTGAAAGAAAAAATTCTTTTAAAAAGTACAGTAGAAGATCTTTATAATGCAAACCTAAAAGTGTGAGGTTGTGCATAACTTAGAATTTTGCATTATATATATCACATTTTACACATCGTTAAACTTACTTCATAACATGGCTAAATATGTCTGACTCTGAAACATATCAAAATACAGTATAGTATCTTTATATTGCATTCCTTTTAACCAGCAGTTGTGCAGATTATAATATTTTGTATAATACAGATAATTCCACTAATTCCACACATTGTTAAATTTACTTTATTAACATGATCCAAATATGTTTGGTCCAAATCATTCATTATATTACTAATTTTCAAAAAAAAGTATTGTAATAATAACAATTTTTTCATTAAAAAGCTCTGAATTAAGGAGACAAAGTAGAACTAATGTATCAAATTTAGACTTCTACATAGTAGCAATTTTTTTATAATGTGAGAATGTAGGTGCTTCTAAAATGCAAAAATAATTCTTTATGCCTGAGAAGTTATGCATTGTATAGAAAATTGTATTACATAGAATTGCATTATAAAGATCTTCTACTGTAAATACAAAGCTTTTAAAACAATATTTGGTACTTTTCGGTTAGCCGGGTGCCAGTGATATATATATACATGTATATGTATACACACACACACACATATCTACATATACATATATATATACATACACATATATGTACATATATGTGTGTATGTATATACATATATATTTATTTATGTACATATATCACTGGCACCCGGCTAACCGAAAAGTACCCAATATTTTTACATATTTGAGATTTTAAAAAGTATTTACATTTCTCATTTTGTTATGTGCACGGGTGGAAATTGTGAACATACAAATTATGCATTTTACATGCTCTATTCTTAGCATTTATGTGTACAAGGAGTCTTTTTGTTCTAAATCAACCCTGTCATTCAACTTTGTAACTGGTGGTTTTATTGTATGTCCTATAGTCTTTGAGATTGAGAATGCTAACTCCTAATTTCAACACTAAAGGATGCTGTAAGCAATCTTTTTGAAGAGTGCACAGTGATTTTACTATACTTAAATACAATTTTTATCATTGTAGCTATTGATATTCAAACGTTGTGTGAAAGTTTCCTGAATTAGAATAATTTCAGAATGTGTTTATATTCTGGATCATTTTCAATTTATTTGTGAAAAAAAAAAAACTAATCTACTCCCCTAACTTTATCCTCACCCTGTGAATTCTTTACATTAGGAAAGCATTTTAATACTAAAAATATATATATATATATATTAAAACAGATATTTTGATACTAAAAAAAAAAAAAAATACTAAAGCAGATATTTTAATAGAAAAAAAAATTTTTTTTTTTTTTTTTAAGTAAAAAAAAAAATTATAACTTTCATAAATTTATTTGTGAAATTTTTAAAGTTTTTTCACATTTTACGACGATTTTTGGACATTCATAAAATTAATTCAGCTTCAAGTTTTAGCCTAAAGTGATAAATTTTGTCCTCTGAGATTGTTAACACATTTTCATGCTCCATGATGATTTTTTATTATTTGTGAAATAATTCTGGTTACAATGTTTTAACCTACTATAGTAAATTTTATCCGCTGCAATTTTTGAATTTTAGTGGGTTTTTTTTTTTTTTTTTTTTTTTTTTTTTTGCACTTTACAGCCATTTTTATACATTAGTAAAAGGAATCCAGTTTTAATCTTTAAGCCCAATCTAGTAAATGTTGTCCTCTTTTCAATAAAGTTTATTTGGAATTTGTACAGCGATTTTTTAATTTTTATTACGTGATATTTAGGGTTTTCTCCCGTTCTGTAACAGTTTTTACTTATATATTTGTAAAAAGAACTTAGTTTCAAACTTTTAGCTTAATACAGTAAATTCTGTCTTCTGCAATTTTTGAAATTTTAGCGATTTTTTTAAAAAACATTGATTAGAAAAAGGCCTGGATTTTGGAGAATTCCAAATGTCCGGATTTGAGACTTTGTACTATACTAGGTAAATCAAAGAGTTTTTCCCTATTTATAAAAATAAATAGACAATTTAAGAAAAAAATATATACATAAAATGTAATTAAAAAAAATATATATGTGAAATATGTTCTGGAACATCAACCAAAAAGTAATATGACGATAACATAAACACATACTGTTTCTTTAGGACTGCACACCATAAGGAGATTTTACAGCCTAAATTGCCAATATATCTCTGTCACTTGGCAATTCCTCTTTGGGAGTTACTATAACAAAGTAGTACTGCAATTTTAATAGTAAATATTTTATAATATACATAATGTAACCTTTACCTTTTGCCTGAAAACATGGGGAGCCATGCGAAAGTCTGCTCGAGTAGTATTTTTCACAACATTATTATTAATAAGCCTGGAAAAAAAAAATAATAATAATAGTAAGGCAATGAACAAAAAGTTTGTGATTAGTAGTGTTCATGGTAAAAACTGAATAATTAAAAGTAATAATAAATAAATTTTTAAATCAGGCTAAGATGTTTATAAACATATTGCAAAAAAAACTGATTCAGCTTGAAATTTACATCTGTTTCTGAAACATTTGACTTAGCATCATTTGCAGGCCTGTACTGGCCCATAGGGACATGTCCCTGTACTTGAGGCATCCTTAGCAATACGATTGAATTGAAGATGCACCTTTATCACCTCTCAAAACACCCGGCATGGGTGTGGTCATTTACAAAACAAATTAAGTGGGTCCAGGTTAATATATAAATATTAAAAAATAAATTAATAAATAGCATAAGTGGGCAATTCCACAAAAAGTGGTCCTGGCAGTCAAAAAATAAATTCACAAATTATGGAAAGAAGTATTGTTTTTAGATAAAAGAATGTATGCTCTTTCTGATTCCAGTCTCAGTTTTGAGCTAAGATTTTTTTTAATTACATTTTAATCAAAAGTTTCAACTTTTAAAATAAGGGAGACTGGTACACACTGGACCTATGGGCACAGTGGACCACACCCTAATATTTTATTTATTAAACATTTTTTAAAGCTTTCCTTCTATCCTAATAGACTATAAGTACTGCACTGATTATTTATAGCCTTCAGAAAATATGTTTAGCTCAGATTGAACTATTTTATCCTGATTGGTTGTTTTGAGCTTCTAAAAGTAAAATTTTTCATCATCATATTTTAATTTTTTTAATAATTAAAGGTTGTAGATAAATCCGATAAAACAGCTTTTTTGCAAAGCTAAGATACTTGTTTTTATTCAACTTTAAAGTTAATATGTTTAAAAGAAAGCTATAAACAATATTAATGTGATTATTTATTGAACTTCAACATGGGGCACAGTGGACCACCCACTTCTGAGGCACAGTAGTCCACAATCCACTCTGCTCCTGTAATGCAGAATGTTCAAAATATGTAATAATTGCTTATTTATTATAAAGAAATATTGTTTAAAAGTAGTTATTTAACTGTAAAATAAAGTAAACAAAGAAAAATAACAATTTATTTAACATAGCAAAAAATATTTTGTTTTGTATTTACTTCCTATGATAAATATAACTGTAGTCTAATTGGTGATGATTCTATTCAAGTAAGGCAACAGATGTGTTACACTCACGCTAAAATGTAAACAAAGGATTGGTGACTATTTGGTTGGCGCGATTTCCAAGACTGCGCCAAGCTACAATTTTGCATTGCCATTTTGGAAACATAAAAAACAGAACATTTATAAATAACGTATTCGAAAACACAGAAAATCATATTTCTACACAACAATTAAAATAAACCAAAAATACATTTTTTACAACATAAATTTAATGGAAAATGTTAATTACGTCATTTCAATCTTTTAAAGTGCACTACTATATTACAGTAATCCTTCGCTGATGCTAATTTTAATTTCACACAAACTTTTAGTTAAAATCATTACGTCATTTCAATCTTTTAAAGTGCCCTACTATATCAGTGTAAACATTCGATTATTTAGTTTCTAATTTCATGACGAACACAACATTTATAAATATGACGTATTAGTAAAACCAGAAAGTAAATATCAAAATAAACGAAAAATAAATTTTTTTAAAATAAATTTAATAGAAAATACATTACCTACGTCATTCTTCTAAAGTGGACTGCTACAATCAGAATAATTATTCGATAACTGATTTTGTAATTTCGCACAAACCTTTAAATAAAATTACGTCATTTCAATCTTTTAAAGAGCACTACTATATCAGGGTAACCATTCGGTAATTCTAATTCTAATTTAACACAAACTATTAGATAAAATCATCGCATTATTTCAGTTTTGAAGTGCTGAACTTGCCTTTCTGCTTCCTCATAAAAACTTACCTGGTACTCTCGAAAAATGGTATCCATAGCCACGGACATTTTCCAACTTCTACCAGCAACTACAAACGTCAAAACAATTTCGATAAACAAAATAGAATGATAAATTCAATTCTACCGCTCTAACTGCCACTGTAACCGCCAATACGTAATAATTCACATGACAGTTAAAAACCAATCATTAACTCAACAGTTATGCAAATTTATTTCCCTTCCATATCAGATAATTATTAATGTCCGTAGACGTCTGTGTTTCTTTCTTTCTGTCTGTCTGTGCATTCCCCTCTGTACACGCAAAGACTCCGGGATGAATCGACGCACGGACGGCGGACCGAAAAATTTGGAAAAAAGGCGCGGTGCTCAAGTTCGGCCGGGTCGGGTGTCCGACCCGGACCCGGGAAGTTATTAATTGACAAAACTGTTTTAATTACCGACTGAAACCGAACTTGAAAAAGAATTGAAAAAAATTTCCGTTTTGATAATCGCAGACATCCAAATTGTCGCTTTTTAACGCATCATCGAATTAAAAAAAATCTACCGGAGGTATCGATCCGAAAATCGGGGTACACACGCGGCCGATTTTTGTCGTTCCAAAATGTCAAATTTTTTGAAATTCGGACCGTAACTTTTCTTTATTTCGGCCAAAAACTGACCAGACATCCAACATTGACTCCAGACGGGAAAAAGGTTGCCGTAAAGAATGCCGGGTCGACACATCCGAGATCAAATCGCTCCATTCCTTTTTGAAACAAGTGGAAATAATGACTCTACATTCACGAAAATTTGCTAACACGTGTATAAAAAAATCGCGAATTCAACAAAAAAAAATTCGTAAAAATCGACCAGTAATTTTTAAAGATATCAATTAAAACTCATTAATGACACGGCAAATGAATTTATTTCTATTCCAAAGAGACAGCTGCTTTTTTATTTCAACATTCAACGCAGACAAATCGTCTGTGAGTAAGTCATTTCTGAAAGAGATAAAATAGTCACGTGACTTTCAACTGCGTTTTTTCAGAGGGGAGCCCCATCTCCGAAATTTTTTCTGCTTTCAGAATATCTAAAAATTATTCTCATATCTTCATTACGAGCCGATATATTATTTAATTGTATAATTAATCATCATTCGTATAATTAACGTAAAAGAAAGATTTCCATCACAACGCCCGCTAGATATTACGATTTTAAGAAGTAGGCCGCAACAAATTTAACATTTTTAAACGTTTGATTGTTTATATGTATAGAAAAATAACCACTATTTTCGATTAGTAAAAAGCGGGCTTCGCCCGTTATCGAATCCGGACGGTTTATGTAATTAAAACATCAGATTTTTTTTTTTTTTTTTTTTTTCCCCCGGCAGTCTAATTCAGTTGTTTAAGGAAAAGCAGTGTCCTCGCCCCCCCCCCCCCCCCTTTCAAGTTTTTTTTATCTTAACTGTGGTCCGTTTCTATAACTCAGAAACTATGTTACGAATTTCCCCCAAACTGATTTCAAACATCAGAATTAAAGTAATAAGGACCCTCTATAACATTCGTATAGAACACATTGAGCCCCCTGGTGGTGGAAGGTGTAATCAAAGGATTTTTCAGCCAACTCGGGTTCTATGGGTCACATCACGACGCGGTTTGGCTCAATCGACTCGACATCGATAGAGGATACTAGAGCTTATCGGTTTTAGTTCTTTTTCACCACCAGGGGGCGTTTTATTATCTCTGTTTCTATGGCCCGGATTACGATGGGGTATGGCTCATTTGACTCGACATCGAAAGCCTCAACGATTTCAGTTATGATCGTATGAACAGTTTGCGCCACCTCGTGGTGGAAGGTGGAACTAACGTATACTGCAGCGCGTGCGCAGCACGAATGCTATACGGTGCCACAGGCAGTGGGGACCCGAACCGGAGGTTCGTCTAGTTAGAGGTTTATACTATTCGACTAGCTGGCTTCGCCCACCAGCGGGCCCCTAATTTACATCGGTGCCTCGAAACTTTTGTATTCTCCAGCTCGCATCCCTCTCGAACCGAACGAACCTCCGACCCGGGTCCCCGCTGCCTTCGACACCGTATACCGGTCGTGCTATGCACACACCGGATAATCTCTTAATTTGCACATCGAATAGTATAAACCTCTACGACGGGGTATGGCTCATTCGACTCGACATCGAAAGTCTTAACGATTTCAGTTATGATCATATAAACGGATTGCGCCACCTGGTGGCGGAAGGTGGAACTAACGTATACTGCAGCACGTGCGCAGCACTACTGTTGGAAAAACTGGATAGTTTTCCCTTTACTAATTCTTTTAGTTCTTATCACTCATTCAAATCATATCTTAATTAGACCTAATTCATCCATTCATGCTTTATTATATTTATTTAATATTTAACTCCTATTCAGTTATATTCAGTAATTAGCTCAGTCATATTTCAGTAATTAAATCCTTAAGTTTAATAACCTTGGTTTACAGTATGAAAGTATATTTTTATTTAAAGTAATTCATATGGTTTTAAAGTAAAAATATCTTTATTTAGTTACTTACCATTTGGTCATATTATCAATTCTAACGCTTCAGGTTTTTCCATTTGCTTCTATTTACTTTCATTTCATTTTTTATCTACATCATGTTTTTCACTTCCTATGGACATCGTTATCGCTTGTTTACATTAGTCACGTCTCCTCATTTCTTGCGGTTTTCGGTAGATCGATTACGTCACGATACAAGTGATTACGGCAGCTGGTGACAGATGGCTCTGATAATCTGTCATTACCTGTAGTATCTACCTGTGACCGTAATCGATCGTCACGTACCTTTGGGAGGCCGGAAGTGACCTGTTTGCTGCAGGATCAGGAGGTTACGTCATTGACCTTGACACGAGGCGGTAATGTATTTAAGAGAGAGGCAGTCGTGTATTGGGATATTCTAGCTGGCTGGAAGCTGTCTCAGTTTGTTGTTTTGTTTTAAGTGTGTTGTCTAGTCGTTTGTCCGTTGATGTTTTACTTTAATAAGGAAGTGCTTTTAACTGTGTTGTGATGTTATAGTTAATGAAATGGGAGGTGATTGTTTTCAATGGAAGTGAGTTATGCAAGAGAGGAAATGTTTTAAAGAACGCCACGTCTTTCAATTGTTGGAAACGAAGCATTTGATTTCATCACGTTTTTAGAGAAACCTTTTGAGAAATAGTTATTAAATAAAAAGGCAGCTTTTTCTTGTGTTATTTCGTGCAGCTCATTTCATATATCTTTTGATTTAGTTTTCCATTGGATATAAAGCTTTTTATTTAAAGTGAGTAAAGCTTTTCCTTTTTGTCCTGATGTTGTGGTTTTTAGACTTTCATAATATTAACTTTCATGTCATCAAAAGGCTATTGATATTTTTAATAGTTCAGAACGAGATTCCATTTAAAGTATGTTGACACCGTTCTGTCTATTATTCTTGCATCAGTAATTTCGGAAGCCGAAATTACTTGTTACCGTTTTAACTATTGAAACACCAAATACGATGACTCGGTTTGGATTTCTACGGATAGTGCTTTATATCAATAGACCGTTTGCCATTGGGCTTGTTACTTAATAAGTATAGATAGTACCCTGGAGTGGCATGTTTTGTCCGGCGGTTCAAAGTACGACTGTATCGTGGTCGAGCAGGTACGGTTGGCCGTTACTGACAAGTTGATGAATGGAGGTTGTATTTGGAAGGATAGAGGCATTGAATCGGGAAGTGAGGAAAGATTGTTTTATGTTTTATTAAAGTTTTGGTTTTAGATTAATGGAATTTATTTAATGTTAATATAATTTTTACAAGATTAAGGTTATTTAATTTAAAAGATCATTAAAGTAAATTATATGTTTCTTTTGAATCTTTGTTAAAGCCTTTAATTAAAAGTAATTGTTTTTCCATTTAAGTTAATCTGGTAATGAACTTAATTTAATTAAAGTAAATTTGTTAAATGAATTTTTCCATCGGTGCTCCAGTTTTCACATCCAGAATATGAGATGTATGTTTAATGGTCTCAAGATATATTGTGTAAGTTTTTAAGCATTCTGTTTTGACAAATGCAAATATAGATTGAATGGTAATGTGATAACGTTTTTACTCTGGAATATTGGAAATATGTATTTTATTCTGAACTTAGTAATTTGAATAAATCTTGTTGAGTTTAATTCCTTTTGTCTGTTATTTCATTAATATTTTAGAAACTTTTAGTTATCTTTACTTCGCTTTTGAACATTATAAAACCTTGGTCAATTACAGCATAAACGCACCACTTGTGCCTATACTCTGCTTACTTCATTTAATTACCTAAGTGTTTAAATACAACAACGACTGCTATACGGTGCCGCAGGCAGCGGGGACCCAAGCCAGAGGTTCGTTCAGTTAGAAGTTGACCGGTATACGGTGCCGAAGGCAGCGCGGACCAGGGTCGGAGATTCGTTCAGTTAGAGGTTTATACTATTCGATGTGCAAATTAAGGGATTATCCGGTGCGTGCCAGAGAATACAAAAGTTTCGAGGCACCGATGTAAATTAGGGGCCCGCTGGCGGGCGAAGCCAGCTAGTATGGTTCTATAATATGCAACTCTGTAACCAATAACATGCAATAGAACGTTCTTCTACAACCAATCATGTTTTCTCTACTTTTTATCATCAATGACGTAATACAGACATGCGCAAACATTTCCCTTAACATCCACGCAAATGCGGATTACAATAACAAATTTCAACACCAGTAACTAAATACAAGCTTAATAGCCGGGTTGCCATAAAAGAAAAAACAGTCCCCAAAGTTTGGCGACTTTTTTCTTTTTTTTAACCGATTAATTTTTTTTTTTTTTTTAGCGTGAGTGTAAAGCATCTAAGCCCAAGTAAGATTCATGAGACGCAAATTGAATGAAAATCAGTTTATTTTTCCCGAAACTGTAGATGAATCTATAGTTGATGTCAATGATTTCATAATATTGTTCCCAGACCCAAAAGTATTTCAGGAAAATTCCAGTTTCCATCTTACTCATAAGTATTTTGGAATTTCATTTGCAAATTTTAATGTGCACTGATTTTTTTGTACTTAAGTAATAACTTCAACTAAATTGCAATTGTTCCTGTATTAATCTGTTATTATTTTCAAAATATAATTGATTTTGTTTCAAAATGTTACTTCTAAATTTATATTGCTATGTAATTTTGCGGGTAAAGGGAAAAAAAAAATTAGATCAATGAAAAATAGATTTATATTGTATTTCAGATAATACCTAATAGCGGTCCACTGTGCCGCAGAAGTGGGGCACACTGGTCCACTTTACGGGTGCATATAATTTTTTTTTTTTTTTTTAATGTATTGAAAACTATGTTATGAGAAAATTATGATGAATGTATAAAGATTTAAAGAATATTCAAAAATATTTTCATGCTGATCATTTTGTCTATTAAAAAGAAAAAAAAATTTAACTGAAAAAGTGGTCCACTGTGTACCAGTCTTCCCTAATGATAATAGAGGAAGTTTTGGTAGTATAAACTTCCAAAGTCCTTTTCTCTTAAATATTTAACATAAATTTAAAATGTTTGCTATATGTCAATAAAATAGATAGTTTCTTAATTTATCTGCTATAAATTTATTTAATTAGGTCATTTAATTAACAGATAATTATGCAAATTATATATAACATTTATTTTAGTCACACACATAACACTTAACACAGTAATTTTTTTTCCTTGGAAAGTTAAATTAATAAAAAGAAAATATTAAAAATTATAAAGTAGCATTGTAAGGGAGACTGGTACACAGTGGACCACCCCCTAATATTTTATTTATTTAAATTTTTTTTAAGCTTCTCTTCTATCCTAATAGACAACAGCACTGCAATGATTATTTATAGCCTTCAGAAAATATGCTTAGCTCAGATTGAACTGTTTTATCCTGCTTTGTTGTTTTGAGCTTCTAAAAGTAAAATTTTTCATCATATTTTTATTTTTTTAGTAATTAAAGGTTGTAGATAAATAAAATAAAACAGCTTTTTTGCAAAGCTAAGATACTTGTTTTTATTTTACTTTAAAGTTAATATGTTTAAAAGAAAGCTATAAACAATACTAATGATTATTTATTGACCACCCACTCCTGGGGCACAGTGGTCCACAATCCACTCTGCTCCTGTAATGCAGAATGCTCAAAATATTTAATAATTGCTTATTTTCTATAAAGAAAGATTGTTTTAAAGTAGATTTAACTGTAAAATAGAGTAAACAAATACAAATAACAATTTATTTAATATAGTAAGAAATATTTTGTTTTGTATTTACTGCCTTTGATAAATATAACTGTAGTCTAATTGTTGATGATTCTACTCAAGTAAGATTCATGAGACGCAAATTGAATGGAAATCAGTTTATTTCTCCTGAAACTGTAGATGAATCTGCTGTTGATGTCAATGATTTCATAATGTGTGTGTTGCTCTCAGACCCAAAATTATTTCTTGAAAATTCCAGACTCAATTTTACTCATAAGTACTTTGGAATTTCATTTGCAAATTTTAATGTGCGCTGATTTTTTTGTACTTAAGTAATAACTTCAACTAAATTGCAATTGTTCCTGTATTAATCTGTTATTATTTTCAAAATATAATTTATTTTTTGTTTTTGTTTCAAAATTTATATTACTATGTTATTTTGTGGGTGAAGGGGCAACAAAAAAGAATTAGATTAATGAAAAATAGATTCATATTGTATTTCAGATAATACCTAATAGTGGTCCACTGTACCCCGGTAGGTGGACCAGTGTACGCCCGCTTCCGGGGTACACTGGTCCACTTTACAAGTGTATATATATATTTTTTTTTTTGAAAAATGTATTGAAAACTATGTTGTGAGAAAATTATGATGGATGTAAGAAGGTTTAAGGAATATTCACAAATATTTTCATACAGATCAGTCAGTCTGTTAAAGAGAAAAACAATGTTAACTGAAAAAGTGGTCCACTGTGTACCGGTCTCCCCTACAGATGGTGCAACATCATAACTTTTACATAAACTGAATATATATAAAATATATAAACAAGCCACTTAAAAATTGTCACACACGTAATGTTTTGATGAGATTTTTTATTAAATTTGAGCTATACCTTCTTATTTTGATACCAAATTGAACTACAAATATAAGAATCATTGTAAATAACAAGTATGAGTCACCAATGTAAAATGTAGTGCAATAATAAAAATATTTATGAAAAATTTATAGATTAACTGTATAAAAAAGTATTTGAAAAACTATTTTCAATTATTTCTCTCTTTCTGGGATAACTAACTTCTTATTGTAATTCTACCTATATATCTTATATGACATTTGTATGTGGCAACAATTATGTTTTGTTCCTCAGAATAAGTGAAATGAAGAGATTCATCAGAGTGGGAAGCACATGTTTTAAGACTAGATATTAGATGGTTGTGCAAATTGCTTGAGTATGTGATTCTACTTGATTTATAATTACTTCATAAATTTCCCCGTCTTTAATTATTATTGATTCAAGAAAGTGACTATCGACAGTTGCGAGTACCAAAATGAAATACAATCTATACCATGGTCTCGGGAAAGTATTCAGCTATTTACAGCAGCCTTTTTTGATAAAGGAAAATGCTATATACATTTGATATGCTCAGACACTAAAGACAACGGCAAAGACACAACATATGCTTTCTTGGAATTCTTTTTTAAAACGATCCTTGTAAGTGAGGAAAGTTAAAAGAGGGAAATTTTCTTTTATGATTTACAGTGACGGGCCATCTTCAGAATTTAAAAACAAATATATGGAAAAGGTTCTTCACTTATTATGAAATAAGTATGGAAGTGAATGGCACTGGAAGTATTTTGCAACTTCACATGGTAAAGGAATTGTTGATGGTATTGGAGGAAGGGCAATAATCTCTTGTAAGACAAAAAACAATGAGTAAATCCAGCAAAGTATTGTGCTGTCCTCTAAAAAAACCCATTTTTTGAAATTTTCTCTATATATAAAGTCTAATAAAAAATTTAAAAATATTAAACATGGCTAAATTTTTACTAATTTCTGACTAAAATTTTAATGTTGAGCATTTTTCATTTTATCAATTTATTACAAAATGGCAGCCAATTAAGTGAGAATTTGAAAAAAAACCCACTTTTCCTAAAAATAACCAATGTTACCTGAAAAAAAAAAGAAAAAAATATACTTGACATAATTAGCTGAAAATGAAGCATTTTATTATGTATTAACGGTTTAACATAAAAAAATTATGTAGATCATTCTAAAATTCTATTATAACAAGAAAATCTGTAAAAATGAAGCTCATATTTAACCAGAATTCTGCAATTGTTAGTTTAAACTATTTTAAAACTAAATAAGCACTCCTTAGGTATTATTAACTATTTTTATTATTCTAAATGGTGCATAAAAACAGAACAAAACAAAAAAAAGTGACTTTTAGCGAAATATTTGATGTAATACTAGGGTGGGTTTTTTTTAGGAAACATTTCACTATGGGATTTTTTTTTTAGAGGACAGCACAATAATTGTTCAGTCATCAACTGATTTTTTCAATTTAATAACAGACCTCATGCCTTCTACTAAAATATTGCTTTAAAATGAAGATAATATTTTTTGCTAAGTTAAATGAAGACTGTCCTTGAAAAAATGTTTAAAATATTTTCGGTATCCAAAAAATGTATGTAATCTCAGCTTCAAATGGTAAAATTAACTTTGGCACACAGATACAAATGATAAATCTGTACCAAATTTAATAATAACTTATTGTGAGAATATATTTACTGTAACTGCAGAAAATTTTCAAATAGGTTAATGGTGTATTCTTAAATATGATGACAGAGAGTAGTCCTTTCTATACAATCTGGAGGTGGGGAACTGAAAGTCTCTGTCATGATCCCTTCAGGAAAATATTGGACATGGCTCAGAGTTCCCCCAAGTTTAGAAAAGGGCAGGGTGCTGGTGGTGAGAAAAGGGCACTTTTTTATTCTTAAGGGCACTTTTTTTAATTCTTAAGCGCATTTTTTATTCTTAAGGGCACTTTTTTTAATTAGTAATTAAAGGTATTCTTTTGGTTTTTAAAGCCACTTTTGATATTTAAAAGTCAGGGCACTCTTTTTAAGACAACATTGAGTCAGTTTTTACTATGAAAGCAAAAATTTAATGCAAAAGGGAGAAAGGGCACTTTTTTTACTGGGGGGGGGGGGGGGGGCAAGAAGGGTGCTAATTCTTTTTATGAGGGGAAGAGAAAGGGTGCTATTTTGTAAACCAGAGGGCAGGCAGGGTGCAGCACCCTTCTGAAACTGTCTGGGGGAAATTCTGAATGGCCAGAAAAGCCAGATATTTTGTGGTACACAAAAGCTCAAGCAGTGAAAAAATAATGCCACCAACAATAATAAAAAAATCGTGGACACTTCCATTTTTCCTTTTAACATTTTGATTATAAATTTATATTAATTTAGGAAATAAACCAAATCTTGGGAGTCATTTGATCAAATGCATTTCACACGGTCGCACACTTAACACTTTTAAGTAACACAGATATTTAAATTTTTTACCATAATAATTTATGAATTTTTAAGCTGTTTGCATATGGAAAAGTTAGTTTATACATTTAAGTATACTTATACTATAAAAAAACTGTATATTTCACTTGGAAAACTTCACACAAAATCAGAAAATAAAATACAATGTTCATTTTTCTAGATTTTCTGAGAGTCACACACGTAACGACGACTTTACTATTTAAAAAAAAAAAATTGTTATTACTCTAGACTACAGGTGTCACTACAAAAATGATTCTGTATGTGTCCTGTAACAGCAATAAAAAAAGTAAAACGTTATCTAAATAATTTCTATTCCAAATTTGTCTCAATTTGAAAAAAACACACACTCTAAAAGTCACACATGTAACGGTGGAATCGCCCAAGTATGTAAGAATGTGAATATTACAAAGTAAGCTTTATTTTACTTTTTCCCATGTCATAAATATTTTGGATAAAAAATACAGAGTTGATACTCTCTGTAATGCACAATACCTACCTTTAAATAAAAGAATAATTTCACCTATTTATACATCTGCTAATTTATCTATATCAATGTAATTTGGTTGATTAACTTATCTATTTATACAGCTTTTTATCTATTTTAAAATGCACTAAACTCATGAAAAATTTCTGATGAGATAATATAAATTATGTTTGTGGCTTATTTTAGAATTAGAGTTTTTTACTATTAATAATTATATTAAACAATTTTATAACTTACAATACATGCATTGAAGAACATGGTTAATCTTTCACTTTCTTCTAATTAGCTATTAATTTTTCTTGTAACTTATCTTACTCAAATAGAGTAAAAAAAGCTCCTTAATTAAAAATGTATTTATTTATTTTAATAAAGATGAATAATGATCGTTTACATTTCCTACCTTTGACAAAAGTGTTGCTTCAGAAGATGGAAGTAGGACGTCAATTTTATATCTATCAGTTTCTGGATTATCATAGTTAAATCTAATCTAATCATTAATGGAGCACAAAAAGTAAGTCTACGTATAAATTTACAATACACTTTGAAACTTTATCATGTCTTATTAAATAATAAACTTTTAGTTTAATATTTAACAGTGAAATTTCAACCTTTACAAGTTTTTTTTTTTTTTTTTTTTTTTAAAATGCCTTATTTCATAATATATTTTTAACGGTTGCCTAAGCAACTGCTCAGATCTATCAATTTTTGGAAGTTGGAGAAGGACGTAAAGACGTAAACAACAAAAGTTTGCTTCACATTAAGATTGGTTGGTTGAAAATAAAATAAAAGTATCAGAAGTATCAAGTTTGCTTAAATAATATTATTTCTCCAAGCATATAAAATGCAAAATAAATAAATAAAAAATTATAAAAATACTGGTTCATAGAAGAATCAGAAACAATGAAACCAGGGACTTTTATAAGAACATCTGTAATCGAATTTTTCTAATCGAAATATTCGATAATATTAAATCGAAGTAATCGATTCATTCCACTTTCGATTATTATTTACGTGAACCGCTTTTGAATTATTGTTTATTGAAGATATATCCAGCTTTGATTGAAGATAAAAGAAACAATTTATACTGAGAAGAAATTAGTGTTGGGGTGTATATTTTCCATATATTATGATGCCAGTATGTTTTCTGTATTTTATGTTTACATTGGTATTAATTTAATAAACGTTAATACATAATTTTCTCTGAATTTACTAAAAAATTTTAGCTGATTTTTATTTGGATAGCTATGGATTTTTTAAAAAATTATATTTCTTTATTAAAAAAATATGGGAACAGATGTGTCACACTCACGCACAGATGTTTGGCAACTTTTTGATTGGCGCGATTTCTAAACCCGCGCCAAACTAATAACTTAATCTGGATTATTTTTAACACAATTATTTCAAATTGGTAAAGTAATCATACAAGTTGTAAATTTCCAACTGGACGAAAAATGTCTGGGCCAGGATTCGAATCTGGGATCGCTTGGCTGAAGCCGCCACGCTCTACCACTGAGCTATCCCGGTCAAATCTGGAGGGCATAATTCATCCAGTGAACCTTATTGATCAAAGCATCTGGTCCGATATTTTAATCAGCTCAACAGAAAAGATCGTAGGTAATGGAACTCCAGTAAACGCTGGATACGTGAATACACTGGATTATTTTTAACACAATTATTTCAAATTGGTAAAGTAATCATACAAGTTCTAAATTTCCAACTGGACCAAAAATGTCCGGGACGAAAAATGTCTAAGCAATCCCAGGTTTGAATCCTGGCCCAGACATTTTTCGTCCAGTTGGAAATTTACAACTTGTATGATTACTTTACCAATTTGAAATAATTGTGTTAAAAATAATCCAGTGTATTCACGTATCCAGCGTTTACTGGAGTTCCATTACCTACGATCTTTTCTGTTGAGTTGATTAAAATATCGGACCAGATGCTTTGATCAATAAGGTTAACTGGATGAATTATGCCCTCCAGATTCGACCGGGATAGCTCAGTGGTAGAGCGTGGCGGCTTCAGCCAAGCGATCCCAGGTTCGAATCCTGGTCCGGACATTTTTCGTCCAGTTGGAAATTTACAACTTGTATGATTACTTTACCAATTTGAAATAATTGTGTTAAAAATAATCCAGTGTATTCACGTATCCAGCGTTTACTGGAGTTCCATTACCTACGATCTTTTCTGTTGAGCTGATTAAAATATCGGACGAGATGCTTTGATCAATAAGGTTAACTGGATGAATTATGCCCTCCAGATGATTCGACCAGGATAGCTCAGTGGTAGAGTGTGGCGGCTTCAGCCAAGCGATCCCAGGTTCGAATCCTGGCCCGGACATTTTTTGTCCAGTTGGAAATTTACAACTTGTATGATTACTTTACCAATTTGAAATAATTGTGTTAAAAATAATCCAGTGTATTCACGTATCCAGCGTTTACTGGAGTTCCATTACCTACGATCTTTTCTGTTGAGCTGATTAAAATATCGAACCAGATGCTTTGATCAATAAGGTTAACTGGATGAATTATGCCCTCCAGATTCGACCGGGATAGCTCAGTGGTAGAGCGTGGCGGCTTCAGCCAAGCGATCCCAGGTTCGAATCCTGGTCCGGACATTTTTCGTCCAGTTAGAAATTTACAACTTGTATGATTACTTTACCAATTTGAAATAATTGTGTTAAAAATAATCCAGTGTATTCACGTATCCAGCGTTTACTGGAGTTCCATTACCTACGATCTTTTCTGTTGAGCTGATTAAAATATCGAACCAGATGCTTTGATCAATAAGGTTAACTGGATGAATTATGCCCTCCAGATTCGACCGGGATAGCTCAGTGGTAGAGCGTGGCGGCTTCAGCCAAGCGATCCCAGGTTCGAATCCTGGTCCGGACATTTTTCGTCCAGTTAGAAATTTACAACTTGTATGATTACTTTACCAATTTGAAATAATTGTGTTAAAAATAATCCAGTGTATTCACGTATCCAGCGTTTACTGGAGTTCCATTACCTACGATCTTTTCTGTTGAGCTGATTAAAATATCGGACCAGATGCTTTGATCAATAAGGTTAACTGGATGAATTATGCCCTCCAGATGATTCGACCGGGATAGCTCAGTGGTAGAGTGTGGCGGCTTCAGCCAAGCGATCCCAGGTTCGAATCCTGGCCCGGACATTTTTTGTCCAGTTGGAAATTTACAACTTGTATGATTACTTTACCAATTTGAAATAATTGTGTTAAAAATAATCCAGTGTATTCACGTATCCAGCGTTTACTGGAGTTCCATTACCTACGATCTTTTCTGTTGAGCTGATTAAAATATCGAACCAGATGCTTTGATCAATAAGGTTAACTGGATGAATTATGCCCTCCAGATTCGACCGGGATAGCTCAGTGGTAGAGCGTGGCGGCTTCAGCCAAGCGATCCCAGGTTTGAATCCTGGCCCGGACATTTTTCGTCCAGTTGGAAATTTACAACTTGTATAATAACTTAATACTTACGCCAGGTTACCATTAAAGGAAAAAATCCTCAAAATTTGGCGACTTTTTTCCTTTTTATAACGGATTAAGAAAAATAAAACGGTGCGTGAGTATAAGACATCATAGCCAAAATATGTATAGATATTCTTCTAAGGAAAACGTTGCGTTTCTTATAATATATTTTATGTCTGAAAAGTTTTCAACATTGATTTGATTTGAAACTATTGTCAAATTCTATTAATTTAAAGAAATACAGTATTTTATGCAGGCTGTTGAGACGTGACATGTTTTATTTATTTTTGTAACATTAGGCTGTAGTAAATCAAGATTGTTTTTTTTGTTTTGTTTTTCAGCTACAGACATAAACTTAATATCAAAATTAATATTATCTCGCAATTTCTAGTGTCATAAATGTTGAGACATTTTTAAATATAAGTCTTAATCAGGCCAAAGAGAAGCCCAGGGCTACTTATTCGGCGATCCTCTCATCTTACACTATCACAAGAAAATTAATATTTTCGATTCCTCAATATAGTAGTACATATATGAACATATAAATACATATTTAGATAAATATATATTTTTCATTCTTATTCTACTCAAAAAATATAAAATATTGATTATAGTCAATGCAAAATCAAAGCAGATTTTAACTATCAACTTTAAAACAATTGCAAAACAATTTTGGGAAAGAGGGGGGGGGGGGCAAAATCAGTGTGTCTCAGGCCCATTGGCTGGTTGACCCATGTTTTAATCTGGCTCTGGTCTCATTTAATATACTGATAGTTTCAAAACTGTTATGATACAATGTAATATGATTTATCTTCTGAAATTTGGGTTCATGACAATTGTTAGTGACAAACATGAGAAGTATTGTTGGCAGCAGTAATAGTTTTTGCTGAATGTGGTCATTCAGTATGCCAGTAAATGCTTACCTAATAATATTTTTCTAAAAAAAATTATTACAAAAAACTGCACACACTAAAATAGACTAGTTGGCAAGGACCTTCATTACAAAAAATTAACAATCTAAATAAGTTATTTTAATAAGGCTTTTCATGAGAAATAAAATAAATCTTTGAGCTTAGTTAAAATTTAGGGAGAGAAAAAAATAAAATCTATAAAACCGCGTTTCCAATGCCTTTTCCAAGACCCCTATGAACAGTCATTTTACCCCCTACACCATTTCCAATGCACAAACCGGTTTGAAGGTGGAACTAGCCTAGGTCATTTTTTCCCCAAAATCAGACCTGCAAGCGATTAGGTTAGTAATACGGCTTTTACCCAGAATTCAGTGCGGGTAAACAAACAATCAGCACCACTTCACCGGAATTACTGCTTATCAACAGCACGATGCACGCTTTACGTTAGTGTTTGTAGCGATAATTTTCCTGTTGTTTACATTAATTGTTTTATTACGTTTATTTACCATTGTTTATTTATTATTATTATTATTATTTCCCATATTTTTTGTATTAAGTATGGATTTGGGTGCGTACAAAAATGTTATTGAGCATGTGGTCAGAAGAATATCATTTCAAGTGATGAAGAAATATTTAAATATAAGTGTTTTTTAATCATATCAAAATTAATTTTAATTATATTTTATAGATTTGCCTCAAATAAATTTTTATGATCACTTAATGTTATTATTCTTTAAAATAACTGTGATAAATTTATTAATTTGAATTCAGAATATGAAAATTTGACTTGAAAATTTACAAAAAATTTTACCCTTTTAAGCATTTTATTTAATTTTAGATTCCACGGAGCATACTACTTCAGATACACTATTTCTATTTTATTGTTAAAAAAAAAAGGTGGAGGATACAATGATGCATCTAATATGCACAGCAAAAAATTTTAAACATAAAAAAAGAAGTTTTATATTTAAATTTTTGTGCATTTTATGTGACTTTATCATTTTTACTTCTGTCTGTATTTTAAAATATTCGTAATATATTATCTAAATATTCATAGATTCTGCTTAGATGAAGTATAATTTATTTATTCAAGCTGTGTGTTACTGTAAAAAAAAAAAAAAAAAAAAAAAAAAAAAAAAAAAAAAAAAAACTTTTATTCTGTGTTATAATTATTTTATAATCGTGCTGCCCCAGGGCCAGATTTAGGAGATGACAACAGAGGCTGAAATCCCGAGGCCTTCACAGATTTTCAAATTTCTTTAAAAAAATTACTTCTTTAATTATAATATTTCACATAAGTCTAAAATTGAGTTATTATCACTCACTCCTGACAGAAAATGTAATTAGAGGGAAAAAATATTTTTTAAAAAGCATGAGTGGCTCCGCTCAACTTTCTGAATACTTTACAGAATACTATGCATTTAAATAAAAATAAATACTTAGATCCTACTTCGACAAAACTGAAATGTTTCTACTGGTGAAAATGACCTCATGTTCTAAAACAAACAAGTCTTTCATTCATAAAGTTGAATAATTTTTTCTGAACTTATGATGTAATTTTCAATGAACTTCACCCTGCCTGTGCTGAGATCAAGGCTTGTAAATTAAAATAAATATTGAAATTGAATCTACATAGTCATGCTAATAGGAGTTTTAAATGTAGCTATTTTGTTATTTCTTCCCAATAAAATGCAATAGTTAAATTTTCACTTGCTTTTATAAGATCAATAAATAAAACTCGCATAATTATTTTTATATATTTTTTTTTAATTTAAAAAAGTTTTACTACTAAATTTAAGTCACGTTCTGGTGAAATATAATTATTGTAATCGACGCATTATAAGTATGAGAAAAAAAACATTTCATTGACTAATTGAGTTAAAAAAGAAAATACTTATCAGTTTTCTCTTGTCATAAAATGGTTGAAAGTTTAGGTACTAAATACATTAAAAATAGCAAACAAAACCTTTGTTCAAGAATATTAAAAGGAAGAATACCAACGTTAAAAATGCACAAATAATAAACAAAAAAGCAGCAAACAGCTGTTTTGAATCCACAAGCGAGATTCTTCTTCAGTGTGACAAAGAGCCACTGCAACTCTGTCGTTTTGCCCGGTCTTGCTTTTTCTAGCATGCTGTGTTTGCTCTTTGTCGCACTGAAGAGGAATCTCGCTTGTGGATTCGAAACAGCTGTTTGCTGCTTTTTTGTTTATTATTTGTGCATTTTTAACATTGGTATTCTTCCTTAGAATACTAAATATATTGTTTGATTTGTACGAAAATGAATACAGCTCTTGCAACAGTGGCCTATACTGCAGTCACCAAATAGGAGCTCAATTGAAGAAAAGTTTGAATGCTATACTGTTCACTCACACACTCAGATACATACTGACATCATAAAAAAATATCAAAAATGGACTCTGAATCAGATTAGATACTTTAATTAGATCTAATATACACACATACATATGGAATCATGTTAAAAATAGCAATAACGTCTTCATGGAATCTCAATATGTAAAAGTATATAACCAAAATTTTCATAATCATATTTTATCATGATTACAATACTTTCCTTACACTAGTATATATGTCCGGAATGTAAAAAACTTTATCAAAGGCGATTTTCTATAATGAAATAGAAAATCTCAATTTCAGAGGCATATTTTCTAGCATTGAAATTGCATTAATAATGTTGGCACTGGATGTTTATAATATCCAACTCCTATGGAAAGTAGTAGTATTTAAAAATAAACATTATAAAAAAAATAAATTATGAACATCAATAAGGCAAGTTTGTCTGTTCATTGTAGGAAATTATTTACTCTGACAAGGCAACAGAATTTCACTAAAAATCATAAATGATTTTTCATTGAAAAAAAGATTTTTTTTTCCCCTTAAGCTTAGCAAAAATAATTTTTGCTTTTTATTTGTTATAAATTGTATAATCTAAGCATAACTTTAGTAAAAAAGTTGTTACATAATAAGTTATTCATATAAATTGTAAGTTACAATTATATATATATACTACTGTGGGCAAAAAATAGTAAGACTTTGTTCATAATTTTAAAATTCTTAATTTATTCTTCCAAATCTATTTCGTCCCCCTCAAAGTAATCCCCCCTGGCCCCAATACACTTGTGCCAACGTTTCTTCCAATCGCCGAAACAGTTGTTAAAGTCAATTTCCAGAATAGCCTTCAATGCGCGTAGCGAGTCACGTTTAATGTCTTCAAGTGATTCAAAACGGTTTCCCCAGAGCGGTCGTTTGAGTTTGCTGAATAGCCAGAAGTCACACGGAGCTAAATCAGGCGAATACGTTGGTTGCGGCACGATATTGGTTGAAAATTTGGCGAAAAACTCACGAAGAATTAATGCAGTATGCGACGGTGCATCTTTCAAAATGGTTTTCACTGATCCTTCCGATATTCCAATGATGCCAGTAAGGTCTTTGACTGTTAATCGTCGATTCTCAAGCACCAATTCCTTGATTTTATTGACGTGTTGATCATCAGTTGATGTTGATGGCCGTCCTGGACGTGGTTCGTCGTCAACGCGTTCTCGACCTTCTTTGAATAATTTGTACCAATCAAAAACACTTGCTCGCGACAAACAATTATTACCAAAGGCCTTTTGCAACATTCTGAATGTTTCAGCACCAGAAATTTGATTCCGCACACAAAATTTAATGGAACTTCTTTGTTGAATAATTTCACTCATTGTAAAAATCGCTGAATGCACTTTTTGTACTTCAGAAAGACAAGTGTATACTAAACACTAATGATTATTTTGATGTGACATTTGGCACAGATGTCACTGACTGTCATACCAACCTAGAAAAAAAATATTTCGACGAATGGGTTTTCGCGCGAAATTTAAATTAAAAAGTCTTACTATTTTTTGCCCACAGTAGTATATATCATATAAAATTCAATGATTTTCATTCAGTGTAATTGGATAAAAACATTTGTAAGTAAGTTTTACAAACTTTAGATCAATTATATAAAAGTTGTGGAGAATTTTCAGCCTACATACATTTTTTTATATAAAATTCATGAACATGCATATTTGATCTATCAAAGCAGATATTCTAAAAATGTCAAGCTCAGATACCATGTAATACATAATTTTTTTTAAATAAAATTTATATTATATTATATTTTTATTGGCTATGATGGCACTTATTGTTTGTGTTTATAAATAAATTGAAAACAATATTCATCCCTTTCATCTTTCCTTTTTTTTTTTTTAAGGTCATAATATAAATGTCCCATGGGGAATAAAAAAATTTGAAAAACTCCAACCTAAAATATTAGTTAATATTTGAAGCTGAATTATTAGACAGCACCTGTAACTGATTTTAGACAATTGTGTTGTGTTTGGAAAACATCAAAATCAACATTGTAGTTTGGCACAAATCATAATGTGTTATGTTACAGTATCATTGTAAAGTTAAAATTATTTAATAAATTCTGTAATTAGAGAATTCCCAATTTCAGAAATTGTTTGCTAAAATAAGTTTTTAGTGTTGTGTATTGCTGTCAACAGTTAATATATATTTTTTTCATCCTTTTTTAATATAGTTAATACATACAGTCCCTGGCCAAATTATTAGACACAGTTGTTTTTATTATAATTTATTAAATATCTGGAAAGATACATGAGGAATTATCCTGAAACTTCAGGAGTGTAAACAACATGATAAACATCATATATTTCCGCGAAGATATTTTCCCGAAACCCCATAAGGGGTCGTCAACAAATTGAAGAAAAACTAATATCGTTTGGATAACCCTGTAAAAACTAATATTGCTAAAAGCATTCAAACTGTAGATTATGATTAAGGGGCTTATTGTAATAATTTGGGTTCATTTTTATGAAGATAGCATGTATACTCGAAGAGAAATTCACGTTTTTATAAAAACAGTCCCAAATTTTACCTTTTTTGCTTATAATTTGCAGAGTTTTTAATATAAAAACAAGTTATTTTCAGAAAATATGACAAACAATATTATACACAATACCCTGCAATCAGAATTAAAAAATAATAAAAATTGTATGAAAAATGAGCAGGTTTACTAAAAAATGTTTCACTGCGCATGCTTGATTTCATTCAATATATACTGTGCATAATATATTAGCTAAATGTATAGACCAACTTTTATGAAAGTCTCAAAAACATAGCTTGAAAATTCTGATAGTAATCGTCGATAGAATAAGCTCGAATTTCGCTGTTCCCAAAAGGAAGCAAAAAGATGAGGGGTTGTATCCTAATATACTAGCTTATGAAAGTTGACATATTAAGAATGAAGTGTCTCTCATTCTATATTTGATACAACCCCTCATCTTTTTGCTTCCTTTTGGGAACAGCGAAATTCGAGCTTATTCTATCGACGATTACTATCAGAATTTTCAAGCTATGTTTTTGAGACTTTCATAAAAGTTGGTCTATATATTTAGCTAATATATTATGCACAGTATATTTTGATTGAATTCGTGCATGCGCAGTGAAATAATATTTAGTAAACCTGCTCATTTTTCATACAATTTTTATTATTTTTTAATTCTGATTGCAGGGTATTGTGTATGATTTTGTTTGTCATATTTTCTGAAAATAACTTGTTTTTATATTAAAAACTCTGCAAATTATAAGCAAAAAACTTGGTAAAATTTGGGACTGTTTTTATAAAAACGTGATTTTCTCTTCGAGTATATATGCTATCTTCATAAAAATGAACCCAAATTATTACAATAAGCCACTTAATCATAATCTACAGTTTGAATGCTTTTTGCAATATTAGTTTTTACAGGGTTATCCAAAAGATATTCGTTTTTCTTCAATTTGTTGACGGCCCCTTATGGGGTTTCGGGAAAATATCTTCGCGGAAATATATGATGTTTATCATGTTGTTTACACTCCTGAAGTTTCAGGATAATTCCTCATGTATTTTTCCAGATATTTAATAAATTATAATAAAAACAACTGCGTCTAATAATTTGGCCAGGGACTGTACACACATGTATAAGACTTTCTAGCAAGTAATCATTGCTTTAATATTTATGCAATTGAAATAACAGAATATCTCATTTAACTAAGAAAGTAAGGAACAAATAATCAATGACATTGTGTGCTATTGTGTGCTAGAAGAAAAATATATTCATTATAGTTTTAAATTTACTTTTATAATTCCCACTCCTTCCCCTTTATTCTTAAGAATGCCATAGATAATGTTTTTAACTCTATAATATTTTACTAATTAAGGTATTTCCAGAAGTGATATTTAAAGATAAAAAGATTCCTGCAAGAATTGACTGTATGGATCGTACTACAAAGGATTTACATAATAAGTTTTGGATTATTTTAACACATGGTGCTGGAGGAGATTTTAATACACCTCAGCTTAGTGCATTAGCCACTTTTCTAGAAAAATCGAATTTTACAGTTTTGAGATTTACTTGCAAAGGTCTGAATATAAAATACAGGATTAAAGTATATGCTGAAATTTTGGTAAGTAAAATTATCAAATATTATGATAATAACTGAATGTTCATCGTACAGTTAATCTATAATTTTGTAATGGATAACATAGTTACTGTTTAACAGTCATTTTTAAAAATAAAAACTAATTTTCTGTATATTAAAGAAGTGAAATAATTTATTCATACAACAAATGTATTTATTGTTGTGTACAAATTTAATGAATGAATCAAACCTGTCATATTATCTATTTTCTTATAGAAATTCATCTGGAATTCATATAACCCAAAGGAGATATTTATTGGAGGTATGTATTAAAAACAAACTAAATATTTATGTGTAAATTATATTTATACACAACAAAGGTAATAGGAAAGAGATGTAAATTGTGGTCAAATAAATATATTTAACATACATTTTCCTTTAAACAAACCATAGAAGAGTTAAATTACAATTTAACTAGACTTTATATCTTATTTTTAAATTAATTATTAAACATAACTTTTTCTTTTACTGTAAAAATTTACTGTAGAAGAGTAATTAACCCTCTCATTCCCGAATTATTAAAAAGTTGAATAAAAGAATATTTCTACTACTTTTTGTATATAAAATCTTACTATAGATTGCATAGAAAAGTTTTTTTTTTTTTTTTTTTTTTTTAACCATGTATCTTTCTATTCAATTTGGAAGAGCCTCATATGAGGCTTGAGGGACTAAAGGGTTATATAGTGGTGCTGAATGAGAGCAATAAAAGAAAAAAGATAATATATTTTAAAGCAAACTTTAACATTTATTTTAATACATTATATAACAATCGAGTTAAATTTATCAAATAAGTGTAGTTGTTATCAATAATATTGATATATACAGATTGTATTTTTTATTCACCTTGAATGAACAGCCTAAAAGTATTTAGGACACAGAGCCTCTTTTTGCATTGTTCATATATGTATATATATCTTGTTTTTTGGAGCATCCAAATAAATGGCATTTAGCTGCATATTTACCATCAGTTTTTGCAAGATAATGATTTCCTCCATCTCGTCGAACCTCAGTTGCTACTTGAACTTTCACGAGTTCCTTTCTTGGTAGCTCTTTAAAAGACTGATGGCTAACCTTTCTTTCTTCTCTTGAAACGCCTTGTTAAATAAGGGATGTAGCTATGGAAGATTTCAATTCCAGCAAATATAAGCATTCATTGTTCGAATCCATCTTCCAAAGCAGCCAGCAATTTATAGCAGTAACATTTAACATATGGTGAAAAATTCTAAAATACCATCTCTTGTGTCTCATAGTATGTTTGTATAAGACTAATCCTAATATAGAGTCCATTAGAACAATTTCACCCATATTTTTGTTACACATTGCTATTGATGGTGGTCTCTGAATTGGTGTGAAGGATTTACCTCTTACTCCGACGGCCTACAAAATAAATAGGATTTTCTCCTAGAAACGGTTATGCCAAATGCAAAGCAGAATTGTGAAACCATTCCTGATTTCTTATCACTTGTTGTGATGCAGAATGTAGCCCTTGGTTGTTTTTTCCTTTGTTTCATGAGGATTAGTTTTGTTGAAGCTTATTTTATTCGATTATTGCGTATTGTACCTGTTGAAAATATTTTTCACTCAACCAGTTTAATTAGGAATGGTATGGTTGTGAAAGATTATGAAAAAACAATTTGTGGTTTTTTATTTTTATTCTGTTCACAAAGTCTCAACACGTGAAGATCCAAATTCAGCAAACTCATCTTATGTAATATCAGTTGTTCCTTTATAGATTCCATAAGCATACGCATACCAGGATATTCCTCCCAGTACACAAGCTTTCATCCTCAAATGATGAGTTTTATTCCTTATATATTGCTTTATCTTCGATCGTCCCTTGATGGCAATCATCATTAGTATATAACTTTAGTGAACAGTACATTTAAAACTACAACATTTACTAGCATTACACACTATATTTTCAACTAATTTTTTATTGTTAATTTATTACTTTTAGATACATTTCATTATTTTGCAGTGAAATTTATAACTTTAATGAACAGAATGTGTACCATTACCATGTGTTCGCATTAGGTGCACTAAGCCTCATATGAGGCTCCATGTTGTTTCTTAGTTATAACAGCTATTTTTTATTTAGAAACATATTAAAACATTATTATAATAAATACATATCTTAGAATGATAAAAATAATTTTCTTACTTTTGCTAAACAAATATTTGTTTAGAAGTGGGCAATTCTAAAAGATCAACTCAGCGTGAAACCAAAATAACTTTTAAGGCACTCATAAACTGCAGTGTTCCCATCTCACAGCAGAATCTAGAACAATCTAAAGCCTCATATGAGATTTAAGAGAGTATTACCAGTAAAAAGAATGTCTTTGTTTTTTATTTTAGCATTTTAAATCTCTTTGATCGGAGTTTAAAAAAGTCCTTCCGGCCTGTACCGGGAGAAAAAAGTAGCTTTCCTATATCTTCGTTTTAAAATTTTAGCTATTGTTACACGAAAACAGCAAGTTAAAATGCAAAGAAAATGTTTACAAAAGATTCATTAATACTGAATTTGAATAAGAAATTCGCCAAATTATTGAGCAATAGCCAAATTGGCTTCATTTATGAAGACTTATTTTGGTCGCCAAATTTGGCGATATTTTGCCAAATGTCACCAAGTTTGGCGCTAACTGATATGAATATATAATTTTATGCGTATGATTGGGAAAATTATTACAACAATGAAAATTTTTGTAATGTGCTGTCTTGTTTCAAAATGTCAGCCACCCTAGAATTTCAAACTGCTCTATCTCAGCCATTTTTTAAGATAGAGGTAAACCAAAAAATGCTCTGGAATCAAGGCCTAACACTTAATTAACAAATAAATTTGAATTTTTAACTTTTTTGTATATTTATTTTAGTTTTAAATTTTTAAGTGGCCACCATCTTGAAACAAAATGGCGGACCAAGCTGGCCAACGAACTCGGTCGAGACATTGGTGAGCTTAATACACACAATTAGTTTCATCAAAATTGATTTATAAATACGAGCGTTATCGTATGACATAGGTCAGATATATAAATCAACATTTGAACGGAGGGTGGTTTTGGCGTCTGGGGGTCATGATCGGTGAAAATATATCGAAATTTTCCGGAACTGCTTTCCTTCGAACGGCTGCAATAGGTAGCTTTATACTTTTTTTGTCTTGAAAGCTACCTAATAGGAGCCTCATATGAGGGTCAGGGTAATGAGAGGGTTAAAAAACAAGAGTCTTTATATCATAATGAGATTTATCAAATTACAGGAAAATAACAACTATATATTTTATGAGATCGTTAAATATTTCAGGTATATTTTATATTTATTTATTTTCCACCTCTTTAGAATTTGGTTATTCTCTTTTTAAAAAGCAAACAAACAAAAAACCTTCTCCCTATTACATCACATACATTATAGATCTTAAATTACTATTGAAAAGTCATACATTTTAAGTAAAAAATTATTTTTTTTTTAATGATTAAGATATGGGTACACAATCTGTAGCCAAAAGGCCACCAAGCTACAACTATTTTAGAATAGAATAATTTGCCTTATTTAATGACAGAAACTTTGCAACTAAATAAGGAAAAGTATATCTTGATTTAATTTTATACTAGCTGTTACCCGTGACTTCGTTCACGTAACATTAAAAAAATAATAAATGCATTAATTTAGCAAAACATTTCACTTGATAATTAACAACATAGATAATTAACCAAAGCTTTATCACATTTTATAGGAGACCATACGATATTTCTTTGCTATAGGGGCCTTGACATAATCCAGTCTTAAAAAAGTGAAATTTCATGCCAAATAATATATACAATCGCGAAAATGAAACTGCAACCAATGAAAAAAGGAGGACCAAGTAAAATCGTGAAAATCGTCGAATCCCTCTTCGTAAAACGAAAAACATCACTGGGAGAATTCTTCTATACAACAGTGCATTTTAGGTGGTATTTTTGGCGTGAAATTTGTATATGTGTGTATTGCTAAATGGGCATTATTACATTGTTTATTTGCATAGACATATGTTATATATTTCTTACTACATTATTATTTTATGTCTTGTTTATGTATATATTAAATAAAGTGCTTCACGCTAAGTGGTGTAAATAGTGAACGAACTGCTTGTGGATTTTATACATTGACAGATATTTCATAAAGATATAACAATCTGATGCGATTCTAAAATGTAAATAATGGTTGCTAGAAAGTACTTAAATTCTGCCCAATTTAACCTCGATATTTTCTCTATTGTGTCAAGAACACTATAAGCAAATAAATACCGACAACACCAATCTCATGATCTAAATTTACATATTTTTGTTAGTATATATAGGATTATTTTAATTTATTTCGTGCGCTTGAAATTGTTTACGCTTTCTCTAGGGTTAGGTGTTGAATAAATGTACTTTCTTGTTATTTTATTTTATTCTATTTTCCATTTATTCCAGTTATGGTAATTGATTTAATTTACATATTCGTGTCAAAGAATATTGTTTAAAGTTATTATTAGGATTAGGATACGATACGATTAGGGTTAGGATTAGGAATACAAATTGAACGACAATCGCATGACCGATTTAGGTTTAAAGAATGAACCAGGATGTCTATTTACATCATGAAGCAAGAAAATTATCGGTTGATATTTTTAACATGTTTTACAGTCATAGTTGGCATCAAAGGTGATCGGGGAAATGATCATCTAAAATACCATTAAGTGTTTACCACGCAAAAAACAAATCTGGTTACAACAATGTATTTAATTTTATGTCAAATTTCACTTGATAAAAAAACAAAAAAAGCAAATTGGCTATGGATCCGATTACAGACCCCTAACCTTCCTATTCTCGGAAATTTTCTACCTATATGTAAAAAATTTTCTACTATATAGAAAGCGCTTCCACGTTAATAATGTTATGAATTGGCACGATCGGCTTGTTCATGTTTACACAATTCAGCTGGAAGAAAAGATTCATTACTTTTTGATTTCTTCTTTGCTTTTGCATTACGCGAATTTGTTGGTAAAATCGATTTTCTTTTCGATAATATTGTTGTTTTTTAAGTTTAAAAAATATTGTAATTTTTCTTAAACATTGCTTTAAAATCTATGCAATTTTTTTCATTCTACAAGACTTTACAAAAATCTATTATGAAACAGAACTATAAAAAAGCTATATTTAAAAATGACAACAAAGTTTTTATTATTTTAAAACTAAAAGAAATGTAAAATTAAATTCCGGTTCGAAACGACGATTTACAAATGTGTTTTGATTGTGGGAAAATGATAGAGGAAAAATGTTGTTACTTCTACGCAATCATATTAAATATTTAGTTTTTATGAGAAAAGTAACTTTCTTTTAAAAAATATAGTTATTTTTTATTAAGATTTTCTGATTATCGATACCGATAATTTTGCGATGCATATCATTGACATTTGCAATCTAATATTTTTCAATTATTTTTTTTTTCCTTTTTAAAATTTAAATTAAAAATATGGTATCTTTATAGTAGCCATGTGCAGACGATAAATCGCCAACCTATCCCATCATTCGTATTGAATTTATTAAAAATATAAATTTTTCACTCATTTCATTTAAAACACAGAACTTTAATTTACAACACATACATTTAAAATACATATATTACGTACATTTAAAATAATTCCTTTCATGTGAAAAAGAAAAAAAAAGAGAGAAATTAATCACAAATAATTTGATAACCCAAGATCATTTTATTTCAACATCAAATCAAATCTGTTTTATTTTTCTATATATGACATCATATTCGCTTGCTTTCCATACTTACTCGTATTTATGCACTTTGTATTATTATCAAATATTTGAAAACGCACGTTTTATTTCTAATATGACGTCATTTCATATTCTGTTTATTCTTAAATAATTCATTTCATTTTCATTTTTCACGTGGAAATTTTTCATTTGAAAATAAATTGTTGAGTAAAAATTATTACTCAGGGTTTTTTTTTAATATTGGCAACGATAAAGTATTAGCAACGGTAAAATAAATTTAATGATTTTAAAATATTATATGAAAAAATATCCATTTATTCTCTACGAAAATAACGAAATTTTGAAATATTAAGAAAAATATTTGAATAAAATAAACCAAAACCAGCCTATGTTCATTCGAGGGTTATAATTAACCTATATGCAAAGATACAGGATTATTAAGTGCTCCATTTTGACGCTGGCTTCAGCCTAACACTTGCACACAATCGGACTTATAATATTATTAGGATTAGGATAGGATAGAATATTTTATATGCAGTTGACCAAAAAAGGGAATATCTGTATTGTCCATGACCAAAGCAAAAAGTATTACTGAATATTATGTTTTGTATAAATCATTTTGAATTAAAAAGGTTTAGACGGCTGTTCCCATATTTAAATATGCACAAACTTTTAAATTTTTAATAGTAATACCTAATTTAAATTTTGGAATTATTAGTAAATTTTCTCAAAGCTTCTACGAAAACTTTGTGAGATATTCTATATTTAAAATTGAGCTAGTTCTGGGGGTAGGTTCAAAACTAAAGTCTATTACTATAAGGTTAAGATTAGAGTCCTACATGCTTCAGATTATACCCAATCTGAAAATTCCAATTAAAGTCAACCTGAACCAGACAGTATAATGTTCCTCGACCTGAAAATGACAAAATATTTTTCCTTAACCCGGAATTGATCTGAACTTAGTATATTTAAACCCAAAACCTGAAAGGGAAAAAAAAATTATATTTTAATGCAATTATGGAAAAATAATCTACAATTGTATCTCTCATATATCATTGGGGATGTAACAAGTAGTGGTTTGGCCAAATATCAAATATTCAGCCAAATTTTAGGCTGAAAATAAGCTTTTTTAAAAAAATACAGTGGTGACCAAAAGTGTAGACTTGTAAGAAGAATTGCATGTGGCATGCAAAAGTAAGCATAAATACAATCACAGAAATTTTACTGAAAGAAATATTCATCTATATCAGCGATTCCCAACCTGGGGTACGTGGTGAGTCTGCTGGGGGTACGTAAAAATAATATCAGTAATGCGGAAATCACAAAAATGGTTTCACTGAAAACACATAAAGAAATTTGACACTTTTTGGATTACAAAAGTAATCTCATTTGTAATTCCAATATGTTACACTCAAAATCAGGGGAAAGGCCCACTATATGTAATAATTCATTGTCACTAGCTCTGCCCACCAACAATCACATTGCATGAGTACTTATATATTTTTCCATCTTGTCCGAAAACTGCCATTGATAACATTAATTGCCATATTATACAATATTATTTTCCCACCACATTTATCTTATTGTTCTATTTTTAATACAATTGCAGAATGCCTTAATTATGTCAAAGTTTCTATTGTTAATGCTTTTTCTTGAAATGCGTTGAAAGGCAGGTTTTTTTTTTCATTTTCGAATAGGCGGTGTTATGTCACTAACTTATATTTATTAATAGGAAAGCTTCTTTCTTTTTAATGATTATTTACTAATGAGTATATTACTAATTTTAAAAAAGCATGTTTGCGTTATATGGGTGGGGGGTGGGGCCGTGTTTCTGATAAAAGGGGGTACACTGAAATGAATAGCCTAAGCAAGGGATACATGACGGAAAAAAGGTTGGGAAGCGCTGACCTATATTATGAAATAAACAAAATGTTGACATAATGTCAGTTAATGTTATATTTTCATTGCCGTTTAAGTGAAGTGTATGTTTGTGCTATGCATAACCAACCAAACAGCAGTGCCTATTTAAAATAAAAATTGTTATTTTTATTTGGTTGTCCCTTTTACTTAGCTCAAATTATTATTTTTTGAGTACAGGGTACAAAATATATGAATTTTCTTCAATCACCATTTATTTAATTGGAAAATTGATAATTCAAGAAATAAACACCACATTTAACTTTATGTATAAATTTAACTGTTAACTACAATTTTTACTGTTTACATTCCAACATGTAGTGTGGATAATACACATTAGCAGATTTCACAGAGTTGACTGTATACTATAAAGAAAAGTTACAGAAAACCATATAGGTTGAAATCATTGTTTGAGGATAATTGTTGCAAAAATTTAATCTGTTTTAAGCATTCTTGTAGAATGGATCTTAACAAAAAACATTTCAGAAATGATGATGAGTTTAATTTTTTCAATTTGTGGAGAAAATTTAAGTATCTATTGTCAGCAGCTTTATGTTGACAATTAAAAAAGAACACAAGTAATTTCGAATGACAGTAACCTTCCTACTGCAAATTAATAAATAATTCCTTTTGCACTAGGGATGTACTAATAAATGTATTTTGTTAATACATTTCTGTTTTCTTAAAAAAAAAAAAAAAGTTGCTGGTTTTCACATAAGAAAAAGTTTAGAGAGTTAACCCATTCGGGACCATGTTATCATATATGCAACCTCAAAAAGAGCATACAGAATTTGTTTTAGGCACCAGTAAAAAATAAAAGTAATATCTGCTTTCTCATATTAGAGCATTTTGGTAATAGTTTAAGTAAAGGTAGCTTTTTAAAAAAAGTGGTGCCAAACGAATAAAATTTGTGTAAAAGCAGCCGGTCCCGAAGGGGTTAAAAAAAATTATTTCTTAGTCTTGCCTTCTAATAGACCTTTTAAAAATAATTAAAATTTTTATCACTGGTAGGTATGTCTGTAGTAAAGTTATAAAAAAGACTACTTTTTTTTTAAATATCTTTTTTTTTTTTTTTTTTTTTTTTGTATAAAATTTGGATTAATAGTAAAGATTTTAATCTATATTCAGAATTATACCAACTATTGATTTTTCTGATAGAATAGCATGCAGCTATTTCTAATTGTCCTGCGTATTCTTTCTCTTTTTATTAAACATTTTTATTTCTCTTTTTATGTCATTTCTTAACATTTACAAAAAATAAATTTAATTTACAGGTCGGTCGATGGGAGCAAGAGCAGCTGTTATGCTTACTGAAAATGATGTGGAAATAGATATTTATGAAAAAATACTGGGTATTATATGCTTGTCATATCCTTTACATAAAGTAAACAACACTAAAGAGTTAAGAAGTGAACCTTTAAAGCACTGTAAGAAGCCTATATTTTTTCTTAGTGGTACTCAAGATGAAATGTGCAAAAAAGAACTTTTTGAAAATGTGCTGCTTGATCTAAAAGCACCTTATAAAATTCAGTGGTTGCAGGATTATGATCATTCGGCTAAGTCAAAAAATAATTTTGAAGAAGATGCATATACTTCAGCCTTTCAGACATTACTAAATTGGTGCACAGTTATCAGCAATAAATCATAATTGAGAATATTACATAAATCAGTGTTTACATTATAATCTGGAAATCACTGTTTTAATTATAAATAAACTTTGTCATTAGTTGATAATTTTATACTTTCCTTTTATGATTTCATTATTATACCACATTGAAAATCTAATCCATGTTTATATTAAGATTTTAATAAATTTGAAATTATTAAAATGTGTATGCTATGTATTCTTGAATTAGTTTGTCTTTTTTCTTATTTTTACGTTTATAAATTTGTCTTCTGCTACTACTTCCTGATATCATTTACTTAAATATATGTATAATTTATCTTGAATAAAATCGCTTATTATTATTTTTAAAGTTCTTGCACTCTTTATAGTTTACTGCCTGGTAGAATGAGCACAGCTCTGATTTTTTTCTATGTTCATATTTTATTGACAATTTTTTATTATCCATTTATTACTAGCTGACCCGTGTGGCATTGTCTGGGGCCAGGAGCATAACCTTAAATATACCTGAAATTATTGTTGAATATTTTTTTTTAAACGAAAATCTTTCCAAATGTACCTAATGTTAGGGGAATCCAAGCGTATGCCTTAGAATGTGTATGATTTTATATTTTTTAATAAAAATCTATCCAAACGAATCTGAAGTTGGGGACACCACTGGCTTTGACAATGTATATCTAGAGTGCTATGCATGTTAAGAAGCAATTTCTTCTCATTTTTCTTTTCACATTGGGTCATTTAATATTTTAAACAAAAGATAGTTATTATCCAAACTCTTTAAAAAAAAATTCAGTTATAATGTTTCCGAAGCCTGTGTAAAAAATTCATGAAAATTGATATTTAGTATTAAAAGGGCTTGTAAGAATTTTTTTTTTTTTTTTCACGCATAGGGTGATTTAATATTAAAAACAAAATAATTCTTGCAGTCCAAACTCTTTGAAATATTTTATGAGTTATAAATATAAAGTTTATGAAGCCTGTGTATAAATTTTGAGCAAAAATATTGATATTTAGTTGTAAAAGGACTGTGTTTTCTTCTCCCTTTTTAACACTTTCCAACAAAGTTGAAAAGCGTTTGTGAATTTGGTTTATCTGTCTGTACTCTAATCTGTGTAAATATACTCAGATTGCCATGCAATTAATGTATGTTATTGAGGTTTGCTAAGGCATGTTCAGTAATTGAAAATGAAGTGTGTAGCATTTATAGTTCATTTACAGGGACACTCAAAAGTATTGTGTTACATACGGTGAAAAATTATTTGCGGTTTACTTTCCTGGTGTTAAACTTGTTGGTACTTTTTTTGGTGTTTGGTGCATAGAGATTGATCTCAGCTATCCAATGCAAATAAAATCATTTAAAAATATTGAAATGCAAACAACATATTTTAAAATGTTTCCCTTTATAGGATTAACATTAGTGAGTGGGAGTTTTCATGTGAGTAAAGTAGCTTCTTAAGAGAAAAAATTTGAATTTGAAAGAAACTTTGGAAAAATGCATAAAAATAAGAAACATATGTAATCATATATTTCTCTTATGTGGCATGGAAAAAGGGCTGAATTTCTAGATTATCATTTGGCAACAGCCATAGTTTCCAGAATCTCCAATATGGCGGCCAGCAGAAGAACAGTGAAACTCAAACTAGCAATTATTAAAATAAAAATAACATGTGCGTAACCCAAAGCGTTTGAGATGATTCCTCATTTTAATTATAAGTAATATCGTTAATTTCAAATGAATTCTCAACTCTTATTTAGAATTTATTTATAAATTTCACTCACACGAAATCGGAGAGAATAAAAATATCAACTGTCTAGATTGCACCTGCTGCCATCTATTGCTGTAGATGCAAATTATTGAAGTAAAAAATAATTTATTTTGCAAATATCTATAATCATTAATTAGAACAGTTTTACGAAATTTAAACAATGATTGATGATATATATAAACTATCTTCCTATCACATAGTGTTTTTTTAATGAATTTAAGCCGTGCTGTACAATATTATACGTGCAATGAGTTTTAAACTAATTGTGTCTTCAAGATCTTTTTTTTCATAGTATTTAAATGATTTATGCCCATTGGTAGCACCAACTAAATGCATTTTTAACTGTGTTTTCAATTATTTTTTTACATTAAAAAATTGTCAATTTTATGGTGGTTTATGTTGGATTTATGAAAGTACTTATTCGGCTAGAATTGCTGCAAAAATAAAAAGGGCGAGCGAAGCGAACTGGAACCGCATAGCAGTCTCAATTTGAATTGCTTCATAATTCATGGGGATTGGCGAGCGTTAGCGAGTAAGGGGCTGAGCCTCTTAGTACATATATATTGCGTAAAAATTGGCAAGTATGTGATAGTTGCTTTTTTAATTTTGTGTGAATATAAATATGCAACTGTTAATTATTTTACAATTTTATTATAAAATTAGGATGATGAAATAGATTTTTTAAAATGAACTACATATCAAAGTATGATTTATATACTGAATATGCACATGGTAGCTCAAAAATTTTAGTGAAAATTATTAACCTTTTACAGGCTAATGTTCTCAGTTGTGAACATTAAACTGAAAAATCATTTAAAATTTAAATAATTTATATCGACTTGAAAAAAATTTAGTAGCAATAACTGGAAAATAACTTAATTTTTTGAGATAGAAATTACGTTTCAATAATAAAATGGAAAAAGTACAGAAAATCATAAAAGCAAAATCTTTTTTTTCATGTTTCATAGTACACAATTTAAAAATTCATATAAAATTGAAAAACAATCCAATACTTCTAAAACTTGATAGACGAACGTAAAATTATTTATATTACTAAATGAATATAAGATATCAGAAATTCAATTGCTGAAACACATAAAACTTTCACATCCCTAATTGAAAACATTTGCCTGTAAATGAAAGATTAGCTTGCATTAGGACCAGTGTTCTCGCTGTCTTTTGTCCATCGTTAGCAAATTGGCTAATCAGAAATAAAAAAACATTAGCCAAATGAAAAAAAAAAAAGGTTAGCAATATAGATTCGTTGTGACACACTGAAAAATCGATCTTTAATCCCTTAACCTTAATGTACCATTCTTTTTCTCTGTTCTAAAATAACCCAAGTTTTTGTAACTGCTTATAGATCAGTTATTCATCTAAACTATCTGCTACAAAAACTATTAAACATATGTACATTCCAAATGCCTTGCGCAATCAAGGAAAAATTCCAAACCCAATTTAACTCACTAAAATGTTATGAAATAAAACTTCCAACCCATGTTAACTAAGGATTTTAAGATATATTTAATGAATTCTGAAAATTCAAAATATAAACAACAAAATGTATGTCACATTAGAAATAAAGCTTTAATTTTTTAGAATTCTTCGGCTTTTCATTGAAGCCTATACTTCAAAGACAGTTTCAAAATCATATTGCTGCCTATTAGGACCATTCATGCATACTGAAATGACATTATTCACATTTTTTATATTCATTCGATTTCTCAATTTAGTTTTTGTTGCATTCATCACTATGAAGCCTCTCTCATAGTCCACTGAATGTAAGTGGCAAGATTGCAGCAAAACGCAGCATGTTACATGTTATCGGATAAATCTGCTGCAGATCGTTTTTTCGAATAAAGTCTATGGAATCTTCTAAACTCATGGTTCTGGAACAACTCAAGAAACTTTTAATAACTTCCATTCTGACAATACATCAGATAAGGAACTGCCTGTATCATCCAAATGCATAAGGTTAAAAATTGATTCAATTTCTTTTATACTATAGTTTTGAAAAGTGCTCTTATCCATTTAGTAACGCGATTAAGAGTATTACCTGTACTAACACACACAGACAAATTGAATACTCGCAATTTGGCAAGTCTAATCATTCTTTTACTCGCCAAATGAAGCATTTTGTCGCAATGGTGAGCGGCAGCGAGAACCCTGATTAGGACACATAACACAGTTGAAAATTGCTGTTCAGTAATTTCCGTCAATAAGCAGAAATGTACTTGAATTCTCTTATGCAGCCCTGTATATGATACATAGAATTTATACCTACCAAAGAATATGCAAAACATTAGTTCAATTTAAAAATGTATACCACAGTTGAAAATGCACTTCCAGCAATTATTGCTCATAGACAAGATCTGTAATCGAATTATTTTGTCTGTCCATGTGAATGAAAGATAAATGTTATGCACAGCGTATTCTATAGTAAGCATCTTGTAATGCACCTCTGTGATGTATATCAATTTCAATATGTTCGAAATTGTTTAACATATTTAAAATACACTGCAAACAATTTTCCCCCATAGACCACAATATAACAGCATTCTTTTGAGTGCCGTTGTAAATCCTAATAATATTATAAATCTGATTGTGTGCAAATGTTAGGCTGAAGCCAGCATAAAAATGGAGCATTTAATGATCCTGTTTCTTTGCATATAGGTTGATTATAACCCTCATATGAACATAGACTGGGTTTTGTTTATTTTATTCAAATATTTTTCTTAATAATTCAAAATTTCGTTATTTTCATAGAGAATAAATGGACAATTTTTCGTATAATATTTTAAAATGGTTAAATTTACTTTACCGTTGCTAATACTTTATCATTGCCAAAACTAATTCAAAACCAGGAATAATAATTTTTACTCCACAATTTAGTTTCAATTGAAAAATTTTCACGTGAAAAATGAAAATAAAATTAAAAAATTAAAAAGAAGATTAAATAATATTATTAGAAATAAAACATACTTTTTTTTTTGTTTTTGATAATAATACAAGGTTTCCATATCCGTAACCAAGGAAACAGGCGCATATGTCGTCATACATCTAAAATAAAGCGGATATGCTTTGATTGGTAAAATAAAATGATCTTGCTTTTTTTCTTCACTTTTTTCTTTTGTATGGTAACAATGCTTGGTGTTATGCCGTCTGTGCAGGGCTGTATAACTATACCGTATTTTTTATTTAAATTTTAAAAAAGTAAAAAGAAGTTTCAAAAGAAAATGGTTAACAAATGTCAATAATATGCTCCGCAAAATTATTCATGTCGAAAATGATGTCATGGATAGCGAGAAATATTTATTTTCATTCTTAAAACTAAAAGAAATAACTCGATTACCTAAATAAAATGACGAATGTTAATAGTTCCATTTTTGTTGATAAAACCTAAATATTTAATATTATTTCGTTAAAGTAACATAATTTCCCCTATGCCAGTATTGAAATTAATCGCCTGGAAAAGAAAATTAACAAGAATTATGTCATTAAAAAGGGATTTCTCTGGGGGAAAAAGAAACGTCATATTTGAAATACACCGGGAATTTTCCAATATGTTTTAAAATGAGTGTGAATCAGTTTCTTACATTAATAATACAAGGAGCAGTAAGTATAGAAAGTAGATGAGTTTAACGCCATATTTATAATGAAAAATTTAAATGTTTTTTTTTATCTATACTGATTGCTAAGCATGAGTATCCGTTATATACAGAAGAGAGTTTTCTTCTAAAAATCACATCATAATTTTAAGAAAAGGAAAATGAACACGAATCTATTATATTAAAATCTGACCGTGTGTTTATATTTCGCAACTACTCCTAGACTATCGAACGCAATGCGATTTTCTTAATACCAGTTATCATGGATCCGAGGATGTCACACAAACTGTCAGAATTTAAAAAATTAAATTAGATGCCATTTTATTTTTGTAATTTTTAACAAAGTTTCTCTACAAATGGAAAGCAAATTACTCCATATTTGTGTATAAAAAAGGAGAAATAAAACAGATCAGTATATTTTTTACACCATTTTCTCATTAAAACTGAAAAACAGAATTTATTTTCACTTTGAATAGATTGTGAAAACAAAATCTTGATTTCAGTAAATTATCTGAAAAATAAAAACATATTTTCACATATTCAAACTTCATGAATCAATTTATTCTGGAGAACAACAAACATTGCCAAACAAACCCAACAAACATTCAACCTGCAACATTCTGGCCATGCGTTGCCCAACAAACATTCTGGAGAACAGCAAACATTGAACAACAAAATTTCAACAAAAATTGCCTGTCAACATACTGTCATTTAGAAAACAAGATTTGTTTCAGCTATACATTAAACCCAGGAGGCAGAATTGAATTTAAAGAAAAAGCATGTACTATTTCCAATTAATGTTTTTTTTGAAGGATGGCTGTTAAAACGTTTCACAAAGGCATTAAAAGTAAAATTGTTTATCAGGTAAAATTGACATTTGTTTTTACTCAATTTGTCTATTTAAACGATTTTATTTGGCCCTCCATTTTGCATTGGTTGCAATTTCATTTTCGCGATTATTTGGCACAAAATTTCACTTTTTTAAGACTGGGTTATGTCAAAATCCCTATAACAAAAAATACCGTATTGTCTCCTATGAAATGTGATAAATAGTTAGTTAATTATTAACGTTTTTAATTATCGGGAGTGAAATATTTTGCTTAATTAATGTATTTATTCTTCTTTTAATGTTGCGTGAACGAAGTCACGGGTAACAGCTAGTAAACTATAAATGCTACACATTTCATTTTCAATACTGAACATTCCATGGTAAACCTCAATAACATATATCAATTGCATGGCAATCCGACTTTATTTATACAAGTTAGAGCACAGTCAGACAAACTGAATTCATAAACACTTTTCAACTATGTATATGTTAGAAAGTGTTAAAAAGATTACGTTAAGGTTGATTCCCAGTGTACCATAGAATACAGATATAAAGATTATGCTTTTTTTGTTTAAATGAAAAAAAATATATATATCTTCATTTAAAGTTATAAATTTTCAGCTCAAATTTAAAATAAATCCTTCCTAATATCTTATTATTTCATTTATTATTCCTTCTATTTATCATTATATCCCATTGTTGAATTCAGTGTAGAAAAATTAGTAAGTGGTGCCTAATGTCTCTGATTAAACACTCCATTTAAAATCAATACTATTAATGTTCAGAAACGTCTGTCTGTCTGCCGTCTGTTAGCTCAAAAACTCTATGAGTGAAGCTTGCAGAGCGGCATTCTCAGTGTCAAAAAATCCCTGACGGCTCAAACTACAGGCACAGGTAGATTTCGAAGACGCAGACCGTGGCGCGTCTGTTTGTTCGGAATTGCGGAAGAAATTGCCTTTTTGCCATGATGCGACATTTGGAAACGCCCACTTTGAAACCTAACTTGTTTGCAGGCAGAGCCGGCAAAGATTTTTTTGGTTTTTAATTTTTTTTTTTTTTTTTGCTAAAAGGGTTGGTTCTATAAAAAACTTGTCAATATAAAAGTTTTAGATAATATTAAGAGGATTTATAATAAATTTAAGCGGATTTGATATCTTCTGATTTGACGAAGTTATGAATTCTTTTCTTGTAAACCCCCCTTTCCCCCCCCCCTTGGGGCCATTTTTAATATCATCAAAAATGTGTCATACATAAATTTTCGGCCCTTTTCCTAGAAGTAATAATAACTTTAAACAGATTCGATACGTATCATAATTAAGAAATTATGTTTTTTTTCTGTTTTTACAAAAAGCCCTCCCTTCCCCCCCCCCCCCCCCCCACACCCCCTTGGTTCAATTTTGCCCATTAACGAACTTGACCGAGATTTTATGTATCAGTTTGGAAGAGATTTGTGCAGAATTATGGGAGTTATCGTGTCCATAAAAAAGTGACATAGATAGATAGATAAAGTTTTGAACTGGGGGTGGTTTTGGGTTCAGGGATCATAATCGGCATAGATCTGCAAAAATTTTTCAAAAATTCCAACTTAGGGAAGAATGTAATAGGTAGTATTTCTTACGAAATCTACCTAAAAATTTGGAAAAATCCAGGGATCGTGGATATTCAGTAATCGGAGAAATTGGCCTTCAATTAAGAAAGTTATTAATTAAGAAAGTCTCGAAAATTAGCGAATAAGGAACATTTTTTACCGAAACTAACAAAGGAATTCATCTTTTATCAAAACCGAGAGATTATTTTCGAGTTCTCCCTAGGGTTACCAGACAAAGTGGAGTTTGCCAGGGAGCAAATTGAGCAATAAAGTGAGGTGGACATTTTTAAATCGACTCGCATTTCAGAAAGTTTTGGGCCTAAAAATTCAGAATTTGGACAGACAGATGCAGAAAAAAATCTACTTTCAGAAATTCTAAAAATCATTTCTTTGTGATATATATAACAGAAAAATTTTTGACGACACCACTCATGTGATATTTTGTTCGAAAGGCCTGTGACTGTTTAATCATGTTATGCATCTCTGGGGTCCATCCCCCACTTCCCCCCTCCCCCCCAAGGAGGCACTTTTCTGAATTTTGCTGATATCTCTCATGTGATATGTCATTGGAAAGGTCTGTGGCCACTTAATCATGTGTGAAATTTCGGGGAAGGTCACTAGAATTTATGTTAAAATCATAGCATTTCTTACCGTTTTAGGTGCGGTTTTTTGAGGGAGTCCTGAGATAAATGCTACTTATTAAATATAAAAATGTCACAAGTTTAGTTACCACTACTGATGGCCGTGGCGTGAAAAATATTAGATATAAGTTACGTTTAAATTAAATATATAAGCAGAGTAAAATTAAATGCAGTAACAAACGTAGCTGTAGTTCCAAATATATTGAAGAGTAAAGTACTATTAAAAAGTACTATTAATTTAACAGAATTCAGTCACAATTAACCTTAAGCAAAAACCTAAAAGATCATCTTAAACTATTAAATAAATGAACTAAACAGCGTGGTAAAGAAAATGAGAACACATGAGTTTAAAAACAAATTATATTTATTACGAAACAGATTATATTAAATGCAAGTAATATCTAACAGAAAAACAGTATGAATATATTTGAACAAAGCAATAAAAGTAAATTAACTATGCTTTAATAAAAGAATCCCCTCCCCTTGAGATTTCATGATCACGTTAAATGAATTAAGTAGATATGCAGAGGCAGCAACGTTAAACATTCTTGACAGACAAGTGACGATCCTTTAAAACGAAAAAGCTTTTGGTTTCCATTTATGCGGAACCTGAGCATCACAAATAACTCTAAACTTTCAGCTGACATTGCACAATAAAGTCCTTAATAAATGGCATGAAGATTACTTTTTTCCTTATGACAAGAAGTACTAAAACATTTGCCGTAAATTAGCGGTGATAAAGATGCAATGGCTGGGCTCCAGGTGACACCATAAATGGTTAAAGTAAAAGCAGGTTTTAAAAGAAGATCGCTAAAAGACTCCAAAGAAGCATCTATAAGACTTTATAAAAACATATTGTAAACTCCGGATGAAAGAACACTTAGTTAAGAAACCATTACAACTTGATTGACTTTACAGCATTATTAAGTAACTAGCTGGCTTCGCCTGCTAGCGGGCCCCTAATTTACATCGGTGACTCGAATATTTTGAAAACTCCTTTTTTTATAAAACATCGAAACGAACGACCCTCTGGCTCGCATCCACCTCGAACCAAACGAACCTTCCAACCAAGTCCCCGCTGCCTTCGGCACCATATACCGGTCGTGCTACGTACGCACCGGATAATTCCTTAATTTGCACAATGAATAGTACAAACCTCTAACCGAACGAACCTCCGACACTGGTCCCCGCTGCCTTCGGCACCGTATACCGGTCGTGCTACGTACGCACCAGATAAACCTTGAAATTGAACTGAACGAACCTCCGGCACCGTATAGCAGTCGTGCTGCGCACGCACTGCAGTATACGTTAGTTCCACCTTCCACCACCAGGTGGCGCAATACGATCATAGCTGAAATCGTTAAGGCTTTCGATATCAAGTCGAATGAGCCATATCCCGTCGTCTTCGTGCCCATAGAACCGGAGATAGGAAAGCGCCCCTGGTGGTGAAAAAACGAACTGAAATCGATAAGCTCTATCGATGCAGAGTCGAATGAGCCAAACCGCGTCGTGATGTGACCCATAGAACCCGAGTTAGCGGCAAAATTCTTTAATTACAACTACCACCACCAGGGGGCGCAATCTGGTCTATGCGAACATAACCCAAATCTGTAAAGCTATTGAAATCCAGTCAAAAGAGCCAAACATAGAACCAGATTTACGGAAGCGCCCCCTGGTGGTGGGACTGGAAAATAAAATATGTAAGCTCTATTGATGTAGAATCGAATGAGCCATACCGCTTCACGATGGGACCCATACGACGGGAGATATTTTGAAAAGAAATAGCTGATTCCTTAGCTTTTTTTTTTTTTTTTCCCTTACAAAAATCGGGATTTTGCTAAAATAAAAAATTATGGTCGGAATTCAAAAATTTTTTGAATCCCTGAAATGCCAGCCCACTCAGAGCAAGGATGCATATTTTTCCGATTCGAAAATCCGATATTTAAAAAGTATATATATTGTCCATAAAAACTGGAATCATTTTAAAATGCATATTTTTATCAATTTATCTCTGTTGGCAGAAAGGCGTCCAAATGTCTGATGAGAACACCTGCAAATATTTTACTTCTACCCAGTTGAAATAGAAATAAATTCAATTTCCATTTTCATTAATGAGTTTTAATTGATATCTTTAAAAGTTTTTGGTCGATTTTTGTGATTTTTTTTTTGTTGAATTTGCGATTTTTTTTTACACATGTTAGCAAATTTTCGTGAATGTAGAGTCATTATTTTCACTTGTTTCAAAAAGGAATGGAGCGATTTGATCTCGGATATGTCAACCCGGCATTCTTTACAGCAACCTTTTTCCCATCTGGGGTCAATGTTGGATGTCTGGTCAGTTTTTGGCCGAAATAAAGAAAAGTTATGGTCTGAATTTCAACAAATTTGAATTTTTGGAACGACAAGAAACGACCGCGTATGTACCCCGATTTTCGGATCGATACCTCCGGTAGATTTTTTTTTATTCGATGATGCGTTAAAAAGCGACAATTTGGATGTCTGCGATTATCAAAACGGAAATTTTCTTTTCGGGTTTCAATAAAACTGTTTCTTGTTTTGCTAATTTTGATGAGGTTTTTAATTAATAACGTTCTTAATTAGGGGCCGACTTCTTCGAAACTGTAATTCCTGGAGGCCCGGATTTTTCCGAATTTTTTTATACCAAAATCGCCTTACTGCTCGCTGCACTCGCAACGTTTATCCGGGTACAGACACACAGACAGACGTATACGAACATTAATAATAATGACTAGCTGGCTTCGCCCGCCAGCGGGCCCCTAATTTACATCGGTAACTAAAATCGATAAAATCCCTAATTTACATCGGTGCCTCGAATCTTTTGTATTCTCCGGCTCGCACCCCCCTCGAACCGAACGAACTTCCGACATGGGTCCCCGCTGCCTTCGGCACCGAATAATCCCTTAATTTGCACATTGAGTAGTATAAACCTGTAACCGAACGAACCTCCGACCCTGGTACCCGCTGCCTTCGGCACCGTAAATCGGTCTACTCACGCACCGGCACATAGAATAGTATAAACCTCTAACTAAACGAACCTCCGGTTCGGGTCCCCGCTGCCTGTGGCACCGTATAGCAGTCGTGCTGCACACGCGCTGCAGTATACGTTAGTTCCACCTTCCACGTTAAGGCTTTCGATGTCGAGTCGAATGAGCCATACCCCGTCGTTTTCATGCCCGTAGAACCGGAGATAGGAAAGCGCCCCCTGGTGGTGAGACTCGGAGCAAAAATCGATAAGCTCTAGTATCCTCTATCGACGTTGAGTCGATTGAGCCAAACCGCGTCGTGATGTGACCCATAGAACCCGAGTTGGATGAAAAATCCTTTAATTGCACCTTCCACCACCAGGGGGCGCAATCTGTTCTATACGAACATGACCGAAATCTGTAACGCTCTCGAAATCCAGTCAAAAGAGCCAAACCACGTTGTAATCGGGCCCATAGAACCCGATTTCCGAAAGCGCCCCCTGGCGGTGATGTTCCTGTGTTGACTCTTTGGTTTATTTTACTACGATCGAAATGAAGTTGATTCTTTACATAGTGTATAATCTCTGATCCATCGAATAGAAAGTTTCTATAACTCAAATGGCAACATTTCTTTCCGACGAAATGAAAAAAGGATGCGTTTTAAAACGACAAATTTAAATATATCGCATCCCCACACAAACACAAAATCATAAACCGGGTGTTAAATAAACTATATAGAATCCGATACATAAAAAATAGAAAAAAAAAATATTTTGATATCTGTTGGAGCTATCGAAAAAGGTAAACAAAGCAAGTATTTAGCTGCTTCAGAATACAAATATCCTAGTAGAATAGAATTTTAACTATGAAAATATAATTATTTCTCAAAATAAATCATATATTCGGAAAGCCCATTCAATTCTGTACGCAAAATGAACAACGATTTTTTAAATAAAATCGTTAATAAATTAGATAATTACTTCCAAATCAAAGTCACTTATTACACTTTGATTAATCTGTGCTTGTGCCGAAAAACGCTTATTTCTAGAAACGGGTTTCACAAAAGAATTTTTTTTAAATTGATAATACTCGAATTTTTTTAACTGAAAGGTGTCTTTCTAGAGCTGAATGTATGCACTTTTAGCTTCTTCTCTAGGAATTTATGTAATTCGATAAAAAATAGCTGCGGCGGGGGGGTATACATTGGCAAATTAGAGGAAACACGAAAGTGACGTACGGGAACAATCGGTTTCTAAAGGGTTAATGTACATATTTTTTAGAACTGAAATATATGTTTCGAAGAATAAGAACGTGGCTATGATCTGGTGTATTTTATTTGTCTCTATTCACATTTACCGAGTCGATGCGGATTTTTAAACATGGGCCGAAAAACGAAAATTCACGCGAGTGAGTTTCGGAAACCATTTTTTTAGAAGGGTTAAAAAACGAATTTTTCGAAACTGATACCTGATTTTAAAAGGAAAAAGAACGTAGATTAGGCTCGGTATTTTTATTTTTTCGTATCTTGTTTAGAAGCCCAGAAATGAATTTTTAAAGATTGCAGAAATCGCTGAAAAACCGAAAGAGACTTACGGAAAAAAACGATTTCGAAAGGGTTAACTGAAATATTTTTTTAAACTAAAGGTTTTATAGTGATCTCGAAAGAACGGAAATGTACCTGGGTGTCTTTGTTTGTTTTTTTGTTCTTCCAGAGAGCCGATGCGCGATTTTAAAAATCGCAGAGAATCGGAATTTGCAAAAGTGAGTCTGCGCGCGAATTTTTTTCGAGGGGTTAATATTTGTATTTTTAAAAAAGGATCGCAGATTTCGAAAGGAAAAAGAATGTAGATCTCGTCTGGTATTTTTAGTTTTCTCTCACTTGTTTGGAACCGCCGCTGCGATTTTTTTAAAATCGTCCAAATTGCCGAAATCGCGAAACTGTGTACGGAAAATATACATTTTCGAAGGGTTAACTGACGTATTTTTTTTAATGCAAGCTGGCGTTGGAGAGGACAAAGACCGATCTTTTATTTGGTGAAATCCGTTTATCCGAATCTTTCTTAGTCCGGCGGATGCGAGGTTCGGAAGAAGGGAGACAATAAAAAACACGAATTCGACCCTTTTTGATTATTTTTTTTGAAAGGGTTAATATCGAAATTTTTTCGAACCGACAGGATCGTTAGAGACGTAAAAGTACGTTCTTTGAGAATATGTTGACGGTTTTTTCGTATTTCTGTCGGTTCGCCGTCGGCGAGTTTAGACAGTCGTAAAACGAAACCGGCCGAAGCGATTTTTCCTTCTTCTTTTTGCGGAAGATGAGAATTGAGCTCTTCTGGGCATGCGCGGAATAATTTCCAGGTAGGTTTCTTTTTAGTAATTAAAACAGTTTTGTTCGTTAATAACTCCCTTAATTATGGGCCGATTTTTTCGAAACTGCAATTCCTGGAGGTCCGGATTTTTCTGAATTTTTTGATACCAAAAGCGCTTCGCTACTCGCTGCGCTCGCAGAGTTTATCCGGGTACAGATACACACACAGACGTATACGAACATTAATAATAAGGATGTTATCGTGAAAACAACTCGTTCACGTAAATCAACAAAATAAAAATAGCTAAAGCTTGCTCGGTGGAAAACACCAGCCGTGAGCTACATGTCAGCTATTAGATTATCAGAAAAGAGAGAACTGAGACTGAAAGTGCATGTGCTTTATACTGAACACCTGTAACGAAACTGCTCATTACGCAATGTAAAGAGCAGGTAGGAGTGAGATCGTGACGTCAAACGCATGACGTCTTCACGATCGAACGATGCCACCTTTCGGTGAATGAATGAATCAGCACGTGCATTGCAGGAAAGATGTGAATGGAAGTGCGGCTGAACATAAACAAAATGAGATAAAATTATGAATTAACGATATGCTTGTAAACTGACTACAATAAACTTTAAACAAAATGTATATGGAGTAGAACATTCAACTTGGTTATTAAGGATATTATGGAGGCAATTATAGACATTAGATAAAACTATTATGGATGCTAGATGATGTACTGTAGATATTAGACAAGGTAAAGAGGAGAGTTTGAAGGAGAGAATGATCAACTACAAAAAGCCATAGAATTCTCTAATAAGATACTTTGATACCTTGTTACTAATACACCGTTACTAACACTCTGTTTACTAATACTCTGTGATTAATACATAAATGTAGCTACTTTAAATAAAGATGACTGTAAAACAGAAGAGATGGAAAGTAAAATAAACATATAAATAAGGATATAAATAGATATAAATAGACAGTGGTGAGAACACTTTATTAAGTTTATCAACTATTTCCGAATAGTAATTTCAGCAAGTATCTTAATTTCTTGCTTAAGACCGCCACCCCTCGAGTAACATATCTAATTACAGGTTGTTTAACGGAGTTTTGTTCAGATACAGTTTTGTTAAGAATAGAGTGCGCTCCCTGGTGGTGGAATGCGTAACTAAAGGATTTTGCAGCTAACTCAGGTTCTATGGGTCACATCACAATGCGGTTTGGCTCATTCGACTCGACATCGATAGAGCTTACCAATTTTAGTTCCGAGATTCACCACTAGGGGGCGCTAGAATTCATGTTTTTTATGTTCTCCTGTTTTCCGAAGCTCGCATCTGCCGGACTACCAGGAGATATGGAAAAACTGAGAGAACAAAATCAAAGATCCGACTTTTCTCTTTCCAAAGTCAACTTCAAAAATTACAAAAGTTAACCCTTTGAAAAAGTATATTTTCTGTACTCCATTTCGCGATTTTTAAAAATTCCCAGCGGCGTGGCGATTCTGAGCAAGTTAGGAAAAACTATAAATACCAGTCAATATCTACATTCGTTCCCTTTTCGACATCTGTGACCGTTTTTGTAAAATACAAATATTAACGTTTCAGAAAAAAAATTTGCGTGCTGGACTCACTTTTGTGATTTTTAAAATCACGTATTGGCTCTTTAAAAGAACCAAAAAATTAATTAATGAAAAGAAAAAAAACCAAGGACATCTACGTTTTTTCGCGATCAGGAGGAAACCTTTCGTTTAAAAAAATATTCACGTTAACCATTTCAAATACATTTTTAATCAGAATTCGTTATTCATTTTGTGTACAGAATTGAATGGACTTTCCGAACATATGATTGTGTTTGATTAATAATATTTTCCTGGTTAAATTTAAATTGTACTAGGATATTTGTTTGTGCTGAGTGTTCTGAAACAAATACAAACAAACAAAACGATGCAAATACATTGCTTTGTTTATGTTTTTCGAGAGCTTCAAAAGATATCAAAATAAATTATTTGCATTTTGGCTCATTCAACTCAACATCGATAGAGCTTACCAATTTTAGTTCAGAGTTTCACCACCAGGGGTGCTAGAATTCATGTTTTTTTATGTTCTCCTGTTTTCCAAAGCTCGCATCTGCCAGACTGCGAGAGATACAGAAAAACCCGAGAGAACAAAATCAAAGATCCGACTTTTCCCATTCCAAAGTCACCTTCGGTTTCAAAATTTACAAAAGTTAACTCCCTCGAAAAAGTATATTTTCTGTACGTCGTTTCGAGATTTAAAAAAATTCCCAGAGCTGCGACGGTTTTAAGCGAGTTAAGAAAAACTCTAAATACCAGTCATTAGCTACATTTGTTCCCTTTTCGACATCTGTGACCGTTTTTGTAAAATCAATACTATTTCAGTGAGAGGTTTATACTATTCCAGGTGCAATTTCAGGATATTTCTGGTGCCTGCGCAGCACGCCCGGTATACAGTGCCGAAGGCAGCGGGGACCCAATCCGGAGTTTCGTTCGATTTGATGTTTATCATACTCAAGGTTTTACAAGATTCGAGGAACCAATGTAAATTAGGGGCCCGCTAGTCTTTATTATTAATGTTCGGAAACGTCTTTCTGTGTGTGGAAAAATTCTGCAAGCGGACCAAGCCGCTTTTGATGTAAAAAAAATTCAGAAAAATCCCAAAATTGTTGATATTCGGTATTGAAGAAGTCGGCCCTTAATTAAGAAAGTTATTAATTAAAAAGTCTTGAAAATTAGCGAAAAAGGAACATTTTTTCTGAAACAAAGAAAGAATTTCAGTTTTGACTGCAAAGAGACCCTGCTGGGAGGCTCGCAACCGACCAATCAGCTTTCGTCTTTGACCTGTACCCCAATATTTTTCGTTCCAGCTTGGATAAAAATGGCCAACTGTGTGTTTTAAGTCTTTTTTCCAAAAAATCGTTTCATCGGCACGAAAATTTGCAAACTGACGTAAAAAAAAAATCGCAAATTCAGGAAAGTAAAATTCATAAAATTCGACCAATTAGAAGAGAAGATAACAATTAATAAACTTTTAATTGAAGTCAAAAAAAAGATCAGTTTTAATGAAACAAAACACCTTTCTTTACAGTGGAAGGATTCCAGGTCTATCAAAATTTTTTGAAATAATGCATTTATCAATTTGAAAATTATACATACAACCGTATATTTTCACGAGGATTCTAAAGATGTAATTTTGGTATTTCTCCGTTAATTACAACAGAAATTACAATATATTTTCTATTTAATTCCCTGCTTTAAAAAGAATTTATTCAAAAATGTTTTTAAGACATCATTTCTCGGCCAGACATGGCAGACATTGTGTCGGTTATTTGTGGAGATAAAATAATTCCTTTTGAAAGGAACTGCGATTTTTATAGGCTATATAAAAAATTTTAAATAGTGGATTTTTGGATCTGAAAAGTATGCAATCTTACTTGGAGTGGGCTGAGATATCATTGATTAAAAAAATTTTCGATTTCGGCCCATAATTTTTTATTTTAGCAAAATCAAGAGTTTTGTATAGAAATAAAAAAGAAAAAGCCAAGGATTTCGCTATTTCTTTTCAAAATATCTCAGGTCGTATCGGTCCCATCGCAACACGGTTTGGCTCATTCGACTCAACATCGATAGAACTTACTGATTTTAGTTCTGAGTTTCACCACCAGTGGCGCTTTCTTATCTCTTGTTCTACGGGCTATGGCTCATTCAACTCGACATCGACAGCCTCAAAAGCAGGCGTGCAAAAATCTAGGTGCCAATGGGCTGATTCCCACCACTAAATTTTATCAGTATGCTTCGTCAAATTTTATTAGTATACTTCACCTAAATTTTATCAGTATTCTTATTAGGTGAAGAATACTAAAAATTTAGTGGTGGGAATCGGCCCATTAGTGACTAGATTTTTACACCTCTGTTCAAAGGTTTCAGTTATGTTCCTATAGAACAGATTGCACGCCCTGGCAGTAAAAGGTGGAACTAATAGATTTTGCAGCTAACTCATGTTCTATGGGTCCCACACGACGCAGTTTGACTAATTCGTCTCAACATCGACAGAACTTAATGGTTTTAGTTCCAAGTTTCACCACCAGGGGGCGTTTTCATCTCAGGTTCTATGGGCCCGATTACAACAGGGTTTGGCTCATTCGACTGGATTTCAATAGCTTTACAGATTTCGGTTATGTTCGTATAGGACAGATTGCGTCCCCTGGCAGTGGAAGGTGGGGCTAATGAATTTTGCAGCTAACTCAAGTTCTATGGGTCCCATCACGATGGGGTTTGACTCATTCATCTCGACATCGACAGAACTTAACGAATTTAGTTTCGTTTCATCACCAGGGGGTGCTTTTTATCTCGTGTTCTATGGTTCCGATTACGACAGAGTTTGGCTCCCTCGACTGGATTTCAATAGCTAGACAGATTTCGTTTATGTTTGTATATGACGGATTGCACCCCCTGGCAGCAGAAGATGGAACTAATGGATTTTGCAGCACGTGCACTGCACGCCTGCTATACGGTGCCACAGACAGCAGGGATTCTTGCCTGAGGTTCATATAGGACCAGTTGTGCACCCCGGCGGTGGAAGGTGGAACTAATAGATTTTGCAGCACGTACGCAGCACGCCTGTAACATGGTACTGCAGGCAGCGGGGACCAACGCCAGAGGTTTGGTCAGTGAGAGGTTTACAGTATTTGAGGTGGAAATTAAGGATTTTTCCAGTGCATGCGAAGCACGCCCAGTATGCGGTGCCGAAGGCAGCGGGGACCAGAGCCGTGTTAGGAAAAAGCAGTCTCTGGATCTTATCACCATGCCTATTATTTCTCTTACCTCATATACATTTCATAAGAGTAATTTATAAAATATAATATAATACTTTTTCTTTAATATTAGTCATAAAATATAATACAATACTTTACATAAACTAACGATAATTACTTCACTAAAGCTTACCTTTTATTAACTTATCCTCAATAAATTTCTTTGATAAATATCTTTGAAAGACATCTTTGATAAATGTTTTTATTAAATAACTTTAATAGGTACTTTTAATAAACTTGCTATTAAACTTTTGTTTCATATTTTTAATGTTTAAAACTCTTACTTGGTATATCAATCTAACTCATGACGTTTCCGGCTAACTTCGTATTGACACATTCTCCACGCTTCTCCTGTTTTTCTGAGTGGTTCTCATGAACGCTCATAGATGGCAGTGCAATCCAACGCAGTCGCATTTCATTCCTTGCCTCGTGCCGATGTTTTGGATTAGCATGTGACATTCGAGAAGCCAATGGAAGTAGCGATTGGACATGCGTGGATGCTTTTCTATCAGAATGTTGTGAGGATAAATAGTTCTGCCTACTGGCATTCGAAGCATTCATTTTTGTTGCTTGGTTTTAATTTCATGAGACGTCTGAAGTAATGTAAAGGCAGCTTTGATAATCTTCCGAGAATCATGCAGTAGTTAAGAGCTTGAATTAAGTTTCGTCTTGAAAAATTGTTTTGGTTTCACTTGTGAGAGAATGTAATTGTCAAGATGAGATTGTGGTGCTTTATTTGTGATCATTTTGGAACTCTGAACTATTCTGAATTTTAACAATGTCGATGGTTAATGAAGCATAGTGGTTTTCCCATATGACTTAAGGTGAAATACGCAGGATTAATCTGGCTGGATAACATCTTCATCGATGTGTTGGACTTCCTTTTAAATCGTATGCAAGATTGTGTGTTCATTGTTCTAGAGGATTAATATGGAAGCATGTGGATCAGCATTTGATGTTTGGTTTTTCTTAAACAAATGGAATAAGTGCTAAAGTGTCTTCAATCATTTTTCTTCAAGTTATGTTTTCAACAAAAGATGTGCTGGAAATCTATTTGCCGTTTATTTAATGTTAGAACAAGTTTTACTTATTCAGGTTTTTCCTAAATCAAATGAAGTTGAAACTGAAAGTTTGGTTTACTTACTTTGGGTTCCAGAAGAATATAATTTATGTATTTAATGAAGTTTCAGTGACACGTCATGATGTCTGATTATTGTTTATTTAAATAAGTCTATTTCTACTTTTAGTAAGTTAATATATATATTTAAGTTTATTGTATTTATATGTGTTAAGTTTGAATAAATATATTGGTTGTTTTAAATATATTGTCTTTAATTCTCATCTTCATAGAATTCATACATTCACTTTAATAGCTGGTAATAATATCTGGATATATATTTCATGTTTAAATTGAATCTTGACTTAATAGTTTAAATTAACTTTTTGGGGTTATTAAAATCAGCCATATACGCTTCTGCTGTAAAGTTATCTGCTATTTCTTTAAAATCCCAGTTAGTACATTTGTACCGACCAATAAGCCGGAGGTTCATTTGGGTCGAAGTTGAATACAAAGTAAGAATTCTATTATATTCGAGGCCCCGATATAAATTAGCAGCCTGCTAGCGGGCGAAGCCAGCTAGTAATAATAATAATAAATATCTGTGTATATGCATGATTGATGTTTTTTTAAACTAAAGTATAAGAAGGCAAAATATGCAAAAAGTACTTTAAATATACCTTAATCTGTAAATGGTTAAGCAGATCAAGAAATAAAATAAAATCCCATATTAATTATCAATTACAGTAAACTTTTCCAACATCATTTGAATATTCAGCAAAAATATCTAAATAACAAAAAGTACTAATTTTTAGTGTTATGACACATACAAAGACTTTCATAGAAACATTTTTAATTTATCATCCCTCTTTTATTCTAGCAATGAAGTAATTCCAAAATTGACAGTAACATGTAGTTTTATCACAACAATTTACTGAAGTTTTAATGCTTGTCATAACCCAATTTTATTGAAAAGTATATCTTCAAAATGTTCCAAATACAGTAAAAACTCTATTATCCGGCATTAAACTAACGAGAAAAATTTGGGGAGCTCCTTTATTTTTCTCTTCCCATAAACAATTGAAAAATTTTACTGTTATTTTAGGAACTTTACTGTTAGAATTCTCAAATTATCACAGCGACTGATTCGGGGTAAAACAAATCTATATATGTTCATGACAATGATGTTATAAAATAAAAATATAGCGTAAATAAAAAATACAGCTCAACAGCACAGAATAGCTTCATGTTCTGTCATAGTCAGCAATCACCCGCCAGCTGTTTTTCCCGGCAAAAGAGAGAAGGAAAGGAAGGGAAAGGACAACGTGAGGAGACAAGAGAGACTTAATTAATCCTTCTGCTCTTTGCAAAGGGGGGCAATTAAACGGTAGTTAAACTACCTTTTTTACATCTTTTTCGAAAACTGAACAGCCAAGTGAGGAAGCAGGAGGAGGGAGGAAACAAAATTACATTGTGTTTTCTAAGAATTGAGATGGGGATACATGGTCATTTCCATAATTTCAGATATCGAAGATTTTTTTTTTTTTTTTTTTTTTTTTTTTTTAAATCTTCAGATGCATAGTAGTGATTCCCACTCAACCTGGAGTTACTATAGCTTTCCACCTGCCCTGCCCTGCCCATTTGGATCTATACATTCAGTTTGACCAAGTAGATTTTTGGCTTAAATAACACTTATATTTTTTTTTTCGGCCCTTCACTAATTTTCGCTTGCATTTAATCAGCTAGCCTAGTAAATTGCTCCCTGTCTTCGTTTTTTTCCATATTTATTGTTAAATTAAAAAATGGCTGATCATTCAAATTCTCATAAAAGGAAACGAGCTGAACCATAACTCAGAAGCTAGATATTATTTGATGCTTAGAAAGAGGGGAAAATAAACAAGAATTGTTGCGTGAATTTGATCCTCTACGATTTATGATATTAAGTCGCAGAAAGGAAAGTTGATGGCATTTGCTTGCTCCACAGAGACAAGCAAGCATTGGATGAAAAACCCTTCAGCAGGAGCAGGAGAAAATATTTTTCAACAGAATAAACACTAAACAAAAATTATAATAATTAAAAAAAGAACAAAGCAATACCCTTTTTCTTTTCCTTACTTATTATTATTTTTTTAATTTATATTTCTATTTTTAATCGTCTTATTGTGTTAAAAATTTCAGCAAATTCAAATAATTAGGCCGCTTACCAAATGTCTCTATAAATACAATAAGTTTTCAGAAAATTAGAGCATACCCCCAAAAAGTCCATTATCTGAGCCACTCCAAAAGAACAACTGTAGTTTGTTTTTATCGTGATAGGAGAGGCGAAATCAGACATTATCAGCTTGCATCTATAATGTTCTTAGCAACTATGCAGAAAGGATTCATTATTACAGTGGGTTGCTGCACCTTTTCTTGACCTGTATAATGAGGGTGTAATTGAGGCAACACAAGTGAATCATACAGAACTTAATTTTCCAAACGTCCATGTGCTTTTTTCGGAAAGAACAAAAAAAAAGAGCAACATAAAAAAATAAAATAAATTACAGGATGCAAAGTTGATATTTTAGGAAGAAAAGGACAGGGCGTGGAGCCCTTTGAAAGATGGTTAGTTGACTTCATTAGTTTTGTTATTTCCCATGTTGAGGTTTACTTTATTAGCACATGAAGTAAGAGCAGCATCTGTTAATCATCTTTGTCCTAAATTAAAATCTTTATGAGATGTCTAATTATAAATTAAGTAACGTTATAAAAGATTAATAAATAAATTTGGAAATGACATCCCAACACAAAATATTGTTTACTTTTATTTTTAATTCAACAAAATTAACTTTATCAAATGCAAATTTAATAATAATAAAATAATTATTTGATCGATTTCCTGATGACAGGAAAATAGGCCAAAAAATCATTTACCTTTTTCACTGTTACATCGAGGCAACCCCCCCCCCCCCTCCCCTCCCCTTCTTCTCATGAAAGATTTTGTAGCACTCAACTATCCAGACTTTTCAAGCATCCGGCAATCACCGCTTCTTGAGCATGCCGGTTAGTTGAGCTTTAAAATTTTATTAACTGACCTGTAAACACATTTGGCATCCTATTTGTAGTTAATTTAGTTAAATGTTATAATAGATAAGATAGATCTATCAAAGTTCAGATCTTTTTTTTTTCTTTTTCAGCCAGAAGATAAAATAAATACTGGTGATATTTGCAAAAATATAAGATGCTATTGCTTAATTTATTTATAACAGTTTACTGTGATCATTAAGAGTAAAATTTTAATTTGAATCTCCAATTCTCTAGCTAATTGAAATTTGGTTTTACTTTATTTTGCAACCAAATGTCAAATGAAAATCAAATGTAGTATTCATAAATTAAAAATGCAACTACTTTCATTTTGAATACATTTATTTTTAATGTAAAATAAAATATAAGAAAACATCTTTAATAGTAAAATTTTATTTAATATAATAAGAAATAGAAAGTTTTGTTATTTTTAATATTATTTACATATGGCATGTTTCACATTTTTCTTGACACAATTAAAACAGCAGATGGACATAAACCTAGAAAAATATATACAAAAATAAACACATTACAACTACATCAGTACAATAGAACCTCAATAACTCAACAACCCACGGAGATAAAAAAAATCATGTCAAGTTAGCAAGGTTCTACATAATTTCATACTTAAAAATTTACTTTAACGATTATTAATGAACTATGATTAAAATCATAAACTATTTATTATAAGTAAGGATGTACAATTAAATGTGTATTAAATATTAGAATTATTAAACAGTTGAACAGCTTCATTTAATAATCTAATTTCCATTTATTTCTAGATCAGGGAATTATAACTGATAAGAAATAAATTGGGTAAATCAATGCTTCTTAAGTACAAGAGATTTTGATAAAAAATAGGAAGTTAAGCTCGACTATATAAATAAATAATTAATCTTAATTTAAAAGTACTGATCAATGAAGAAACAATTTCTAAAGATTAGTTGAGATAGAATAATTGAAAATGTAGTTAATTGGGTAAGGGGGGTTTTGCTAAAATGTATAGAGTTAGCTATTATATATATATATATATATATATATATATTGAAGTTAACATTGTGCTAACCATGTGAATAATAAATATTGAATTATCATGGTTTCACTGTATTAAACACAACAAAGATGAAATATAGAAAAGGAATTACCTAAAGAACTTAGAGACAAGTGCATATCTTCATCACTAAACACTTTTTTTGGAAAGTTGGTCATCAAAGTAAAAGGTGCAGAGCCATCAGTGCGATTCATTTCTACATACAGCCGTACAGCTGCTAACTCTTCATTAGGACTAAATGTTTGTGTTATACACTGTCCATTTGTTAGGCGAACCTAAAAGATGAATAACGTTTTAAAATTATTTTCGTTTAAAAGCAAAAAAATATGTGATATCACTACAAGAGCAAATGTTAATAGTGTCAAATGAAGTTTCTTTCCATGATATTGCATTTCTACCAGTATTTAAAAATTTGTTTGTGAAGAACATTACTTCAAAATTCAAAGTAAGCAAGAGGTATCTACTTATTAAGGAATATTGTTGGTACCTGGCCCAACCCAGCCTGATGAAAAAGCTAAAAGTTCAGCCTGTTTTGTTTTTCACAATTCATCACCTAACATGAGCAAAAGTCAACGAAATAGAGGACTGACTCGGCCAGTTTCTAAAAAAAGAGCCAATATTTCTTAATCAACATATCTTACAATTAAAATTCTTTTAAAAGAATATTTTAAACAGATTTATGCAAAAAGTACAACATTTTTCCGCTTATAAGTTTGAGAGCCATGGAATATGGAATAATAACATACTTAGGCAAATGCATTCAAATAAAAGCAAGAGAATGTGATGGCTATTGCTTACATTTTAATAATCGAGTTTATTAATAAAATATTGCATATGTGAGCATTGAACGTATATGTATTTGTAGTGTGGATTAGAAGAATAATTCTAGTTTAAAATGAAAGGAAAAGACAAATTTTAAAGCTGTATAAAAAAAATGCAATTAAAAAAAATATTTCTCTGTAGTTCATTAAACAAAAGAAAATTCCAAAAAATTCTGTTAAACCAATGTAAAATATTATTATTAAATTCACACACATGCATAAAAAAAGAAAAAAATACAATGCCGACACAGCCCGTAAAGAATAAGTACCAGGTCTGGCCTGCCCCAAGTCTGCAGAAAAAGAAAAATCAAACCTGGGCCTTGAAGGAAAACACAATGTAGCAAACATATCCATTACTTGAAAAAAATACTTTTTTTTTTTTTATGAATATGCATGAATATATTTTTTGTGCTAGTTAGAAATTTTAAAATTCATGGACTATTAATTTTTTTAATTTTCAGAATTTTCAAGCATTTCAAATAAACTTTTTTTCAAACACTTTCAAAGTTTTTCCAAAACATGAACCATGGTCATATAGCTTTTCAACTTTTTTTCTCACATTCAAAATTTTTTGAGGTAGCACCATCCCCGCCCCCAAATGAAATGCAAAATTTACTATGATTTTGTTTTCTCTGCAATTTATTTTTTTATGAGGCCTTTATTTTATACTGGCTTTATGGTCATTGCTTTGAGACATATGTATATCATATATTCAGTCAAAAACATCACATGTAAAAAAATCTCTGATGACTCGGCCTACAGGCACAGGTAGATTTCGAAGACGCAGACCGTGGGGCGCCTGTTTGTCGGGAATTGCAGAAGAAATGACCTTCTTGCGATGATGCTGCAGTTGGAACCGCCTACTTCGAAACCAAACTTGTTTGCGGGCGGAGCGGGCAAGGATTTTTTTTTTTTTGCTATAAGAGTTGGTCCTATAAAAAACATGTCAATATAAAAGTTTTAGATAATATTAAGAGGATTTATAATAAATTTAAGCGGATTTGAAATCTTGGGAATTGACGAAGTTATGAATTTTTTTCTTCTAAAACCCCCCTCCCCCCCTTAAGACAATTTTTAATTATATCAAAAATCTGTCATACATAAACTTTCAGCCCTTTTCCTAGAAGTAATAATAACTTCAAACGGATTCGATACGTATCATAATTAAGAAATTATGGGTTTTTTCTGTTTTCACAAAAAGTCCCCCCCCCCCCCTTGGTTCGATTTTGCCCATTAACGAACTTGACCGGGATTTTATGCCCCTTGATTTTATGTATCAGTTTCGAAAAGATGCGGGAGTTGGAACCACCTACTTCGAAAAATAACTTGTTTGCAGGCGGAGCCGGCAGGGATTTTTTTGTTTTTAATTTTTTTTTGCTATAACGGTTGGTCCTATAAAAAACTTGTCAATATAAAAGTTTTAGATAATATTAGGAGGATTTATAATAAATTTAAGCGGATTTGAAATCTTGGGAATTGACGAAGTTATGAATTTTTTTCTTCTAAAACCCCCCTTCTCTCCCGCCCCCCTTAAGGCAATTTTTAATTATATCAAAAATCTGTCATACATAAGTTTTTGGCCCTGTTCCTAGAAGTAATAATAACTTTAAACGGATTCGATACGTATCATAATTAAGAAATTATGGGTTTTTCCTGTTTTTACAAAAAGCCCCCCCCCCCCCCCCCCCCTTGGTTCGATTTTGCCTATTAACGAACTTGACCGAGATTTTATGCCCCCTGATTTTATGTATCAGTTTCGAAAAGATGCGGGAGTAGGAACCGCCTACTTCGAAAAATAACTTGTTTGCAGGCGGAGCCGGCAGGGATTTTTTTTGTTTTTAATGTTTTTTTGCTATAACGGTTGGTCCTATAAAAAACTTGTCAATATAAAAGTTTTAGATAATACTAAGAGGATTAATAATAAATTTACGTGGATTTGATATCTTGTGAATTGACGAAGCTATGATTTTTTTTCTTCTAACCCCCCCCCCCCCTTTCCCACCCTTGGGGCCATTTTTAATTATATCAAAAATCTGTCATACATAAATTTTTGGCCCTTTTCCTAGAAGTAATAATAACTTTAAACGGATTCGATACGTATAATAATAAAGAAAATATGGGGGGTTTTCTGTTTTCACAAAAAGCCCCCCTTGGCTCGATTTTGCCCATTAACGAACTTGACCGAGATTTTATGACCCTTGATTTTATGTATCAATTTGGAAGAGATTTATGCAGAATTTTTCCAGTTATCGTGGTCAGAAAAAAGTGACATAGATAGATAGATAGATAGATAGATAAAGTTTTGAACTGGGGGTGGTTTTGGGTTCTGGGAGTCATGATCGGCGTAGATCTGCAAAAATTTTTCAAAATTTCCAACTTAGGTGAGAATGTAATAGGTAGCATTTCTTACGAAATCTACCTAAAATGCAGCCAAGACTTGTGACTCTTTTCCTGTAAAAAGTTCTGAGATTGTGTAAAGCCAAGTTTATCTCTCTTATTAACTCTGAAATTTTCATTCACATATCCTTCCTAGTCTCTAGATCTTTAGTTAAAGATTATTTAGTGACTTGGCAATTATGCAGCAACAGAATGTGATGGCTATTGCTTACATTTTAATAATCGAGTTTATTAATAAAATATTGCATATTTGAGCATTGAACGTATATGTATTTGTAGTATGGATTAAATAACCACATATCTAAATGCTTAGATTAAAGACATAAGAAGATCTTGCCTGAGAAATTTAAAGAGGTTGTCCTTTGCTAAGTTTATTTATTTTATTTATATATATACATTTCACTGACGCGGGTAAGTTGATTGATACAACTGATTACTCTAAATTCATACAGTTTATGAACTAGAAAATGTTTCAGGTTTCTGGGCAACTCTAGCACAAAGATATGGAGGGGGGATCAAAAGTACCCTGAGTTGCTTCCAGGAAAGGTGCTATCGATATGGGGTATTATTCGCAACCCTAGATATTTGATATTTAGCAGAAAAGTACTGTTTACGATAAAAAGAAAAAGAAAATTAAAAATTCCAACAAATAAAACTTTTTTCGATGCTTTTTTTTAATTTTTCGATGTTTTGATTCTTATTTTTAAAATTTCCAGATTTTTTTTTCTTTGTATCCTAAACCCTACCTTTAAGCCAAACTTCAAGTTTCTAGGACTACAAAATCGAATTATTTTCAAATTTTCAATTCTTTACAAATATTTCGATTTTTCAATTTTATTTTCGAATTTTTTTATTTTTTCTTTTATTGAATCATAATGAGAAACCTTTACACCAAATTTTAAGTTTCTAAGACTACAAGATCAAATAATTTTCAATTTTCTAGGACTATGGTATGTACCTTATCTTTTTGATGATCAGTGAGTGAGTGAATGAGTGTCAAAAAATCGAAACTTTGAGTTCATATATCGTCTGAACTAGAAAAAATAGAAACGTGAAAATTTAATTTTTTGTCCTGTGCACCACATACTCTAGATAAACATAGTTTTTTTTTTTTTTTTTTTTTTTTTTTTTTTGGGAGGGGGGGGGGGGGGTCAAAAGCGTCCTGAGTTGCTTCCAGAAGAGGATGCTTTTATGGCTGTGCTTTCTTGATTTGGTAGAGGCACTGCCTCCAGATATGTAGACACTTGCATATTGTAGCCACTAGTATAGTGAAATAATATTGCTGCATATTTCTAATCACATGAACAGTGGTGTTCTTTATTATCTGCCACCAGCTAAGATGCCCTGCTTACTGAAAGATTGGACTAGCCTACTCTAAAAAAGTGGTCACCAACCTTTCAGATCACCATTAAATTCATAATCTAAAATCTTTGGAATAATAATGTGAATTCCAAAAACATAAATACATTTGTACAAAAAGGATCAGCCAACTTCTATTTTATTAATATGAAATGCACACATTTTATATAACAAATGCATATATGACTGAAGATTAAAGTTTTGTTTTTAGTTCGAACATGCCAAAAACACACAAGTTTTCATCGAAACAGGACTACCAATAGACGAATGACAATACTTTCTCTAATGGAAATATTAAGGGTCACAGTAATTCTTTTTTTTTTAGCGATTTATCTCCATGGCAAAATGAAACATATTTTCAGTCCAAATATAACACATAAAATAGAAAGTTAAGACACTTTAGTCCTTTGAATTAGAAAAAATAATAATACTTATATGTTTTTCAAATAAACAGCAAGTAACATTTATTACCATAATTAGCATCGCCAGCTAGAATTTAAATTTTCAAAACTAAACATCTAAAATTTTATAATTATAAGAATATGGTGATATTACTGTCACATTCTTTATTTTTATTTACTTTTTATTTCAGCTCAGCACAGTTTTGCATTTTTATTGCACACTAGCTTTTCAATCTTTCTCTATTTTTCATCATTCTTTCGTAGCCCTGTTCAGCTACCAGCACGCTGTCACTGTTTTTCTTCGGAGAGCTTTTCTCTCCTCTGCAGTCGCTTTACTTGTGCGTATATACATGCGCCACAGCCACGGCGTTCCAGTTTTACAGTGCCCTTTTTTTTTTAAATCACTCTTCATGTTGTTTTGCTTTTCTCCCACAGTAAGTGATGCAGTCAAAAGGGGATGCAGCTCAAATTAAAGTACTTGTTTTATTTACTAAATTTTAATGAGTTTTCAATTTGCCCTTTTAATTTTAGCATCATCTTTAATCAGCTAATGAATTTGAAATAGCCTTGCTCATACTTTTGTGTTCCCCATTCATTTATGTGTTCCCCATTCATGCCCCAAAGCAGAATATGTTTAAAAGTGCGACGTACGTCGCAAAACAATGAACTTCTCTGCAGAACATTTCAAATTCTCATTTTCAACAAAATTCACCATTCATTCGTAAAAAAAAGCGCTAAATTTGTCTGTCAATCACTGGAAAAACGTCTTCAATCGTTCATTGAAAAAGATTGTGAAATTCATCAATTGTTCGCAAGAAAAGCTTATGCAATTTAGTTGATCATGGGGAGAAATCGCAAAATTCTTTAGCAGGTTGTGGTCATTGGTTGTCACAAAAAAGTGGCAAAATTTGCCATTCTGTAGAAAGAAAATATTGCAAAATTCACCTATCAGTCGTGGGTCAAAAAATGTGAAATTCGTCTATCAACCGGGTGTTTTTTTTTTATCAAAATTTTGCATTTTTTGCCAAGAAAAAGCGAAAAAATTCACCAATCAGTTGTGTGTAAAAACCATGAAATTTGTCAGTGGATCAACGAGAAAAATCTGAAATTCATCAATCAGTAGCAAAAAAAAAAAAAAAACCTACAATTTTCTCCAATCGGTTGCAAGAAAAAACTGCAAAATTTTCCAATCGGCAGAAAGAAAATATCGCGAAATTTGGTTATCCGATGCAACTAAAAAAAAGAATAAATTAGTCGATCAGTTGTGGGAAATCCCTCGTTTTTTGTCAATCAGTTGTAAGATAAAGCAACAAAATTTTCCAATTGGTAGAAAGAAAATAATGCAAATTTCGTGGATCATCAGAAAAAAAATCACAAAATTCATCAATCAGTCGCAGAAAAACCCATAATTTTTTCCATTCTGTCGCAAGAAAATCTGCAACATTTATCGATCAATAAGGAAAATATCGCAAAATTTAACAATCGATCGTGGCTAAAAAAAATAAGAAATTCGAGTATCAGTCGCTTGAAAAAAAAAATGTGATTTTTGCCTATTGGTCCTATAAAAAGAGCTGAACAAATTTGCCAGTCGGTCAAAAGAAAATATCAAAATTATTTTAAATGCGCCAGTCGGTCGCGGGTAAAAAAAATGCGAAATTCGTCAGTGAAGTGTTGGAAAATATCTCGCAATTCTTCAATCAGTCGTGGGAAAAAAATTGGAGTTCGATGATCAGTTCCAAGAAAAAATTGTGAAATTTGCCAGTTACCCGAGAGAAAAATCTCAAAAATATTGAAAAAATCGTTAATCGATTACGAGAAAAAAACCCCTCTAAATTCAACATTCGATCAGAGTAAAATCGCGAAATTCGTCATTTCTTTGGCTTGTGTGTGTGTTAGCGTTTTACGAGTCATTAGCATTTCTATACAAGATGAAATCGCACTCCTACATATACAAGAAAATCTCCCTGTGTTTTACTTTTTTACTCCCGCAAAACATTTTTGATCAGCTGAAGGTTCATTGCAGAACAATGCAAAATATTCAGCTTTGGGGTACCAATGTCAGCGGCTTTTTTGCCAGAATTTTAACTAAAACGATGCTGTAAAAATTATTAAAAGAGTGTGTTCTGATTCTGGAATCTGGCCACTGGGTCACAATCCTCTGGAATCGTTGGCTCGTAATTTTAATGTTCTTAAAAAGCCTGCGATGCTGATGTAAATAATTTTAATTTAATATTTGAAAAGTTTATCAAAGTAATAGAAAGTTTCTTAATTAATTATTCAAATATCTTCAAGGAAATCGGCCAGAGCGAATTTAAATAATCTCAGAATTAAAAATTGATTCTAGTGTGTGAAAGCCTATTTGGAGGCCTTTTTATAGTCAATGTGCAGTGCTCATCCATCTCAATATTATGCCTTCCTCTTCTGCTTCTAAAGAACTGAATAAAAATGGATTTGTTTCTACAAATGGCTTCTTCATTTCACCTACAAAAATCAGTGTGCATTTCATCTAAAGTAAGAATATTTTATTTATTAATTTTATTGTTTCTCTTCACCAAGAAGTTTGACCAAAAAGAATAAAAGCAATTTATTGTGCTGGGTTTACTTCACAACTGCAATAGTAATTAAGCTAAACGATCCATTCTATTCAAATTTAATATTTCTTGTTCCATAATTAATTCAATTTAATGGCACTTAGTAATTCATCGCAGGGTTTGTTGATATCAGGGCTGCAAAGTCGGTGGGAAAAATGACCGACTCCGACTCTGACTCCTGAAATTTTAAAGGAACCGACTCCGGGATGGCTAAAGTACTAGTTTTGCTTGTTGATTCCTATTATTCAGATTGCTTCATTGCTGTCATTTGTTTTGAAACAGTAATAGTCGCTTTATTAAATGTCATTAAATAAAGGAAATATTACTATTTAAAAAAAGAGGCAGCAATCAAGCAATCTGAATTTTAAAAAAACCTCAACTGGCAACACTGCAACCTGCTGTTACATTCCTGTTTGAACTTGAAGCATATAATGTACATATCAATCCGATAAATTTTTTTTTTCACATTTCATTTTTTTGGATGAATTATGGGTGTAAGCTGTGATAGGTAGTCAAGACTAGGACTCATTTACTGCAGCGGCAAACTTCCGACAGTATTTTAGTATAAAAAGTTTCACCTTTTTTAAAATGCAGATATTTTTTTTAAATAAGGCAAAAATATTCTTATAAAATGCCTGTGGAACTTTGCCCCTACATTAATTGGCTCTGGTCAAGACTGAAGATATTTTGAACATCTCCCCCTCCCAGATACTCTATGCACATGCACTCACACAATAACACAATATGCATTAAATTTTATATGTGGTAAAATTTAATTATGTCAAAACTCTGCAAAAACTGCATGTAAAATATTTATATGCATGTAAATTGCAATCGAAAAGTTAAACTTGAAGCTATTAGATAGAAACAACAGTTGTAATCTAATAAATCTCCAAAAATTACTTTGAACAACACACACAAAGATCTATCAGATGAATCCAAACAACATATAATATGCTGGTATATCATTTTAAGACGAAAACCAAAATATTTTATGCCAAATTAAACATATATTATACCAAAATATGGGTGAAAGGATGTTCAATTTTGGTTTTATATCTATTCCTGCAAACCCAAAAAATAGGAGACAAAAATTTTACAATTTAAGCATCATTTGAGGTCTCCAGAACCCAACAGATTCTGACAGAATGCAAGAAAAATAAAAATGAAAATTTTATATTTCCTGCATTAATTTTTTTAATTTTGGCTATATTTCGAGTCTGCAAGATCTGAATATCAAAAGAAGAAAGATAACAGAAATTTCACTATTTCATCATTATTTTGAGTACTGCAGACTCAAGAAAAAAAAATTACAATTTCACTTTTTTTTCTTTGTGTGTGTGGGGGGGGGGGGGGTCCTATGCACATGAAAAAAGGGGGGGAAATTTACAATTTCAGCATTACTCCAGGTCCCACAGACCTGAAAAATCTGAGGAAAACAAAAAAAAAAAGGGAAAAATTTCCAGCTTTCGCATTACCTCGGGTTCCGCAAACCCCCAAAAAACCTAGAGAAAGGATTATATACTAAATATAAACTAGAGATTTCAATTCAAAACAGTTTTCAAATATGCTGTACACTGGACAGTATATTAGGCCTGTTTAACCTGAGTTTTCTTGTATATATAGTCCAAATATAAAAATAATAATTAAGTTTATAAATTTAAAATTACATAGAATTGGTTTAATTTCACTTCAAACTGTCTAAAAAACAAGCTGGAGTCGGAGTCTGACTGTTTTTTAGTGACTCTGAATCTGACTCTTTTGCCCCAAAATAGGCCTGACTCCACAGCCCTGGTTGATATATATCAATGGATATCTATCATGATATATATCAGATATTTATTTTCAAAATATCAAGATTTTTGATATTTTCATATTATTTGACATTTATTTTCAAAATATCAAGATGTTTGTTATCTTCAATATTTGATATTTATTTTCAAAATATCACTGTGCAAGATATTTTTTAAATATTTTAAGTCAAAACAAGTGTAAATGAAATTTTCAACTAATATTGACTATTCCATTCTGTAGATAAAGGACATTTGTCTGTTGGCAGTGACTTTTCTAGCTAAAGAAAAAAAAAATCTTATCCAAGCTTTGTTTGAATTTTTTATTTTTAAATGTAGATTATATGGGACTAATAATTATGTAAGACATAACTAATTCAAGACAGATATAAAAAGATAAACTGTCTAATTTAGATAATCAGTTCGATACAGCTTCATTAGAAAAGAATTAATTTCTGGTTTTCGTGTTGTTGAGCTTAAATTGTACAACATGTTAGGGAATAAAAAAATAATCTGACATTTATGTTTAAATTTTTCAATTAATAAAAAAAACTATTTTGTATTTAATTTTTTGTTTTATAAATTTCTGATTCCTTGATAGTTGATATTGAATCTTGTAGTTGTTTTTTTATAGGTGTATAAAGCAAATTGTTTCTATTTTGTTGATTAGTTGACCTTCAATTTTGTTCAAACTGAAAAAAAAGAGAAGAAAAGGGGGGAAACAAAGCAGTTTTTAGTATATTGTTTAAGTTTTCATGTTAAGTGCAATATATTTTAGTTTCTAATCTATATTATGCTTGAAAATATTTGTTATCAGCAGTAAGTTGACTATTTTGAAAATATCGAATATATATCAAAATATCGGATATTTTTGATATTTTCGAAAATATCATGATATTTACAAACCCTAAATTCATGTCACATATATCATTTTTGTTTCATTAAATTAAAACATAAAATTGCAAATATTATTGAGATTTTTCTGCAGACCACATGTTTGCGACCTCTGCCCTAAAAAAAAATTTCTATGCTGGTAAAATGCTACAAAAGAACTTTAGTTCACAATTTACAGTGAAATTAAGAAGAATCCAAATATACTTTTAATAGATGAATGTAAATTGTTAACAAGTCAAAGTAGTAAAATAAAAAATATATCAAGTCACAACTAGTTTAAATAATGAACCTTTTTATAAACACAAGCTTCCAAGTCTGAATGAGGTATGTTCAGAAAACAATAAAATAGATACTATAATCATATTGATGAATTTTAATAGTTTATATTTTTCAAAACAAACATGGTCTTTTCTTATATGGGGCCAAGCAAATTTTGCCCCAAATATTTTTCTAATCAAGCTGTTTCTAACATTGTTTAGTATGAAATACAGGAATATGCCAAGATGCTCATTTGTGCAAAATACCATACAGTTCTGCACAGGATAGGGGCATTAACTCTTGATCCCTGACAGTCAATACTACGAGAGAAGTCGTCATATTTAAGGGTGATTTATGACTTCCAGAACATACAGGAAGTAGAGATTATTTTTATCTTTAGTTCGGCTCCATGAGCTGGAGTCCAAACTATCTTAAGTAGTGAATGTTTTAATAAAAATCTGTTTAATTTTAGCAAATTGAATGTGGAAATATAGATTCAGCTGTACCCCATATGTCCTATATAAAAAACCGTCCCTGGAATATATATATATATATTTAAATTTAATTTATATGAGTTTCAGATTTTTATAAGTATGGTCATAAAGATAAGGTAACAAAAATTCCAAGATTAGTAGAAAAAAACAAACATTACTTTCAAAAATATTTAAATATAAAGATGAATTCTGAAATCAAAAAACAAAATTCCAAAATCAGATTACAGTTGACTTAAGAAACTAGAGAGGCATATCTATCTATTCCTTCACAATTACATATAACAAAATATTGCAAATAAAAATAAATAAATCTATAACAATAAATATTTAAATTTAAATAAAATCTAAAAATAAAATATTTAAAATGAAATAAAATCAAAAAATAAAATATTTAAAATAAAATTAACAAATTTACCTGCAATTTACATTCAGTAAAAGTTTGATTTGTAGGAGGAGGCGATTCAACTGGTGTTGGAACAGGAGTGGGAGCTGGAGCAGGGGTGGGAGAGGCTGCAGCACCACCCATGCCAAATTTTTCCTTCCTACGTTGCTTATCTCTTTCAATTTCATCAAGAATACGTTGCCTGTGAAACAACATTTTATTATAAAAAAAAGCAACTTCAACAGGTTACACTGTAAAAATATTAATTCTAAAGTTTTTCTATATAATTTAATATAAAGATATAAATTAGAAGAAATTGGAGTTATTTAACATATTAGGATAAATAACACTGTTATTATGCTGGAACCATGAGTGAAAATAAAAAATTTCCACAGGATTGAAATATTTTAAACTGTTTCTGTAACACTGTGACAAAACTTAAATAACTCATACATAACGTAATATTAAGATATTCAACACCTAAATCTCTGAGTATTAAGTTAGTTCTGAGAATTATAGTAATTTTATAGCAGAAAGAGAGTGAACAATCATATTAAGTGAAAAAATAGGATCATGTCCAAAATAAGTCAAAATTGAAACAAGTTTATCAAACACACTAAAAACCAACGTTTAAACACACAATATCAAACTGCAGCACCATGAACAGATGTATGTTTTGTGTCTAACTTGGACTCACATTATCATTGTCATTAAAAACAAAAAATTACATCCCTCCACGAAACATACATCTGTTCATGGTCTGCAGTTTGATATTGTATATTTAAATGTTGGATTTTAGGGTATAATTATCCACACAAGTTTTTATTCATTAAGTTTATCAAAGTTCACACTATGTTGTGTGATAAGTTATAATGTGAACCAGTGAAAATGATCAGTTACAACCATATTTTCTGTACCGTAAAAAAACATTTATAATCTTATTTTTGGTATTGGTTGTGCTTTCATGCATATTAATACTAGCAGGCTATGCCTGCTGCGCTGGTCAAATTTCGAAATGAACCTTGAATAAAATGAAATGGTGAATTCAACCATGTATTTTCAAGTAGTTTGGACCTTCACCTGGCAAATCCTTCAACATTGTTCAATACAATGTGAATGCCATTGTGCTATTATTTTATCTTAGGTGTTAGACAAAATTCAGGCTATTAAGAAGCAATTCTCTTTTATTACATCATTTATAGTAGAGTTTGGTAGACAAATGTGGCCGTTATGACCAATAGAAATTAAAATGTCCTCTAGGTCACCCTACTACTAAAAAAGAGAGCAATCATTGCAGAGATCGACCATTGAATTTAAATAATGTTCGGGTTATTCATTTTCGTTTGTTATTTCTTGAACTCCGGGCCTCTCAGCTTGACGCTATGCGTAGTTCTGGTAGTTTAACTAAAATCTCATTCTAAGTTACATTATATTTCATAATATACATAATCTTCTGGCAGATCTACTGCAGTTTTCTATCTTTAGATTCCAGCAGAGTAAATATAGTGAAAATAGCAATAAATTACTTGCACATAAAAAACAGTGTTTAACTTTCATATTTAAAAGAAATGTGAATCTTAAAAAAGTGGGTTTTTAAAGACAAATTGTTTGAATAAAATTATAATTACGTTATTTTTACTGCCTTTTCATTTTATATACCACTTGCAATCATGTAACAATTAACCTGGAAAAAACCTCGAAATCTGATTCTGATAGAAAAATAATCCTCTAGTTTGCATCAAATAAAATCTTCCTAGTCTTCCGTAATCGGGTCACAGCCAACATTAGAAAGCTTAGAAGTTTTTGCAGCGATATGGTTACAAATGCACCAGAGTTAGCTACAAAACGAAGTTAATTAAGTGCCAAACTATGTTCCATTAAATAATGTCAAATTGTTGTTGACTGAATTATAGATCTTTCACCAATAAAACTACTTTAGAATGATAAATAAAGTTAGTTATGCAAAATTTTTAGTAATAACTGTTTTGGTAAATACTTAAACCGAAGCTTTTTTTAATTTTTCTAATGAGCATAATAACATGGAGAAAAAGATAGTCTTGCAGTTTTTTTTTTTTTTTGAAGATTATATTATTCTTCAGTCTGTTACCTAAATAAACCCTATAATGAATGTAATCGATAATTTGTAACTATGTTTAGCGACTAGAGCTGTGCGTTAGCAGAAATTGCATTGTAATGATCAAAATTATATCTAATCTGAATTCCAGGGGTCGCTCGGCAGCCTATCAAGTGTCTACGGGGAGGTTTCCTCTAAGTTATGGGATCATCTGCATAATCGCTTCGACCTCTGTCGTCGCTCACTTGGGTAATGGGTTGGAAGGTTTGCAGGTGGCGGTCTTCCAGTCCAGCCGAAGCGCACCTGGAGAGACAAATCCAGTGTACACGCTAAAAGTCCTCGAGGACTTGGGTTCGGTGGTCGTAGATGCGCCGTGCACCCTAATAAACCTAATAGTGTGTTCAGAGCCGTCCTTAGGGGTGTGCGACAGGTGCCGCCGCACAGGGCCTCGCGCCTAAAGAGGCCTCGCAACCGGACGCAAAATATGTTTTCTTTAATAAAAAGAAGAAGGTATAATAGAAAATCTCTAATATAAATTCATGATTTTAGTTAAGAAAAGATAGTGGTCTTGACATAAAATATGGCCTATGTTGGAAGAGGAACGCTCACCATCAATTTGCCACCATTACTTTTGAAATTGGTTTAGTAGTTCCAGAAATTATCTCTACAAAACACACAAACAAATGCTATTTCTTTATAGTAGCTAGGGGATCGAACCCGGTCTCCCCGGGTTACAGTATATAGGTGAAAACCATTCTTTTTTATTGATAGTATAGATAAGATTATGTTAAGAATCTGGAAGGAAAGGGCCTCGCAAAATCCCTGCACCGGGCCTCGCTTTAAGTCGTCCTCGCTAAGGACGGCTCTGAGTGTGTTCTTCTTACCACTGTCTATTTATATTCCTCCATTCCTATATCCAGTCATCTTTATCTAAAGTAGCTACATTTATGTATTAATCACAGTATATTAGTAAACAGAGTGTTAGTAACAAGGTATTAGTAACAAGGTATCAAAGTATCTTATTAGAGGATTTTATAGATTACTTCTTTCATGTCTGACCATCCACCTCCTCCTTACCTTTTTAATCCTCTTTGCCTTGTCTAATATCTACAGTACATTATCATCCAGCACCTATAGCAGTTTTACCTAATGTCTACAATTGCCTCCACAATATCTTTAATAGCCAAGTTGAACGTTCTACTCCTTATACATTTTGTTTAAAGTTTAATGTAGTAAGTTTACTTTAGTTGATAAGCATATCTTTAATTCATAATTTCATTTATATTTTCATCTCGTTTTTGTTTACGTTCAGCCACACTTCCATTCACGTCTTTCCTGCAATGCATGTGCTGACTCATTCATTCACCGAAAGGTGGCGTCGTTCGATCGTGAAGACGTCATGCGTTTGACGTCACGATCTAACTCCTACTTGCTCCTTGCATTGCGTAATGAGCCGTCTTCGTAACAGGTGTTCAGTATAAAGCACATGCTCTTTCAGTCTTGGTTTTCTCCTTTCTGATAGTCTAATAGCTGGCATATAGCTCGTGGCTGGTGCTTTTCACCGAGCAAACTTTAGTTATTTTTAGTTTGATGATTTACGTGAACAAGTTGTTTTCACGATAACATTACTTAATAATGCAGTAAAGTCAATCAAGTTGTAATGGTTTCTTAACTAAATGTTCTTTCATACGGAGTTTTACGATGCAGTTTTATAAAGTCTTAAATATGTTTCCTTAGAACCTTTCAGCGATATCCTTTTAAAAACTTGCTTTTGTTTTAGTCATTTACGGTGTCACCTGGAGCCCTGCCATTGCATCTTTATCATCGCCAATTTACAGCAAATGTTTTTGGTATTTCTTATCATAAGGAAGTAATCTACGTGCCTTTTATAAAGGACTTTATTGTGCAATGTCAGTTGAAAGTTTAGAGTTGTTTGTGATGCCCAGGTTCCACGTAAATGGAAACCAAAAGCTTTTTCGTTTTAAAGGATCGTCGCTTGTCTGTCAAGAATGTTTAATTAGTGCTGCTGCTTCTGGATATCTACTTAATTCATTTAACGTGGTCATGATATCTCAAGGGGGGATTCTTTTATAAAAGCATAGTTAAGTTACTTTTATTGCTTTGTTCAAATATATTCCTATTGTTTTTCTGTTAGATATTACTTGCATTTAATTACTATTTAATATAATCTGTTTCGTAAATAAATATAATTTGTTTTTAAACTTATGTGTTCTCATTTCATCACCACATGGTTTAGTTCATTTATTTAATAGTTTAAGATTATCTTTCAGGTTTTTGCTTAAGGTTAATTGTTACTGAATTCTGTTAAATTTAATAGTACTTCACTCTTCAATATATTTGGAACTACAGCTACGTTTATACTGCATTTAATTTTACTCTGCTTATATATTTAATTTAAACGTAACTTATATCTTATATTTTTCACACCACGGTCATCACAGTTATGGGCCAAAAATGTTCCCTGACCTGGTGTACCTTTTAAAAGTAATAGTAATTGTTTTAAATTAATAAAATATAGTTTTTTTTAATAAAATTTTCTGCCATTATTTGACCCTGACAGGTCCAGCATTTTCTTCTGTTATTGTGGTAATTTTTTTTTTTACCCTCATCGCATTCATTAACAGACGTTAGCGATGGGAGGCAGTTATTTTATAATTAAAGTGTTTTATCATTCTATATTTTTTTTAAATATCTTATAAAAATTGTTTTTTTTAGGTAAATAAAGTTTTGTTTTAAATTTTGAATTTTGAATAACTTTATTTATAATTTTTAGGGAATTTAAAGTAATATAAATTTTGTTTTGAGATTCATGACCCACAAATCTTGAAATCTTAATTGATCCTTCCAGTTTGAGGTGTGAAGAAAAGAGGGTGGAAAAGTCTTGAAAGTTTGTCATAGTCGTATTTTGTATTGAAGGTCACGCCTCTCTCCCCGTTTTTGCCGGAAGTGCATCATCTAAAGATTGTGTTTTTAGTGCTTGGATCGTCAATTTGCAGTGGTCACGTGTTTGGGCCCTGCAGTTTCTGTGCCGTGTGTTAATATCCTGATGTTTTAAAATTTTTCTATGTTTAACTTAGTTCCTGTGGATGCCATTTAATGACTTGATGTTTTTACTGCTAACGGACCCTTTTCCAGTGCATTTTATGTTCCTGATGCTGCTTAGTGGATGTGTTGCTTTTGAAATTAAACATCGTGGGTTGTTTATACATATCTCATTAAAAGTTTTTGAAGGTGTACCATCTTTTTAAATCTGCTGTTTGTGAACATGATGTTTTTAAAGTATGTTTAATGCATTTTTTTTTTTAATTTTTTATCTATGATGTTGTCGTTTTTGATAAAATATTTACTTAAACCTTTTTGGATTAAGTTTAAAGATTTTTTTTTAACAAATGCCTCTTTGCTTCTTTTGAAACTTTTGAATAATATGGGCTTTAATGAGCTATTGGGATTAAAATGGGGTTAATTTATGTTTTTTTTTAGCATAAAGACTTAAATTGTTACAGGTTTAACTTGGTTTTGAAATATAAAACTTAACGTTTTTGACTTTGTTTTTCAATAGTTTAAAAGTAAAAGCAACTACTCCCTCCTCATGCTTTCTTATACGTTTTTGCATATTTAATCATTTTTAAGTTCATAGTTTATCCTTATCTCCTAAAATATTATAAAGTTTTTGATAGAATTTATGGGACACGCTTAACATTGGAGGTTTTTAACTTTTAAATTATAAGAAAACTTGTCCTGGAGTGTTGGGTGTGTTTTGTGATTTTATTTATATTAAAATATTTTTAAGTTTATAAGTTTTTGTAGTTTACTTCACCCATTTAATAAATTTCTTACAGGTTAAAGGTTTAAAGTTTCTTTTCATGGGGGAGCGGAAGTATTTTTTTATATTTAAATGTAATGTAATCCTCTCAAAGTCTTACAACTTTGAAATTATTTTTAGTTTACCTTTTTTTTTAAAACAATAAATCTTTGGGGTTTGATAGGAACAGTTTAATTGCACTCAATGTATTTTTAGAATCGCAGAATCAAAATTATCCAGATTATGAATGTGGTTGTATTCAACCTGTAGGAGTGTAATGACTGTTTGTTTTTTTTAACCATGTGATTTATTGCATTTTTCTGTATATCATATTGGGTTAAACCTATACTGCATGTTTTGTCCCCATCTTTAACCCACATATGCTTAAATGATGTCAAAGCCCATTTAAAGTTGAAGTTTTTCATTAAATCTTCATAATTTTTATGTATTTAAACATAATATACACAGCAGCCTGTATTTAAAATTTTTAGTCATGTTATAAATTTTGAAATTGAAAAATTCAACTAAATTTTTGCTCATTTTTGGAAGTATTCTTGAGTATGATATACTCAGTGAGACTTCATTGGAGCAAATATTGTTTTTATTTTTATTTTTACATTTTTAAACTGCTAATTAAGTTTTTTTTACTATTTAATAGGAAATATCTTTATTTAAAATTTTCTGCTTGGTTATTACTGTTAATGGCTTTAGTTTATTTTTTTTTTCTTATGGCTTGCTGGAATTTTTTTTAAGAAGGAATGTTTAATTTTGAAGTATGGAGAAGATAAGAAACGGTTTTGTGGAAAGGTAACTCTAGATAAAGTTTATGCAGTTTATTATGAAAAATAATCTTTTCTTGTCATGCATTCCCTTCGAACAGTTTCCTCAATTTCTTTTAGAATTCATTTTCATCGAAATTTTGGAATTAACTATCATTGAGCTGATGAATTATCATGAAGTTGATTCAGGTTGGTTGGATAAGTTAGCCCTTCTGTAAGAAAGAAGGGGGAAGGAAAGAGTAGTTGCTGTTAGCATTTTTCAGAGGTTTAACTTGTTTGAAGAAAGGGTGGAATGCAAATTGTTTTTGGTCAAGCATACTTTTGGGCATAGTTTTAAACAATATTTAAGGATTGCATAAGCTGGATTCGTGCAGCAGCTACCACTGGGACCGACTTGACTGCAGAAAGAAGGTTCACTAAGGGACGATGATCAGTGAGATATGTGAATGTTTGTCCCAACAGATATTTGCGAAACACCAAAAACCAAAGATAATGCCTCTTTCTCTATATGGCTGTAGTTTTTCTCTATATGGCTGTAGTTTTTCTCAGCTTCGGTTAAGGAATGGGAAGCGAAAGCTATTGGACGATCGCCATCTTCAGTTTTGTGGGATAAAATGGCTCCAAGCCCATAAGGGCTCGCATCACAGGCCAACCACAACCTCTTTCCCGTTATCAAAGTGTATCAGTAGCGATGAGCTCTGTAGAACCTCTTTCACTTTCGAAATCGCTTCCCTCTGCTGTGTCTCTCATCTCCATTTAGATTTGGCTTTCAACAACTCATATAATGGAGCTAACAGGGCGGCCATGTTTGGTAAAAACTTATCATACTATGTAATCAGTCCGATGAAGGAACGTAGCTCATCAATATTCTTTGGATCACGTGCTTTGACCACAGTGTCCACTTTAGACTCCAGTGGATGAAGTCCTTCTCTGTCAATCCGATCAGGGGTGCAGAAAATGTTTTCACTCCCAACATTTCCCCCAATCCATATGAAAAGTTCCCCAAAATAAATTCTGTACCGTAGGCATAGAAAATTTTGCAATATACAAGTCGCCTCTTTAAAAACCTATAGACTGAATTTGTAACATGTCTAGTTATTGGAAAGGTAAGTTAATGCATGTAAGTTTTAATCTAATTCTTATGCCTAATATTTATTAATAAGTGCACAATTTTAACCAACAAATACAATTTTTTTTATTACCTTTTCTGATAAATTGTCAATTATTGAGAAACTGCAATCTTCCACTGTCATTGTGGATGTTGTCAGTCACTTTTGATGTTTTGTAGATATTGAGTCTGTATCTTGGAGAAAATCTAGTGAAATAATAATTTCCACCATGAAAATGATGTCTGTTTAAGGATGCTTTTAATAATTCTGTAGCTTTATGCACTGGAGGTCCATTCCATGATATAAACACTTCATGAAAGAGGTTATCAGATTTTATGGTTCTGTTATAAATGTGATTTCCACTAATAGAGCCAACAGATTCACAAATACATTCATTGCAAATTTTCAAGCAGTTTTCAAGTAGGTAAACTATTTCTAGTACATCAGCGTACACGTCAGGATTGGTAAAAGCTTCTTTTATAATACTGCTGTCTTGATCTAGAAGTGATGGTTTCTTTTCAGAATTCAGGATTTTTTTTATTAAATTCAGCTTTTAGAATGTTTTTCTTCAAAGTTATCCACTGATTAAGAAGACTTTTCTCATTATTAAATTTAAATTCCTTTATATTTTTGCTCACCCATTCAGTGAGAGCTTGTAGTGAGTTTTCCACCAATGATCGTGTGAGATCTTCTTGATTTGATTCTCTTTCTAAAGATGGGGTAGAGCTCAAAATGGGTTTACTACTGAAGCGTCTCATATGTTTTACAATTTTTAGTTGACATATTCTTTGTTTAAGCTGAGCAAAGGTTTTTAATATTTTCCACCAATGGTGGTGTGGGATCTTCTTGATTTGATTCTTTTTCTAAAGATGGGGTACTACTGAAGTATTGTCTCATATGTTTTACAATTTTTGGTTCACATATTCTTTGTTTAAGCTGAGCAGAAGATTTTAATATTTATCTTGGCAGTTTGAAACACTCACTTTTTATTTTTTCTTGTACAATGGTGTTCCTGGTCATCACCAGCCACAGGGCGAGTAAATGTAAAAAATTGGTGACTTTATGCTATGCATCTGATCACCAAAGAGGCGATTTATATTTTTCATGTAGCCAGGGGTGGAAAATCAAAAATCCATTTTTGTAGCAGTTTTGGAGCAGGTCAAATTTCAATTTTGGAGCAGCAACTGCCCATTTCGGAGAGGTTAATTATACTCTTGTAGCTGGTGAATTGCATTTTGTAGCAGCTCCACATTAAGTAAACATGTTTTGATAATGAATTCTTTTTTACCATTGTGCATATATACAATTTTAAGAATATAATAAATTGTCAAAATAGGGAAAAAAATTATACTTACCTGAGAATTTCAAAATTTAGCACATTTATAAGATAGGAATTAACTTTCTAACTTCCAAATAATGCATAGTAAATGTATCACAGATAAGAAACATTTTACAACTTAAACACTAAAAACCCAGAATGTTACAAGATAAATTTGTTTATTTACTGCAAGCAGTTATCCAACATGTATAGTATACATATATATTTTTCACATAATTCAAATAAAATATTTAACATTAAGATAATTTTGCTTGTTATTTTGTTTTTTTCGAAGCACATGATAGCTGAAGTTTTCGGTTTTCATCTTGTAATTTTATGTATTTTTCAATGTTGGTTTTGGCTTCTTTTAGCAATACTTGGCCCATTTCTATCTCAGATAGATCTTTTTTTTTCAGACCTTTTGCTATAATTCCCTCTGCTTTACTTAACATGATTTGGGAAGATTGGATCTGCTGTGCTAACATCTCCCCTTCTTTTTTTAAGTCATCAGATTTTTTTTCTTCTTCATCTAACTCTAATTTTCGTTTTTGAATATTTTGTGAAGTTTGTATTCGTTGTCTGTATTTTTGGCCTGCATCCTTCACACTCTGTAAAATTTATTTTTCTATTTTGAGATTTTCCAATCCACCAATTCTCTTAATGTGGGATTTCATCTGGCGTAGCCCATTAATGCTCTCTATGCTTAACGAAGAACGATTATCCAGCAAGTTTTTGTTCAAACTGAACCCTCTTTCACACTCTGCATTGCCATGAGCTAAAGAAAGTAAAGCTTTCACCAGCTTAGTTAATATTTTAAATTTTGGATTACCAAAAGAATCCTTCATATCAAAAATTTTTTGCCAATAATGATCCAATCTCATTGATTTAATTGAGTCTCTGGAACACCCCGCTTCTTCTGATATTTCATCAATATGATTAAAATCTAGCTCTTGTGTCTGAAGTAATATCCATTCATCTGTGATTGAAGAAACTTCACTAGGATCCACAACATTTGGAACTTCAGCAGCAAGCATTCTGATAATTTTAGACGATATGGGCTCTAATCTGTACATTGGATGTAGGCATTTCAAGTTTTCTAAAAATTTGTTAGAAAGTGGTAGTGATTTAAGTAAACTCTGTGTACAAGTAATGTAAAATGATCTGGCAGCCTTATAAAATTTGGGCAAATCATCCTTGCATTTTTTATTCAGTTCTTCCTGTGTGTTCAGTCCAATTTCTGGATACTTTAACCAGATACTACCATCATTTAAATCCAGCGACTTCAATTCAGATCCTTTCTTGTTTAAGTAAGATTCTGGCTTAAGAAACCGCCCCATTAATTTCTTTGTTAATGAGACGAATTCGTCATATAAAATATGAATTAATGGCTCTTCTCTTTGAAAGAGCAGAAGAAACCCGGTGAAAAGTTCACTAACATTAGATATAAACATAGCTTTCGCTAACACCGTCTTATCTGCTAAAACACATTTAATTCTCTTTAATCTCGAACTTTCCCTCCTTGAAATAACATCTTTTTTAAAAAACGCTTTAACAGCTTCAAACTGTTCGATAAATCTCTTCACAGATGAATTCAATGTTAACCAACAACTATTTACATGTCGTTGGAAAACATGATTTGGAATACCAAGGGATACTTGTAGTTGGGAATAATCATGAGATTGCACAGCAGATCATTTAAAAAAATAATATAAATCAATTAGTAGTGTTTCGAAGTCACTATCAAAAACATCAACACCATGGCCAAATGCATTATGCACTTTGTGTAGAGTGCATGTTCCTATATCAACAATGTTGTTGTTGATTTCGTTTAATTTATTTTTAACGCTTTTCATTACATTTGGTCCATCACTAAAAAATAAAAGTAAGCGATCCTTTGGTAGATCAGCTAAAGCCAACTTTATATTATTCAACAAATCTTCTGCTTTGGCATGTCCCATAAAAAAAGACTGCAAATGATGGATAACAATTTGCTTATCAGCATCACTGAAGTATCTGACAAGGACATCAAACTGATAGACTCTTTTCTCAGAAATTGGAGTTTCATCAACTTGGATTGAATAAAAAGAGTCTTCCTTTAGTATGTCCTCCAATAATTTTCTTTTTAAGTAGGGTTCAATACCATCAGATACAGTGTATAATAATTTCTTTCTGTTCATATTAAAGTCACTCGCAGTTTTTGAATCGCAAAACATTTTGGGGAAAAGTTTTGTCATGGCATCTCCATAGCTATAAGCTATGTCACATTCTGCTACACTAAAAGCAAAATAAGTCTCAGCTTTTATAACTGTGTCATTGTGTGATAGGATATCAGGTGCTTTACAGTCTGATAATTTCAGTTGATTTATTTTTAAAACACCATCTTTTTTACGATATTTCGCGCAATTATCTCTGTGTCTTTTTGACTCAGCATGACGTTTAACTGCAGAGACACCATGTTGGCCACACTTTATGGTATCATTGCATGCAAAACATACACCTTCCGTAGTACTCTTTCCTGCTCTGCACCATGCAGAAATAGGATCACCATTAACATCTATCTCCTTCAGGATATCAGGGTTAAAATTAGTGGAACGACCTATATATTAAAAAAGGAAAAATAGAATGGAATCAGTCTTAATAGAAACAAAAAATAATCAAGGAAAGAAATTCAACTTAAATATTATAGTTTCAAGCTAAAATTGTAAGACAATACAATACAATAAAGGCAGGCTGTGACTATAGGTGCAGATTCCCAAAATCTGGAAGAAGCCAGTGGCTCCTAAACCCAAAAAATCCAGTGGCCACATTGTGAAACAAATACAGAAAACAAATGTTTATATGAAAAAAAAAAACTAATAAAAGAACAAGAATTATAAAGAATAAATAAATAATCCAAAATTAAAAATTATTTATTTTATATAAACACATGTACAACAAAACACAGATTAATTACATTAGATGTTAGTATATTTAATTTAATCATAAAATTTTTGAAATTTGAATATTAAGTATAATATAAATCTTAAACTTTGTACAGTCAGAAGCAAGTTTAGTTGGGCAAGATACAGTTTTTGAGATGCTAGCAATCGTCAAAATGGGGAATATTAGGAAAACAATATTTCTTATTTTAATTTTGTCACACAAAAGTAAATACAAAAAATATGTGAATGATTGAAAAATTTTTCTATAAGAAAAACTCAGGTTGACTTAGATACTTGAAGTTAGTGGCCACAGCAAAAATTAGTCGCAATGTGGCGACTGACGACCATAAATCTGCACCTATATGACACAGACAGATGATAGTGCTTAATATAAATAAAAAAAATTGTATTTTAGAATCTTAAAACAGTTAATATATAATTATAAAAACTGGCGATGCAGGATAATTTTTTTTATGAAAAATGAAGCTTTTTCTGCTTTTACTTGATTTCTTTTAAATGTCTAAAATTATCATTACTGTCCCTAAAATACACCCATAATAATCATTCTAAAACTTTTAAAATCTTAAAAAATAAAATCTTCAATTAAAAAATTTTAAGTTTGGGACAAGCCTTCAAATTAAATACAACATAACTTCTTTAATCAGGAATCTTCAGATCATGTAATTCCAGGTAATGGAAATTTTCTAATTTAAAAAGTTTTAGTTTAATTAGAATGTATTTATTTAAAATAAATCACAACATTAATTAATATTAGTCATTAATATGGCAAGGCAAAAATGCAAGCAGTTTGATAGTTTAAACTAATTAAAAACACTGAGAAATTCCAATTCAAAATGTCTTAATTATTTTTGTATTATTTACATGGTGTTGACATCTATTAATTACACAAATTAATCCTGAATTTTTTAATCACAATATTTGATTTATAAATACTGAATATACCTATAATAAAAAAAGAAGAGATATAAAATAAAAAAATTCTTTTTTTTTTTTTTTTTTTTTAATAATTTAAATGTTATAATGATAAATTTAGATAAGGTTTGCAATTAATTAAAATAAAAACTTTTAGGTACTTTTTTGTTATTTATATAAAACAATTTCTTTATTTTAAATCTAATAGTAATAAATAAGGGTAAAGTTTTGAAAAATTTATGTAACACCAATAAATACTGAATTCAGTTACAAATTCATTATTTAAGAATAATGCAATAGTAATAAATTTGATTTGGCATTGTTTTGGCACCATCTATCTTAACTTTGGAGACAGCCGTAAATTGTTATTATTACTAATACTTTAATACATTTAATATACAAGGCTAGTACTAAATAAAAAAATATATAAATAAATTACATATAAAACTATATTATTACGAATTTTATAATTGTAAAGTTAAATTCATCATTGAATTTTATCTTAATTATGTTAAAAATTTAACAATAAATAGCAGTTTAATATTATGAAAAATCAAATAATATTTTGAAATATCAGATTCTAGCATAAATTGAAAAGGAAGGGAAAAAATGAAGAAATCTAATTTTTCAGTTTTGGCTTAATGAGATAATGAAAAATGTAGTATTACCAAAAACAAAATGAAAAAAGAATAAACATTAGAAATATCCTGATTGATTACATATGTCCTGATTAAAGATATTACATTTTTTTTACATATTTTTAAAAATTTCTGCATGTTTTATTTTGTTTTACTAACTTTTAATTTCTCTTTAGAATTAAAATGGTGGATATATAAATTATCCAAGTGTGTATACCTTTTATTTATTTATTATTATTTTTTTAATGCTAGAAATTCTTTGAAATAAGAATTGTTATATTTAGAAAAGAAAAATTTTCTTTTCCTTAGAGAAAAATATTAAACAGATGTAAACATTACAATACTATAAGCAACAAATCAATGAATGTTCACAAAGAATAGCAAAATAAAATCCAGTTTGAATTAAAAAAAAATACCAGACTTTATTTGTATAACCTAAATTAAATACAGACACCCTTGAAAAATGTATCTATCCACAGACCACTGAGCTCCACAGGCAGTTTCTTTCTTTCTTTTTTTTCAGATCTCTAATCTTATATTACAAAATTTCAATAAAGTATTGCTTTAACATTTTTTTTAATTATGGGCTTAATTAAAAAATAATAATAAAATGTTGCATAATTGAGAAGTATTCCATAAAGATCGTGGATTCTAAAGAAAAAAATCCTTATTTTATTAGTGTTTAATTATTTGAAATCATTTGAGAAAAAAAAAGTTTATTACTTTCAAAATAACAAAGAAAAAAGATTAAAATTTGTTACAAGATGCTTGTAACATCTTTTATTAATATATACATTCTAATTTACATACATAAATTCTTTCAGAATATTAATTAGATTGATTTCTCTCATTAAATTGATTTTAATAATTTAAATGTTTTGATTCTAGATAAGAATAAAAGAAATATTTAATTCAGAGAATTTCTATTCAAAATTCATTTTAAATCTAACATTTGCAACGTTTTTTTTTTTTTTTTTATCAATTTGAAAATCGAAATTAAATAAATCTTTGAGATTATTAAAATAATTTAAAATAAAAAGTATAATTTAAAAATGATAAAAGAAATATTTAATTTATTAAGAGAAATTCTATTCAATATTTATTTTAAATCTAATATCTGCAACGAACTTTATTATCCATTTAAAAATCGAAATTAAATAATATATTTTAGCTTAAAATAAATAATCTAAAATAAAAATCTTAATTTATTTGGCCGCATGCTAAACTAAATTATGTAAAATTGTAAATAAAATACCTTAATTTCACAAAATAATACATAATAAAATCAAAATATAGTTTAAAGACTTAATATATTTTAGATTAAAAAAGAAATTTTAGCCAGAAAGTCATTGATATATAGGATGCAAAAAGATTGTCCAGTAGTGACGATTCTAAAATTATCTTTCATTTCATTTAGTTTGGAGAAATTCATCACGGCCTGCACATACACATAAAACAATAAAGGATTGTGCATATTTTTAAGAATTTCACATAAGATAGATAACATTTATTTAAAAAGTCACTTAAAATTTTCATTAGAATCGAAAATGTTGCAATTTTTTTCCCCCCTTGGGATGAACCCTGTTAACATGATGTTTAAAAATAAGAAATATGATAAATAAATATACATACCTTTTGACATTCAGAAGATCTTCTCAAAACAAAATTATTCTAAACACACAACGCCGATCGATGAGACAAAAAACAACAACATACAAAGGATCTCTGAATGAAAAGAAATGTCTGATTTCAGTGTGTTCAACATCCAAGAATGAGGAGAAAAAGTCATGAGTGGATAAGCAGGGGGAAAAAAGGTTACCATATCGTAAACTATGCAGTTGGCGGCGATTTCACTTATTCATTACAGAGGAGGTATTCCTTTTTTGGCATGATAGTGAACTTTTGGCGAATTTTCAAAAGTGAAAATTTCAAAATTTCGTTTTTGGCGCAGATTGGCGCAGAATCGTCAAATTTTACATTTTTGTAGCAGATTGGCGCAGGATTTTAAAAATGGCGCAGTTTGGCGCAGATTTTCCACCCCTGATGTAGCAGTACATCTGATTTCCTAGCATCGTTTCGTTTCCAGGGATGCCACTTGCCCGCTGAATGACAGATTTCCGCTTCTTAATTTTTTTAAAACCTAATTGGTGATTTCTGCGGAAAACAATAGCAATTTTCGTCAAGTGATCACGGAAAAAAAGTACGATTTTTGTCAAACTATCACGAAATAAAATTGAGATTTTCGGCAAGGGACCGCGTTATTAAACCGGGATTTTTGTCAAACGATCGCGAAATAAAACCTCGATTTTCGTCGAACGATCACAAAATAAAACCACGATTTTCATCAAACAATCTCGAAATAAAACCGCAATTTTCGTCAAACGATCACGAAATAAAACCGCGATTTTCATCAAACGATCGCGAAATAAAACCACGATTTTCGTCAAACGATCACGAAATAAAACCGCGATTTTTGTCAAACTATCGCGAAATAAAACTGTAATTTTAGTCAAATGATGGTGAAATAAAATCACGATTTAGCTCCGGCGATCACGAAATAAAACCACGATTTTCGTCAAACGATCTCGAAAAAACCCGCGATTTTCAACAAGGGACCGTGAAATAAAACCGCGAATTTTGTCAAACGATTGCGAAATAAAACCACGATTTTCGTCAAAAGATCGTGAAATAAAACTGCGAATTTCATCAAATGACCGAGAAATAAGATTACGATTTTCGTAAGACGATCACGAAATAAAACCACGATTTTCTTCAAACGATCGCGAAATTAAACCATGATTTTCGGCAAGTGACAACGAAATAAAACTGCAATTTTTGACAAACGATCGAGAAATAAAACCACAATCTTCATCAAATGACCGCGAAATAAAACCACGATTTTCATCAGGCGATCGTGAAATAAAACTGATTTTCGTCAGACGATCGCAAAATCAAACTGATCTTCATCAGACGTTCGCGAAATCAAACCGCGATTTTCGACAAGGGACTGCGAAATAAAACTGCAATTTTCGGCTAACGATCGTGAAATAAAACCGCAATTTTCTATCTAGGGAAATTATGTAATTCATTGTTAAAATCGAAATCAATTGTATATTTTTTCACAAAATTTCCCCAGATGGCTAAAATTTCCCCCGATCCTAGATCGCCGGATCGGACATATTCTGCACCCCTGAATCCGATGACCAAGGTATTCGACCGAAGCCTTCAAAAATTCCCATTTATCAGAGTTGAGCTTCATTCCGGCTTCCTGTAAGCATGTTAGAACAGCCGTCAAGTTCTGTAGATGTTCAGCTTCATCTTTTCCAAAAATCAGAACGTCATCAAGATAGCCAGCAGCCTTCAGACCATGCAGAATTTTGTCAATTTCTCTCTGGAACATAGCTGGAGCTGAGGCTACTCCGAACGGTACTCTAGTGTAGCAGAAAAGTCCTTTATGGGTATTAACTACGACTAGATCTTTGGACTCTTCATCTAGCTGCAACTGGCAGTAGGCATCACGAAGGTCCAGTTTAGAGAAAACAACTCCGCCAGAAAGCTGGGCAAATAAATCGATATTCGGCAGTGGATATCGCTCCAATTCAGTCACCTTGTTGATTGTCAATTTAAAGTCTTTGCATATTCTGATGTGTCTGTCACGCTTCAACACAGGCACGATTGGCACTGCTGACTCTGCGGTCTTCACCAGCTCAAGAATGCCTTCTTTAACGAGGCGAACTAACTCATGATCAACCTTGTCTAAAAGAGCATAAGGGATTGGACGTGCCTTGAAAAATTTAGGTGTTGCAGAATCTTTCTTTATCAAATGCACTTTGACGTCTTTTACAATACCTAATTTTGGTGAAAATAAATCTTTGAATCTTTCTAAAAGGTTATGTAACATCAGTTCAGGAGTTGGCACATTGTTTGTGGCATAAGACTGGTTTGGGTTTTTAAAAATATTCATTAACTGCAATGGATAAATCCAGTTACAGCCTGATAAATTAATGCTTCCTTGCCCAACAATCATCAAAGGTAATAAGCAAGACTTTGATTCATAGGACACATTAACGTGAGCTATTCCTATCACTTCAATAGGATGCTCTGTATAAGAATTTAACTTAATTGCAGTTGGCTTCAAAGAAGGAAAATATTCTTTTACACTATTAAATATACTTAATGGCATTAAGGAAAAGGGGGCACCTGAATCCACTTCAAAAACGAATGCTTGCCCTGGAGTAAGCATTCAACTTTAGCAGGTGGTAAGGCTTCTCCCATCCCTGATATGTTGAATAGCGTGTAGACTGGTGGCACTTTATTTTCTGCTTCCTCCACTTGCAAATTATGCACCCGTGCTCCCTGGTTTCTCTTCTTAGACCGGCACACTCTAGCGATGTGTCTGGTTTTTTACAAGCGTGGCAAGTTGCATCCAGTGATGTTGCTGGATCCTAAAAATCCTGGGTCCTAGGGACCCATGATTTTCAAATATCTGGGTCCCTTTTTTATAAAAGCAGGTCCCCATTCATAATAATTCAAATTCATATTTTAAAAGAATAAGTGAAACTTGTTTATTTGGAAAACAGAAATGTAATAGTTATTGTTTTGATAATAATTAAATAATGAATAATTAAAACCAGTATTTCCCAATCAAATAAGATGTATTTTTTAAAAACTATTAAGATAATTTTTTTTAACTTTTTTTAATGTAAATGCTTAATTATAAAATAGTGATTATTTGCATTTTCATAAGAATGCTTGTAAATCCCATGTTATATATATTTAACCGCAGTCTGATGCTATAATATCTTTCATATCACTTCATTCAATTTGCTTTTTGAAACATAATTCTGTTAAAAATATTTTTGTCTACTGCCATTTTAATATGATTTCTGGAAATGGAAAAATGAGGGCCAGCCACCTATAGGGTTAAAGGCTTTTCAATTAAAACATCCTCTGGAAGCATACCTAGTGATTGGTTATACTTTAAGAAAATAACAAGTTATTCAAACCTAACATCAGTGCTACTGTGGAACGATGTAACCTTTTAACCAAAACTCTATTTCCCATCTCTAATATAAATTACATTAAAAATAATAAATTTCCATTCTTTTTTTTAATTTTATGTAATAAACAGGTTACGTACAAAATAAATAAATAAACCCCTAAAAAACCCGACAAATTTTACAACATTCTGTACATTTAAAAAGATTCAACATAGATTTTATAAAAAAAAGAGCAAATTTCATTCATCAATTTCAAAAATCATAAAATTTTATGATTATGAAATAATTTACCGAGCAAGTTTGTCTTCTAATTTTTCACGCCTTTTCATTTCAGCCATACGTTTTATTTCTTCTTCTTGTAACCTTTAAGAATAAGAGAAAGAATGGTAAGCATATAATTAACAAACTGATAATATACATACTGTAGCAATGCATCCATGACTGTGGGCAAATCCTGGTTTAATGATAAATTGTGACTTGGAGACTATCAAGCGATTTATGAAAATGTTTACACTTGATTTAAAGATGTAAGATAAAACATTTGCCCATTTCAGGATCTATATTACATGGTAAGTTGAAAACTGTAAAGGCAGGGAAGAATCTAAAGCACAAATTTCAGTTTTGTTCTGTTGTAATGCCACTGGCACAGAAAACTCTTTTGAGATAGCTGCAAGCCACATTGCTTTAAAAATGTAAAAAAAACTTTATGTCATTATAAAAATAAAAGCTGTGTCTCAATTTTTTTTTTTTTTATATTGCTTAGGAATTATAATGTACAAATGAGAAAAAACCTTAGAAAAAGAACTTGTAGTGCTAACAAGTAGTAGTGAACAAGTGCTAAGTTCTATATTTAGATTATAGGTGCAGATTCACAGTCGCCAGTCACCATGTGGCGACTAAATTTTTTGCTTTGGCCACTAACTTTTGATGCCTAAGTTGCAATGTGTTTTACATGGATGTCCCTTTTCCACCTTTTCTACTGTATATATATAACACAAGCGGAAATTTCGTTCCGTTCCTTTATAACTCGAGTTCTGCTGAATGGATTTTGATGGAACTTGCGCTGTTCGATAGATAATTTTTCAGGGAAGGTTTTAGTATAAAACGTATTGTTCTACGTACATTAGTTATAGAATTATAGTAGAAAGTTCTGTTATTATGGCCGAAAAGGTTACCATTGCTAATATTTTGGCGACCATTATAGTTGCAGAAAGAATTGAAAAGGCTATACATCTCGAAAAATAAAAGAAAAAACTGTTGCTAATTTTATTTTTTTTAAAAAAGAAGAAAAAAAGAAAAACAGTTTTGATGAGAGATAATATTATAAAACGAAAATGTTTAATTTAAACATGATTGGGAAAGTTCTTAATGTTTAAAAAAATATTCAAAGAGCATGATTGCTATTGAAACAATATATGGCGATTTATCTTTTGTTTTTGGCGATTTTGATTTTACTTTTGACCCCAAGCAATTTGATTTTAAGCCAAAAGGTGTTCTTTTTTTTTTTGCAGAAATAATTGAAATGGCTATACATCTCGTAAAATAAAAGGAAAAACCATTACTAATTGTATTAAAAAAAAAAAAAAAAAGAGAAAGAAAAGAAAAAAAAGAAAAACAGTTTTGATGAGAGATAATAGTATAAAACGAAAATATTTAATTTAAACAGGATTGAAAAAGTTCGTAACGCTTAAAAAATTATTCAATGTGCAAGATTGCTTTTGAAACAATATTTGCCTATTTATCTTTTGTTCTTGGCGATTTTAATTTTATTTTTGTCCCAAAACAATTTGATTTTAAGCCAAAAGTTGTTTTTTCAAGTGTACGACACCATTTTTGGAGGGTTTTTTTCGTACTGTTCGGTTAGCCGGGCGCAAGTGATATATATGCATGCATATATACACACACATATATATACACATATATCTACACATATACATATATATACACACACATATATATACTCTTATATGTATGAATTTATATATATATATATATATATATATATATATATATATATATATATATGTATATATATATATATATATATATATATATATATATTTATATATGTACATGTGTATATGTATATTTATATATGCTAATCACTGGCGCCCAGCTAGCCGAAAAGTACCCTTTTTTTTACTCAAATGTAAAATATATTAACAGCAATATACTTCTATTTACTTCTACCTTATGTATGAAATTTCTTTCCAGCTGCTTATAACTCCAGTTCTACTGAATGGATTTTCATAGAACTTGCTCTGTAAGATAATTTTTCAGGGAAGGTTTTATTGTATAACATATGGTTCTACGTAGCTTAGTTATATAATCATTATAGGAAGTTCTATAATCAGATAAATCCGATTATGAAAGATTAGCCTTTTTAAAAGATTCTGCCGAATGGATTTCGATAGAACCTACACTGTTAGTTAGATAATTTTCTAGGGAATGTTTTATTATATAACACATCATTTTCGTTGCTCAGTTCTAGAATTATAGGGGGAATTCAAAAATCGGGTGACCTTTTTTTTTTAAACAAATATTATCCTTTTCAAAAAATTCTAATAAACAGATTCTAATAAACGCTACATGATGATGTTTTTCATACTTTTATGTTAGCCGGGCGCAAATCTCGCCAATAGCATTTTTGTCTCGGCAGTAGCAGATTTTATTTTTTGCGTGTTTGAATTAGAAACAATGCTTTGATGATGAAATATACTGTTTTGGTTTATAACATTACTTCTTATTTTTTATTCTTTTGTATTTTTAATGAAATTTGTGAAAGGCGTATGTTTTAAATGTATATAATATGGGTATTTTACATGTATGTATTTTAAATTAAAAGAGCAAGAGGTTTATATTTTAAATGAAATGAATGCAATAGGAATGATGGCGATGGAAGCAATATTTGGCTGTTTCTGACATGCGTCTGACTAACATTTCCTTGCAATTGTTTCAGTAACATATCACAAGAATAATAAAAAAATATATTTGTGGCCAAAAAAGGACCACTCTGAGGACTATCAATAATGTCAGAAATATTGCTAATATTGAATGTTATGATAATATTTCATAGGTCAAACTAATATACCGCTACAATGACAGACATATTTACATCTAGCCGAACCATTGATCCTGATTGGAAAGTAGGTGTAGTTCCTTACCATATGCATTAATTAAGTAGATAAATTACATAATCGGGTCTACAGACATTTTTCGTGAGTCACCGGGTGTTGTTTGGCACATAATAAAACTTAAAAAACGGTTAAGTTGATTCTATGTTTTGAAAATGGACTTATTCCATAATCGAGTCTACGGAGAATTGGGCGCAATTTGGAACAGAATTTGTTTGATAATTTTGGTAATTTTCCGTTATACCAACATCATGCCAAAAAGTACTCTAATGCGCCATTTATTTCAACTCTGAACGTGCAAAGATATATTTCATTTGATTCAAGGTTCATTTGTAGAAACCGACCAGCGCAGCGGGCATAGCTTGCTAGTTTTATATAAAATCTGAGGACTGTCCTCCATAATTACGCGATATTTACCGCATTTTTCCTCTTTTCTATTATCCATATTTAAAAACTATGATTGAACATGGATACCACATTTCTGCTGATCCGCTACTTTCCTATTTTCTTCTTTAAAAAAAAAAAAAAAAAAAAAAAAAAAAAAAAAACTGCAATGTCCGCTAAATCAGGAAAAAAAAAATGTTGATATACATTGCGAATGAACTCTATCGCAGCGGCAGCATACCGCAATTAGCCCAAAACACAGAAAAATTCATGCCGAGAAGAGAAAAATTTTGGTTCTCACTCAATAAATTTGTAGCTCTGGGATTTTTCAGATATGTTCTTACAGGTAGACATAGATATCGGCATGTGACTTTTCCATGAATTAGCGGAACTCCTCGTATTATTATTATTGTTATTGTTATTTTAGATTTCTGCAATATCAGTTCGTTAGTCGGTCATGAAAAGAAATTGGAAATTACCTCAATCGGTCGCGAACTTCATGAAAACGGTCACGAAAAAAATCCCACAAATTTTGTCGATCGCTCACCAAATAAAACCACAAATTTCACCAATCACCCACGAAATAAAACTGCAAATTTCATCAACCAGTCGTGAAATAAAACCGCAAATTTCGTCAATCGATCTCGAAAAGAAAATGCGAATTTCGTCAATCGGTCGCAATAAAAATGCGAAGCTCATCAATCTGTTGCAGAAAAAATTTTTAATTTTGTCTAGCAGTTGCAAAAAAAAATCAGCGATCATTCGCAGAAAAAAACGTAAATTTCATCAATCAGTTGCGAAAAAAATCGTGAATTTCATCAATTAGTCGCGGAAAAAATAGCGAATTCCGCCACGGCGTCGCAATAATAAAATGTGAAAATCGGCGATCGGTGAAAATTGTAATTTATTGTCTGCATAGGGATTAAAAAAAAAATCCTTTAAAAAATCCCCTTGCCAACAAAAGCTTCAAATGAGGCTTATAGCGTTCCATCTTTTTCCATCATCTCTGAATGTCAGAAATTGTTAAATTTATTTTATTAAAATTAAAAACCTACATGAAAATAAATCTTCTCCATATTTTTTTCATATATATTTTTAATTTTTATAGACATATGTTTTGATGCAAATCCCCATGTTGAGCGTTTATTTTCAGCTATGAAAAATACTTTGGGAGGAAAAAAATTATCTATAGAACAAAAAACTTTAGAGAATAGTTTATCCATAAAATATTCAAGCCTTATATTTATACTTACAAACTGTATACAATTATGGGTTATGGCGGGAAGATTCTATAAAATCCTGTCCTACAAATTTAATGGAGAAAAAATATTGTTTTTATGTGTTTGTTTCACGAAGTGGCCACTACATTTTTTGGATTTAGGAGCCACTGGTTCCTTCCAGATTTTGAGAATCCGCACCTATAATTTAGATATAGAAAATTTATCTAGCATAAAAGCAGAATTTACAACCCTTACTTTATTATTTTTTCCTGCAAATGATTCCACTATTCTAGCCAATAACCAGTTACAAACTGGCAAACTGTATTCTTTAAAGACAAACATAGTGCCTAACTTTAAATTATCCTTCTCATAATATAATTTTGTTCTCTGTTGTAATTTACTGAGATAATTATTAGATCATTTTTTCAAGATGTTCTGAATTAATTTTTGCCAAATTTTTAACCTATATTCACTTACAGTTAACAGGTTAGGCTCTGGAATAGCTGTAATAGGCTTTCCAATCAAGAAATGAGTGGGTGTTAAGATGTTATAATCATCTGAATCAGCTGAGAAAGGATAACGCGGATGGGAATTCAAACTTCCTTCCATTACTGTCCAAAATTCCTCATAAGTTAATTTTACATTACCAACTCACGTTTAAGATGTTATTTGACTGACTCAACACCTACCTCCCAAAGACCCCCTGTGATTGGGATACCTTGAAGGAATGAAATAGCAGTCTCATTCAATAAAAATTTGCATAAATCTTCCCTAGAATTATTTACTAATTCCTTCAAACTTTTTAGTTCAATATTACTTTCTGTAAAATTTGTCACATTGTCTGAGATTATTATTTTTTAAACCAAATATATTTTTAGAACCCAAAAAATATTGGAATAAGTGGTATTTTTATTTTATTCGTATTTCTGTCTGAGAAAAGGAGATGTCATTTTAAAACTGGTTTAAAAAAAAATAAAAATAAAAAAAAAAAACACAGAAGAGATGAAAATGAATGTGAATCGACATCCCAGGAATATTTCTTCTGAAATAGTAAATATTAATATTTTTCAAAACCAAAGATATCACAGAACTAGAAAAATACACTGAATAAGTTTATTTTTTTGTTTCTGCCCAGAAACCAGACACGGCATATTAAAAATGTAGCAGAAACAAAAAAAAAAAAAAAAAAAAAAAAAAGGAAAAGGAATCAGAAAACATGAAAATCAACATGGAACCGAACGTTGGAAAATACATTTTTTTGAAATATTATATATATATATTTTTTTTTTTTAAAGGACATCATTAGAAAGAGGAAACTACCCTGAGTAAGTGAATATTTTTTGTTTCTTATATTATCCCCCCCCCCCCCCCCTGCGAAGCAGATACAACAGTTTCGAAATGCAAAAAAACAGAAAAATTGAAAATTGACGCATAATGTAACTTTTTTTATAAATAGTAAATATTAATCTTTTTTTAAACGAAGAATACTGTTGGAACTAAGAAGGTATGGTGAAAATTTTCATGCATTTGTTTTATTTATGTTTACTCTATGGAGGGACCCGGCGATTGCGATTTTAAAATGCAGAAAAAAAATGAACATTTCACTGTCATCTGTGTGAAGGTCTAAGAAAATCCTGTTAAGGCACAGGCACAATTGGCAGAACATCGAAAGCTAGCCATTTTGCAATGTTCATTAAGGTGTTTAATTAATGTCTAGGTTAACTATCAAAAAATTAAAAATCTGAGCCTCAGGTGGTTTCGAACCTGTTTTCACTTATCCTCATACAAATTTTCAGTCCCCTATGTACGGTAAATTTCCCTAACTACCACCGACACACAGACAAACATCTTCCTTTTATTAATACATACAACCAACAATTAAAAAAAGAAAAAGAAAAAAAAAAAGGAGAAATACGTTCTATTATATGTAGGCAGAAGCACCAATGAAAATCAGGAATTTTCCAACAAAATCAATAGAGTTGGTGTCACCATTTTCCTCATTAGATTTCACCACCAAAAGTCATCGGAAAAACTGTGGAGAGGGGGGGGGGGTGTGAGGCAGCAAAAAACACTTAAATATACAGAAAAAGAAGATTTCTAAAAAATATTTAAAAAGTGGAAGATCATGGAAGATTTTCATTCCTGTAGACTGCAATAAAAAAATCAGATATTTATCCATTACAGCCAAGTCTTGCTCAAGACTAATGGCTACTTCATCAAATACTGATGAACTTTTTTTAAGCTCATATAGATTTTTCTCTAAGTTAAATTTTATGCAACTGGAACATCACCATCAGAAATCATTCAGTTCATTGTTTCCCCACTTTGTAAAACTCCTATTATTATTATATTATTTACTGTTTATTTTACAAATTTACTGAAGCAAATTTAAATAGCCTTGAATATTTCCTGAAAACTTGACTGTAAATTTCATTGTTTGTATCTAAAATAGAATGTAGATTTAAGAATCATGGATTTGAGATTAGTAAAATTTAATACAATTTTGAGATAATTTCTGTTATATGACCCGCCCAGCGTTGCCCAGTCCCGTGTAAGGGTCATTCCATGCCAAATCAACCAGTGACTCAACCTGACCATTTTAGATTTTGATGAAACTTACAGGAATCATTCTCCCTGATGATATAAATGAAAATACGCTTTTGTTATTTTTTTATCTCAGTAAATTTTCATACAATTAATTTTTTTAATTTCGAAAAATCATCATTTTTTTTTGGCTTGTATAAATGTTTTCAATTTTGAATGTCTCAAGTTCTATCAGGTGTAGGGAGTTGTTTGACCCCTCATTTTAAAGAGAATTTCATAAGGTTTAATTTGATATGCAAGTTGACTATGCTTGGTTAAAAAAAAGGTAAATTTAATTTAATTTTAAAATAGTGTTTTTTAAAAATTTTGAAAAAAAAAAATATATGTTTTTTGTAATATTATAAACTTTAAATTCTGAAAAGTTTTAGAGTGGGATCTCGATGGGATCAGCAGTTATGTTAATAAAATTAATGTTAAACACCAGTTGGGGCTGGTATTTAAAGTTGGCACCTCGCCAACTTTATGATTGTGCTAAAGATAGTATCGTCTTATTAATTTTAAACATTATTTTTTTATAACTGCTGATCCCATTGAGATCCCACTCTAAAACTTTCAGAATTTAAAGATTATAATATTACAAAAAACATATACTTTTTTCAAAATTTTTAAAGAACACTGTTTTAATTTTTTTTTAATTTAAATTTTTTAAATTATTTTTTTTAACCAATCATTGGAACTTGCATATCAAATTAAACCTTATAAAATTATCTTTAAAATGAGGGGTCAAATGACTCTCTACGCCTGATAGAACTTCAGAAATTTAAAATTGAAAACATCTGTACAAGCCAAAAAATGATGATTTTTCGAAATTAAAAAAATTAGTTGTATGAAAATTTACTGAATAAAAAAATTATAAAAGTATATTCTCATTTGTATCATCAGGGAGAATGATTCCTGAAGGTTTCATTAAAATCTGAAATAGTCAGGTTGAATATTGAAAATGTTTGGTTGATTTGATGTGGAATGACCCATAATAAACTTAAATCTCTTAAAAGTCAAAACTCTGGTCCGGTCTCCGATGGCTCCAGCACCGTATATGAGGCATGCACATACACTCTGAAAAATCTTTTATTTCCACCTTCCACCACCAGGGGAGCATTCTGTTTTAAACAAACCTCTTTCCGAACGAACCTCTGACAAAGGTCCATGCTATCTACGGCATCGTACAGTAGATGTGCTACAAAATTGAGCTGGTTTGGAGAGGATCGGAACATTATTAGCCGAGTTATTGAAATAAGGCACAGTTAGAGAAAATAACCTTGAGGGAGATACTGGGGGGAGGGGAAGTTCAGATGTCCTTCAGCAAATGACTAATTAGGAGGACCACTTGGTATCTTAAAAAATTCGTTCATTTGGTTAAGCTAGGAACATAATTAGAAATTTCTCGTAGACTGTTATTAGGAAATAGTGGTATCTGCTACTCATAAATTTATTTTAATGTTATAGAGGTTTATTATTAAGTTAAATACGATATTTGGAATCAGTTGCGCTGAAATCGGTAAATTAGTTACTGAGATATGGAAACAGGGCACAGTTAGAAAAAAAGCCTTGAGGGAGGTGCTGGGGGAGAGCAGATGTTCAAGTGCCTTTCAGAAAATGATAAATTAGGAGAACAACCATGCATCTTTAAAGATTGATTCATTTGGTTAAGCTAGGAACTTGATTTGAAATTTGGCTTAGACTATTATTCAGAAATACTGGTAACTGCTTTCTAGAAATACACCCTGAAGCTATGAATGCTGATTTTTATGATAATTTAGCAAAATGGAACTGGTTTGGAGAAGTTCGGGACATTATTAGCAGAGTTATGGAAATAAAGCACAGTTAGAGAAAAAACCTTGATGGAAGCGCCGCGAGGAGGGGTGCGGTCAAGTGCTCAACAACAAATCACCAACTTTGTTCGTATGCATCAACTGAAAACCGGCTGTGTACTATTATTAGGAACATAAACTTAATTTTTACGAAAACTGTTATTCTAAAATAGTGTCTCTATATAAAACAGCAATTAAATGCTACGGGTGAAGCTAAAAATGTTAAATTTGTTAAATGTAATTAGATCTGTTAAAATCAGAGCAGTAGATTTGGATTTATTAATAAGGGAGATCAATTAAGGAAAAAGTCTCAACCAAGTGGCATGCGGTAAAGTAAAATAAATACAATATTTAATAAAAAGTCGTTTACACACACCCTTCTCCATCACTGCAAATATAACAAATAATCTGTTAAATAAAGTTTTCTGTATTAATAATCTCTATCATAATAATATATATCATGTAAAAAACAAACCCTTAAACTCAGCTAATTATTCATTGAGTTGATAAAATCCTTTAAAATTAAGTTTTTAGCATATGGCAATGGTTAATAATTAAGTTGATTGTCTATATATCACATAATCTCTGATCCATCAATTTTAAACACTCGACTCACAATTGCATTGATCCCTACCTTAATTTATTTAATGACTTCTGCAGAGACTCTATACAACCAGCCAACTGAATAAAAAAAAGCATATTTTTGATGAGATCTCTTTGTAGATTTTAATTTTTCGGTAAATAATTAAAATATTAAAATTCTGAGACTCAGGTGCATCAGGAGAAGCCTTAGACTATCACACATAAATTTTCAAACTTTTAGGTGCGCTAAATTTCACTAGCCATCGCCAACAGATAGACATACAGACACAAATACACAGAGAGCGATTTTGTCTTTTATTAGTATAGACTAGCTGACCCACACGGCATTGTCCGGGCCCATGATAAAATTAAACGAACCTAAAGTTTGTATAATTTTATATCTTTAACCTGATTTAGTATGAAATTATTTATTTAAAAGTGCTGTGCATGCGAGGAAAATCCTCTATTTCAACTTTCAGCTGATAGAGGGTGCATTCTGATATAAACGAACCTACGACATGTGTTCCCGCCGCCTACGGCATCGTACAGTAAGCATGCAGCGCACACGCTGCAAAATCTTTTAGTGCCACCTTCCACCGTCAGGGGGCACACTCTGTTACAAACAAACCACTTTCCAAATGAAACTCCGAAACCTCCAGTACAGTATAGCAGACGTGCTGCGAACACACTGCAAAATCCTTTAGTTCCACTTTCCACCGCCAAGGGGTGCTATTTGTTCTATACGAACATTCGACATGGGTACCCATTGCACTCAACAACGAATCATATACTTTTATTGTTGGTATTAATCAAGTAAATACGGATTGTGTACTTTTATTAGGAACATAAATTTCATTTTTACGAAAATCGTCATTTGAAATTTCCGTTGTTTTCTATATATAACATTTATAAAACGCTACGGGAGAAGTTAAAAATGTTAAATTTCTTCAATGGAATTTGTTTTGTGTAAATCAGAGCAAGGCATTGTTAACCCCTCCCTCCCCATACCGAAAATGTAATGAATAATTTGTTCAAGAAAACCACTTTCCCCTACATTAATGCGATCATTAAAAAATAATTATATTTTTCTGATAATTAGAACATAATAAAGATGCTATGCTAAAATAGCTGCCAGATGGCACTCCTTCCCATCCTCAAATTCAAATCTATATCTTAATTAGTTATCTAAATTTTTGTTTGTTAGAAAAAATCGGCAATTATTTCCTTTCATTTTCGCAAACTAAATGGAGGGATGGGCAAGAGAAACAGATCTCTTTGTAGTTCAGTTTTTAATGAAACCTGATCCCTGTTTGAAGCTTTGCCGGGTTTTTTTTTTACTTGCACCGTTAGATTTTTGCAAAAATTAAGGAAAATTACCGGCCGAATTTTTCAAAAACTGCATTGTCGGATGCAGAAAATTCTTTTACTCATAAATTTTCAAATCGATATCTTAATTAGTTTTTTTCTAAATTCGCTAATTAGTAAATGAATTTCGAATTTGTTCATTTCCGCTTGCAAATCGAGAACAGGAGTGCTTTTCTTTAGCCATTTTGATAAAAAAGATAGCATTTTTGAGGCGATGTTTAATGAGATTCTAATTAATATCTAGGCTAACTATCAAAATATTAAAATTCTGATTTTCAGGTGCACCAGGACAGGTTTCGGACTGCCTAAATCTAAATTTTCAGGCTTCTAGATGGGCTAGATTTTCCAAGCCATCGCCAGCAGACACACAGAGTGAACCTTTAATTTATTAGTATAGATAATTACATATATTATTTCTTTAAGGAATCAGTAACCAGCAATATAAATCCTTGCATTTTATTTTTATAAAGGAAAAAAATAGCCAAATATTTCCACTGATTCTTTAAAATTTTATTTCGTTTAAAAAATATTTTTATAAAAGAAAAATGAAAGATGAGATAATACATACATATTTGTTTTTAAAAAAATCTGCAATCAAGAATATATATAAAAGTTTCTAATCAATATGAAATTAAAGCAAACTAGATTTCAAAATTATTAAAAAAAAAAAAAAAATCATTCATTACTTTTGCCTGGCATGAGTTATTTCTTGGCCTGTTTTCCTTCGGGTCTTTTCTCTTTCTAAAGCTTCTTTTTTCTCTTGTTCAGCTTTTTCAGCACGCCTTTGTCTGATAATAGTTTCGAGTCTATTGCATACAGAAGAATGTAATTAGATAAAGCCTTCCAACTAAATATTTTTTCTATTAGGTGTGTTCAAATGAAACCCGTTCGAAGCGTTCAAATTGACGAGTTGGTGCTTAAGTTGGGAAATGAGCAAGTAATGTCATATGTATGCCGCATGCATTATGTTGCGAAACTGTCATTCTGTTTTCGTTTTTTGTAAATGGCCGTATGTTAAATATAGCTGGAGAAAACATCCAAAGCAGACCAACTTTCAGTAATACAGTTTTTATTGGCAGATGGTTGCAACCCTGTTGACGTTCATTACGAAATGGTTGCTATATACGGAGAAAAGTGATTATCAAAAACAACTGTTACAGATTGGTCGTGAATATTCTGCAACGGTCATGAGGACATGACAGATTTGCTGCATCCTGGTCAGGTGCATAAAGTTGTTACCAAGGAGCTGATTGCAGATATTAACACTGCAGTCAAGATGAACCAATGACGAAGTATTCGGGACTTGGCAAGTGAATTAAACGTTCAAGCAACAACTAAAATCTTTCTTTGCCGACGGCTTCCCAAACAATGGGATGCATGTCTCAACGCCATGGGTGACTTTTTCTAAACAAATGTGTATGTTGTACTTAATATATACTATTCTTTCTATTTTATTCAGTTTTGTGTTTCGTTTGTTAGAACTGTCAAACAGGTTTCATTTGAACACGCCTCAAAAAATTAGAACATATATTAAAAAATATATATAGACATACCTATTACTCCCTACAGAACAACTAATAGCTAATAATCAGATTTATATTTAAAAAAAAAAAAAAACATTTAAAAAATTAATCTTTTAATCGAAAATAATGAAGACCTTCATTTTTGTGATACACAAATATATATTTTTTTTTTTTAAGATGTATGAAAAATTCTTATTACTATCTATAAAAATATGCTTCCAACACTAAAAGAAAGTATTTGGTTACATTTTATTAACAAAAACAAAAACAACTAATTGCACAAAAGCTCAAACAAAAGTTTTACATGAGAAAAGAAATAAAAACAGCAAATAAAATGTTGATTTTATTTGTTATCAAGTATTCATGTTGAAATATCTCTGCATCATGTAGTTTTTTGGGAAGATTTTTTTAAATAAGTATCTTATTTTCTTAAGTTGTATTGTCTAATATTTATTTTAAAGGATATCTATAGCTGAAACTTGTATTAGTTACATCATTTAAGAAACAATTATTTTTATCCTACAAGAAAAAGCACAATTTAACTTTAGATAAAATGTATTGCTACTTGTGTATATAATTTTATAAGAAATTCAATTAAAAAAAAAAAATCCCTCTAATATCTATTATTCTATGTAATTTTATAGTAATAATCTATCTAAGAAATAATTAAAAATCCCTCTGGAGCTCTAAAATTACAAAATAATTTAAGCATTCTTAGAAAAGTCAAGACAGAATTTATAAGTAGGTGGACAAACGAGAAACTTACACAAATACATACCAAGGTCCATACCCTTCTAATTTTCTTTTTCAGTATAAAACGTATTAAATTAGCAATAAAGATCAAATTACCTTAAAATGTTATTACAATTTAATAATGCCTTAAAAATGTTCAAATTTCATCACAATAAAAAATATACACACATATAGTATTCTGAGGTTGAAATGTAATTTGAAGAATTCATATACAAATTTTAAAAAGTGGTAAACAGGATTGCGAAAAAAGCCACACCTGTGGCTTTTTTGGTTTTAACTAACTCTTTTGTGGTGAAGATTGGCTTTTATTCAGTGAAGCATTTTAATTATAAACTGTACAGTTTTAAGTATTTTTTAACTAATTTTAAAAACATTTTATTGAGAATTTAATAAATAACATATTTTCTCAATAATGAAGGGATTAATATTGGAATAACATATACATGGAGCTACTAGTGATTTGTAGTCAGAATTGCAAATATATCAACTAAATTTTAAAAAGGCATACAAATTGCTCTGTTTGATTTACATTGACCTTTAAAACTTTTTTTTCTACTTTCTTCTATCGTTACAAGTATTGGATTCATGAAAAATTTCATCTTCCAGTTTTACACGGATTTATACATTTTAGAAGGTCCTGAGCACGATTTGGCTGTTTTTAGAAAGTATCTGTCTGTATACAACACATATTTTGTGGGCACGTCTCAAGAACTATTGCACAGAATTTCACCAAACTTCATATTCTGTTAGACCTTAACATAAATAGATCCTTATTAGGTTTCGGTGTATACCACCCAACTGTTATGATCTGTTGTTTACAATTTCAGTGATAGCTATATCTAAAGAATGAATAGATTGTCATTTAATTTTGGTTGGAGATAATTTAATTTATGAAGAAGAAAGTTTTGTGATGGCCACAACAAATGAGTTTAAATTTTACTGCTTTAAATAATTAATTTTTAGGACAATAATTTTTAAGTTATATATTTTGCTACTTAACTAATTTTAAAGGCTATTGATATGTAATACTCTTATTTTTTTTCCTTAAATATTTAAAATCCTACATAAAGCCTTTTAATAAAAAACACTACTTTTCACCATTGAAACAGTTATAAGGAATGTGATATGCATGAATAACTCTTTTGAATAGCAAAAAGTATTTCAATACTTTATTTTACCAAGTTTTATTTTGAATATATATATATATATTTCTCTCTCTCTCTCTCTCTCTCTTTTTTTTTTTTTTTTTTTTTTCCAAACACATACATGTACTAAAATCTCTTCAAATATTATCTCCTTCCTAATTCCTCTTTCAACATTGATCATTCTATGATTTAATCTCTTCATATAGATCTGCAGAAAAACTTTTAAAATATATCACTTTTGTAAGTCATTAGAACCTACTGATTACTAACTAAACATGGATGTTCTCAAGTCATATAATTTCATCTATTAAATACATACAAATTATAGCCTAAACGTCAATTGAGGCTCACTGTGGAGACCCGAAAAATTTTTGGTTTCCGTCTGTCTGTTCTGCGATAACTATCGTAAAAATTGTCCTATTAGGTTGATTTTTGGTGGGTAAGTTTGTGAGGTACCCGGAATTAGCTGTACAGTTTTTAGTTACATTTGGTTCATCCGTTCGAAAAATATAGAACATTTCTTTTTAGATCATAATGCTTTACTATGGGAATGCAGAAGATTTTCAAATTTCATTTTTAACTGAAATGAAAATCACATATTTTAATAATGGATTTCTACATAAAATTATTAATGCTAAATTTTTTATATGAAGCTTTTAAATATATCGAATAGCTTTGAAAATTTGCTGATACATTCATTAGAATTTAGAAATTGTTTAAATTATTGGAAATTTGTTTGCATCTGTTTGGGAAATATAAAATTCATATTTTTTACAAATTTTAAAATGCATTTTTTTTTTTACTTTGCTCTTTAATTTATTAGTTGCTTAGCAACCATATTTCAAAGAATATAAAAATAATAAAATTCAAGTAACAGACTATTTTGCTGCAATATTTTATTATCAAAATAAATTATTTTTGTATTCTATTGACATAAATGAAGAATTTATTTTAATACAAGTTTATTATTTTTATCTAAAAAGTTACATGAATAAGAAGTTTATAAGAATTTCAGAATATCATTGCATAAACCGTGTTTAATTTAATGCTTCTAATTTCTGAAACCTCCGAAGTATTTTATATGCCTATAAATATGTATGTAATATAAAAAATAAAATAAATTGCGGATTGTAAGATGGGACATGAGATTAAAAAACAATGACTGTTAAAAGCTGAATTTGAGTCTCCTGATCTGCAGATTTACTAGAGTTTAGTTTTAATCAATTTGAAAAGTAAATCTCAGTGCATAAAAACAATGTTTCCTTTTTTATGTGTGGTGATTTGTCATAGTTTAATAAAATATAATTTTTACAATGTATAGTATATGCAGAGCTATGTAATATAGTTTCAAAACACAATCTTGGAGTCTAATTTTATGCATTCTCCACTTTGAGTATCTATTTTTCTTTTAGATATTTTGCCTTTATAATTCTCTTCTAGCAGTTATAAAGACTTGCTTATTTTGATAAAGTTTAATAAAGGTTTATGAATGCATTAAAAATAAATTATTGCAAATTTAATGTGAATCAACTGCAACTTTTTTTTTTTTTAACCTTGCTGCTTTACTAGAAGAATTACCAGCTTTTTTTGGTTTGGCTAAGATCTGGTAATTCTGGTGGTAAAGAAGTAAGAAATAGAGAGAAGTAAATACACTTTAATAATAAATAAATAATAACATTTTATCAATACAATATCAACACAGCAAATAATCATCAAGCTATGCTCGGTCTGCCCAGGTGCTTAAAATTAATCATACAAGATAAAACAAAAAAGCAATTACTTTCTCATTTGTTCCATTTTTTCTTCTTCAGATAACGGCTTTATTTCCTCAGTAGATTCAGAAAATGTTTGATGACCAGTCTTTACAGCATGAAATTCTATCTCAGAGTCAGTTCGGAATTTTTTGTTGCACCTAAAATGCATGACCATGTTTAAGGAAATAATATTATATTTTCTTAGAACAGTTTCTACAGCACCTACATATTCATTTCAGGTACTTATTTGTTTATTCAAGATCACATTTTCTAAATCCTAGGTGCTTAATTTATTAATAATTTACTGTAATTGACTGATAATAACATTAAACAAAATTAGCTGATGAAGAAATTCAGCATTAAAAATCTTAAACCATACTTAAGAAATAAGTTTTTCTTAAAGCTAGTCTGGTAAAACTAATTATTGTTTATTTAATGCAACATTATTATAATTTAATAATGTGCATGTGTAAATATTAATGATAGGTGATATATTAATGATATATAATAAATATTAATGTAATATTAATGATAACTATAATGATTTCCATTATAGTTTTACTTTCTTAGAGATTTAAGCTATACAGAATGACTTTGGGTCAACAATTAAGCTTAAATTATTTTATAATAATTAAACTAACTTTAATAATTTTGTTGTAATTAAATAAACATTTATGATTTTCTGATAATTAAATATGTAATTATAATTTTGTTACATTAAATAAGTGCATTTCATATTAATAAAATAGAAGTTCTTTGATCATTATTGAACAAACATATGCATGTTTTTTTTTCAAAAAATCATATTAGTAGTCTGTGGGATTTAATTATGAATTTAGTAACCCATGAAGTTTGACAGGTACTGCTACACTATAGTACACCATTATGTCCTAGTCAGAAATTAGTAAATTAGTTTAAAACTTAACATAATTTTACATAATACATGCAATACATATATATATAACTTACTCATCACATTTTATACATTTAGCTTCAGCAGCCAGCTCCTCAGTTAACTCTTGCAATTGCTCAGCATCACTTTTAGTAGAACCATTACGTTCACCAGTTTCATCACCTAGTAATAAGAAAATGTATGTACGAGGGGGGACCCAAAAATAACCAGAATTTCTTTATAAGTTAATCATGTAAACAGTAAATATTTTGAATATTACTTTATTTTTTAATTTCTATCCTTTTTTTAATTAATTAAAAAAAGCAACCAAGTTTTACATAAAGGTACTATACTTTAAATTTTTGCTTTAAAAGCATTTTTTTTTTTTTTAATTTGGTCTCTTTTTACTGAACAACATATTTAGTACATATATTTATTTATTTCAAATTGTTCCCAATACAGGTTAGAAAACCGATTTATCAGTGTTGCTATAACTACAAGTATAAAAAAATATATCAACTTCTTGAAAATAACTCAAACAGACTGGTTTATTAAATTCATGTGAAAATTCAATGTTTTCTCTAAGAACATCAGACACAAATTCATTTAAACTGAGCAATGGTATTGAATAAAATACATATGGAAAGTACACACACACACATACATATATATATATATGTATTATTATATCTTAATATATATGTATGTGTGTGTAACAAATTGAGGAGAGATGGTTAGAAGAATAATTTGACTTGAGACCTCACTTGAACTAAAAAACTCTATTTATTGTCCAGTTTGAAGCTAAGATGCGGTCGCGAATCTGCCGGAGGCCCTGAGAAACCATATTTTTCCTTAAATCACATTCTGGAATTATTAGAGTAGGCTTAAATCTAAAAAAAATAATAATAACTTAACTGTATGTGGGAGCATAAGAGCTTCGTTAAAAATTTGGAATATTTTCCAGCAGGGGCCCAAAGATGTCAATCTGGAAGGATAATTTCACATTATTGATTAATTAGCTCTTGATTGATGTCTGGGGCTTTATGACAAAACAAGACTTGGCTAAGACCCGGATGCCACTAACTGTAAATGCATGCAAGATGCATAAACTCAGCACATTTTAAATTAATGTTGGTATGAATTTGAATTCTGAAAGTAATAAATGTTGGGCTGAGAAACAAAGTTACAAGTGGTAAAAAAGGTTTTGAAGATAAGATTTAAAATTAGAAAAAGAAGACGGGAAATTTTAATTTAAATTTTGAATTTAAAAAAGGTACTTTTTATCATTTCATATCCCTCCCCCCCTTTCCAAGATGAGGTTCACCAGATTTGCCTGTGAAACTCCCAGAAGATCGAGAATACAAAGTTATCTAAGGAGTTTTTATATGCATAAGCCTCGAGGTTAAAGTTAAATTTACAGTTAATGTTGCTGGGACATGAGGGCTAAATTTTGCTGCTGGAAATGAAGATTTAAAGTTTAAATTTTGAAGCCTAAAAATTAAGGAATGAAATTTAAGATATGAAGTTTTTAGGCTTGTGGCATAAGATTTAAGGTATTTAGGTTTGAGAATTGTTTGGTTATGCTCTTGAGACAACCTGATCAAAGTTTACATATAAAAACTTGAAATATATAACAAGGACATAAAACATAAGAAATATATGAAAACAACAATAACACAAGAAATATATATATATATATAAACAATAATAACACAAGAAATATATGAAAAAATTAATAAAAATAATATATTGTTTTATATTAATGGCTATAAATTTGTTGTTTAAAAGTCCTCAGGCCAATACTTTTGTGTTATTTTTTTTTAACTTCTAAAGCACATAATTTTATATACAATCAAATTTCATGAAAAATATAAATTTATCGCACAAATATAAAAATATCAGAAAATACACATAAACATATGAAAAAAAAAAAAAAAATAATAATAAAATTATTTTACATAATTATATGGGGACAGAAATTATACAAATTCTTTTCATGTATTTTAAGATGTATGCCAAGTCCTGTATTGAGTCTCTTATGACATGAGTTGTTATGATTTCCAAAATATTTGAAATTATATTACTGAAAATACGAAACTATACTGATAAATGCAATTGCTAAAAAATGAGAGTTTCATGTACAAAATATTCATAGTAATCAAAATGAGAAAAGGAGAAAAAAATGAAAAACGTTTCCCTACATTTTTTCAATGTGAAAATATTAAAAATATGCAGACATACAGAATTGTTAAAATAAAAAGAATATATAAATATTTTAAAATAATATAACATAAGAATAGACAATACAGGGTGTAACATACGAAAGTGTAACATACGAAATTTATTTACTTGTTAGGTAAGTAGTGTTATCCTAAAACTCAGAGGGATTTTTGGATTTAATCCTAAACCGTTGAAGATTTTAGCAAACCCTAAACCTCAGGGAGGTTTTAGCAAAAATAAAAAAATAATAATGGCTTTTAAAATGTAAAAAAGAAAATGTAAGAAGAAAAATGAGTATGATGTTTATTGTTTTTTATTTTATTTATTTTTTTTTTTTATTTTTTTTTTTGTGAAGATGTATCGATGCAATTTAATTGTAAGATAGAGAGTTTACTGCTTGCGAACTGAGATGTATTTGTTTTTCACAGTGGCAACAGTAAATCAGAGTCACAGTTTAATAAATTACTCTGCATCTCACTGTTAGCTCATTAAAAAAAAAATTGTGATCTAGCTAATTAAAAACCAAAAAAACATTTTTCCTTATTGAAGATTTAAAGCCAGAATGCTCTGAATTTTACTTGCTAGTCTTTCTATTTGAACAGCAAAAAGCTTTTAATTATTAAAGTGTTTTAATACTGGAAAAGAAAAATATAAACAAAATAAAGTAATATACCCTAGTTTAAATCAAATAGGACAGTGCTTCAGTTTTTTTAGTGTATGGCAACCTGTTGATAATTTTATTTAATGAAATCATCCAGAGATTTTTTTTTTTTAAGTACCAAATGCTTAGATAAACAGAAACTTACATTTCTCCACAGCAGATGTTTTTTCTGCATTTTCAAGCTCATCTTGATGAGCCAGTAACCTTTAAAAATAAAAAGACAACAATTAAAAAACAATAAATATTGATATCCATTACACTAGGTAATGTTTAAAATTAACATAGCATTACAACAGCAATGGAAATGTATTTGGCTATAGTAACCCTAACTTATTAAAATGAAATGGAAAGAAAAAAAAACTTAACAAAATCTAATCTGGTTTACTATAAACTTGACTATTAGACTATTGAGAAATGAAACACTATGTGTGATGATGCAAAGAAATCAGTGTCTGTAAATATTAAAAAAATATCTGATATTTTGATATATATCCGATAGTTTTTATATATATCTGATACTTTCAAAACAGACAACTTATCGATGATTAACATTTTCCATATAAATTAGAAACTAAAACATACTGTACTCAGTGTGAAAGTTTAAAAAAAAAAAACTATATTCTAAATCTATCTTTTTTTTTCACTTATGTAACAAAATTGAAGATCAAGTAATTGAAAACAGTTACAATTGGCTTTTTACACTCACAAAAAACAATCTGTAGGATTTAGTATCAAATATCAAGAAAATTTTATCATGAGAGACGGTAGTTTCTCAAGTGAAGCAGCAAAAAACCAAAAACTGAAAGCCCAAAACCGAAGATTCCGTCACTCTTATATATACAGCTAGAAGGACATCAAAGGAAAATCTAAACGCCGACATTTAATATCTCAGCAAATATAAAGGCATACTGTTCAGATTTTTTCACAGTACCGTAAAATCCTGTTAATCCGCCCCCCTAAACACGACGGAAAATCGTAAAATAAGCCAGGTAGGGGGGGGGGGCGCTTACACGGTATTAAAACTGTAGTATGTGATATTTATGGATGGTGGGGGGGGGGATGCTAATGGCTGACCATCACAAAGCATGCATTATTTTAATAAAGTAAAAAAAGAAAACATTTTGAAAAAAAAAATGATAGAAAAAATAGAAAAACAGTATAACTTCACGATTAATGGCGATTTCAGATTATAGAAAATTCTGGATTTCAGAAGTTTTGAAACTGGAATGCATTTAGATAAATAATAACACTAATATCTGTCATTAATATGGTAACAGAAAAATAAAAGGAACTTAATAATTTAAAATAATTAAAAAACACTGAGAAATTGCAGTTGAAAATGTCCTGAAGTAATTTCGAGAACTAGTAACATTTTATGTGGTGTCGCCATCTGTTGTAAGTTAGGGAGATTAAATAACCGTTTTTTTTTTTAAATCATGATTTCATATCTATAAATGCTAAATAAATTATACAAGTCACAAAAATTGAGAACATATAGAACGAATTGGTAGTGTTGCAGATTATTAAAACAAAAAACATTACTACCACAAAGATAGCACAAATTACGCTATGAATTCGACTGTGTATCGATAATTCGATTGATCTGATGAATCAATCGATATTTTTTTTTGTGATTGGTTTTCATAATAATGTTAAGTACAACTATAAATTCTTTAATAAAATAAATAGATTCTCTTTTAATCAAAATATTTTCCACACAGCATCAAATACACATTTTTTTAACTTATTTTATGAGAAACTTTCACTATCGATATTTGTATTACCTTCATATCGCCATGGAGATAAATTTACAGCAAAACTAATGTTTGGTTATATTGCTTTTTCAAATCGACAATGTGTTTGTACATGTTTGCGATATATCACAGAATCGTCATGCTTTTCTGATCCGTCGAAAAAAAAAAACACTCGGGAGATAAAATTTTTGGTGTTGATCTTGACGTGCACGGCGAAATTTCTTTTGGGGGAGGGCGCTTTCTTGGGATTTTTTGAATTTTCCAATTTGTTTACAAAGTGGGAGGGGGGCGCTTAATCAGGAAGGGCGGATTAACGGTATTTTACGGTATTTTATGGTAGTCTTATATCTATGGTCTAACTCTATTCTGAAATTTATACATTTCTACTTGCAGCAGATTTTAAGACTTGGAAGTCCATTTTTAACTAAATTTCTGTAAACGTAAGGGAATCATACCTGTTATCTCCAAAACGGCTCAGACGATTTGTTTAAAATTAATATATTATATTAGTCGTTTTTAGATGAAGCGAATATTGTTTTGCTAACGTAGGAAAACTCTTGTTTTCTATATAATCCACTTTTAATATTGGACTATATTCCTATGCTTTTTCCCATAAGAAAACATGGAACCGCTTTACTACTTTTTCCTATGTGAGAATTGGCTTTATGTTTCCTTCGTACCATCGATTACATTTGTTGTTTTGTTGCCATCTACTGGCAAATTATTTAGACATATTCTGTTTTAATGTTATTTGTTATTATTAATTATTATAGATTCATTCGCTTATTATATATATATATATATATATATATATAGCTTTTATATTTTACATTTTTCTGTTTTTAAAAATAGTTGTTGTGCCTTACGTCGTGCTTTACTTAAATTATTAGTGAAATGGAGTATGCAGTAAATGCTAGCAAATGCAGACTACTGCATTTGAAAAATATTTTTTCACATTTCTACTATTAAGTAAAAATTTATTTCATCTCAAAGTTAAGTTCAAATATTATGTTGAAAATCAAAATTTTATCTGCATTAATGATTAATATATGAGCAAAAATTGTATTACATATATATATATTATATATATATATATGTCCCCCAAAGCAGAATATGCTTAAAAGTGCGACGTACGTCGCAGAACAATGAACTTCTCTGCAGAACATTTCAAATTCTCATTTTCAACAAAATTCAGCATTCATTCGTTGGAAATAGCATAAAAAAACACAATTTTCTCCAATCGGTCGCAAGAAAAAACTGCAAAATTTGTCAATCGGCAGAAACAAAATATCGCAAAATCTGGCTATCGGTTGCGGCTAAAAAAAACGCTAAATTAGTCGATCCGTTATGGGAAATCCCTTGATTTTCATCAATCGGTTACAAGATAAAGCGACAAAATTTTCCAATTGGTAAAAAGAAAATAACACTAATTTCGCCTATCAGTCATAGGTTAAAAAATAAATGCGAAATTCGTCAGTGAAGAGTTAGAAAATATCTCGCAATTCTTCAATCAGTCGTGGGGAAAAACTGCAGAGTTCGATGATCAGTTCCAAAAAAAAAAAAATTCGTGAAGTTTGCCAGTTAACCAAGAGAAAAATCTCAAAATATTGCAAAAATCGTCAATCGATTATGAAAAAAAAAACGTGAAATTCGTCATTCGATTGAAGTAAAATCGTTAAATTCGTCATTTTCTTGGTTTCTGTGTGTGTTAATGCTTTACGAAATGTCTTTAGCATTTCTATACAAGATGAAATTGCACTACTACATATACAAGAAAATCTTCCTGTGTTTTACTTTTTATTCCCGCAGAACATTTTTGATCAGCTGAAGGTTCGTTGCAGAACATTGCAAAATATTCTGCTTTAGGGTATATGTCATATATTTTTTTAAATAATCATTTCATTTATAATGCAAACAAAATGGGTAAAAGTTAAGCTCTTTAAAATTCAAAACACTAAATTATTACAATTAAAAATTTTCATAGTTAATAAATATATTAACACAAATAATAATAATATTTTTCAATCTATTTAATTTTATATAAACTTGTATAACTTAAAGTTTAAAAAGTTTTTCCTGAATTACATGCTGAATTTCTCTTATTTTAAAAAAATTCCTAACGAAAACTACATGAAATTTTTATTATTGAAAAACCTAATTTTATTCCGTAAGTAAATTGCAACTATTAATTGCTTTATTATGACTGAAAATTACTTTTTTCACATTATTTTATTAAATTACAATTGTTTTTCCACTACACTAGGGGTGCACAACCTGTGGCCCGCGATCGGATTACTGGTGGCCCGCGGATCAATTTTGCCGATCGGGTGCATAACAATCGCGAAATTTTCCTAATTTCGCCGATCGGAAGCATGTAATAATCGCGAATTTCAACTATCGGGTGTGTAAAAATCGCAAATTTTGCCGATCGTATGCGTAAAAATCGCAAATTTTGTCGATCGAGTCAGTACAAATTGCAAATTTTGTCGATAAGGTGCGTATAAATCGCAAATTTTGTCGATTGGGTCCGTAAAAATCGCAAATTTTTCCGATCGGGTGCGTATAAATCATTACTTTTGTCGATCGGGTGCATGTAAATTGTAATTTTCGCCGATCATCTGCGTAAAAATCGCAAATTTTGCCGATTAGGCGCTTAAAAATCACGAATTTTGCCCGATCTGGAGCGTAAAAATTATCAATTTTGCCGTTCGGGCACGTAAAAATCGCGAATTTTGCCGATCGGTTGTGAATAAATCATAAATTTCGCCGATCACCTGCATTAAAATAGTGAATTTTGCTGATCCGGCCCGTAAAAATCGAGAATTTGGCCGATCAGATGCGTATAAATCATAAATTTCACCGATCGTGTGCGTAAAAATCGAGAATTTTGCCGATTGGGAGCGTATAAATCATTACTTTTGCCGATCGGGTACATGTAAATTGTGAATTTTGCCGATCGGGAGCGTATAAATCATTACTTTTGCCGATCGGGTGCATGTAAATTGTGAATTTTGCCGATCGGGCCCGTAAAAATCGCGAATTTTGCTGATCGGGTGCATATAAATCATAAATTTCTCCGATCACCTGTGTAAAAATCGTGAATTTTGCCGATCGGTTGTGAATAAATCGTAAATTTTGCCGATCACCTTCATTAAAATAGTGAATTTTGCCGATCACCTTCATTAAAATAGTGAATTTTGCTGATCCGGCCCGTAAAAATCGAGAATTTGGCCGATCAGGTGCGTATAAATCATAAATTTCGCCGATCGTGTGCGTAAAAATCGCGAATTTTGCCGATCGGGAGCGTATAAATCGTTACTTTTGCCGATCGGGTGCATGTAAATTGTGAATTTTGCTGATCGAGAGCATATAAATCGTTACTTTTGCCAATCGGGTGCATGTAAATTGTGAATTTTGCCGATCGGGCCCGTAAAAATCGCGAATTTTGCCGATCGGGTGCATATAAATCATAAATTTCTCCGATCACCTGCGTAAAAATCGTGAATTTTGCCGATCGGGTGTGTAAAAATCACGAATTTTGCCGATCGGGAGTGCATAAATCATTACTTTTGCTGATCGGGTGCATGTAAATTGTGAATTTCGCCAATCGTCTGCGTAAAAATCGCGAATTTTGCCAATTGGGTGCATAAAAATCACAAATTTCACTGATCAACTGCGTAAAAATAGTGAATTTTGCTGATCCGGCCCGTAAAAATCAAGAATTTGGCCGATCAGGTGCATATAAATCATAAATTTCGCCGATCGTGTGCGTAAAAATCGCGAATTTTGCCAATCGGGCGTGTATAAATCGTTACTTTTGCTGATCGGGAGCATGTAAATTGTGAATTTCGCCAATCGTCTGCGTAAAAATCGTGAATTTTGCCAATTAGGTGCGTAAAAATCACAAATTTCGCCGATTAGCTGCATAAAAACCATGAATTTTGTCAATCGGGCACGTAAAAATCATGAATTTTGCCGTTCAGTATAGGTGCAGATTCCCAAAATTTGGAAGGCGTCACTGGCTCTTAAACCCAAAAAATCCAGTGGCCACAATTGTAAAACAAACGCATAAAAACAATAGTGTTTATATAGGGTAAAAAAAAAAAAAAAAAAAAACCTCAGGAATTCGAAGTGTAAAGTAATTTATTTAATATAAACACGTGTACAACAAAATTTGAATATTAATTAAATCTTAAATGATGTGCAGTCAGAAGATAAAGTTGGGCAAGATACGGTTTAAAAAAATATGTATAAGCTAAGCAATCGTGATAGCGGGGAATATCAGAAAAACAATATTTCTTATTTTGATTTTGCCAGACAAAAGTACATATGAAAGAGAATCTGAATTTGTGAGATTATTTTGCACTATAAAAATCAAAACACACTTCAAACATTTATATATATATATATATATATATATATATATATATATATATATATATATATATATATATATATATATTTAAATCACAGTCTATGTAAAATTATCAGATTGCTATTCAAATACATTTAATAGTTTGCTGTGTTAAACAGATCATTCTGAAATGTTATTAAAATATAACAATAATATTGGTTAGGTGTTTTGGTCTTAATCTTATAAAAAAAATCTCAACATTTCACAATGGGGACTGGGAATACCAGAAATTGGTTACTTTAAAATCACATGGCGACTTAAATACCGAAAGTTAGTGGCCACAGCAAAAAATTTAGTCGCCACGTGGCAACTGGCGACCGTGAATCTGCACCTATACCGTTCAGGTACGTAAAAATCGCGAATTTTGCCGATAGGGTGCATATAAATTGTAAATTTCACCGATCACCTGTGTAAAAATCGTGAATTTTGCCGATCGGGCCCGTAATAATTGCGAATTTTGCCGGTCGGGCGCGTAAAAATAGCATATTTCGTCGATTAGGCACATAAAAATCACAAATTTCTCCAATCGGACGCATAAAAATCATGAATTTTGCTGTTCGGGCACGTAAAAATCACGAATTTTGCCAATCTGTTGCGAAAAAAATCGCACATTTCACCGATCGTGCGCGTAAAAATTGTGAATTTTGTCAATCACTAGGAAAAAAAACTGAATATTGTCAATCGTGCATGGAAAATAAATGCAAGATTTTTCTATCCTTGCCAACTGAAATGGGTTATACTGACTAAGGAGGTGGTAGAGTATAGGGAGCTAACTCTCCTTTTAAAATTAGCATTTTTATGAACTTTTAGGCCGATCCTCCCCCTTCCTTCCCCGAAACAAAATTTTGTTCACCCTACAGATGTTGGCTCTCGACAATCCAGTCATTTTTGTGCCTGGTCCTCCTCTTATAAAGGTTGTGCACCCCTACTTGATATCCACATTTTATGACTGAATATGTTAAGAAGTACAATTTAGAATAATATATTTTTCTCCTCCTCCCCATCTTTATTCATGAAAGCAGAATTTTTTTTCGGCACTGGCAATCTTTAAAGCTAAATTTACTCCCTCAAATAAAGTCAAGGAGTATTTTCACTCTTTGAAAATAATCTTAGCTATATCTCTTGTATATCTCTTGTACAAACGTAAACTGTTGATATATCCTTGCCAACAGAACTAAATACGTTGACGTTGACTGGGAAAGAAGGAACCTAGTGGGCTAGTCCCCCCCCCCCCCACGGTCACACCACCTGTAAACAAAATTCTACTGATGGTGGCCCTCAACAACTCAGTCAATTTTGTAAGTGGCCCTTCGCTTAAAAACGTTGTGCACCCCTACACTACACAGTTAAGTTCAAATATTATATTAAAATTAAAATTTATCTGCATTAATATATTAGAAAATGTTTTTATATATTCTTTTTTTTTTTTTTTTTTTTTATAATGGAAACATAATGAAAGAAATTAAATGGATTAAAAGGCGAAAGTTGAAAAAAAAAAGAATTATTACAATTTGAATTTTTTAATAGTTAATGAATATATTTTGTAAATATATTCACTAGCTATGAAAAATTCAAATTGTGATAATTAATTAGTTTTTTCAACTTTCACCTTTTAATCCATTTAATTTTTTTATTATGTTTCCGTTATAAATAAGTATTTTTTAAGAGTAATTAAAAAATATAAAGAAAATAAAGAGACTATATGTACCTTATATTTTTTAATTACATTTAAAAAATACTTATTTTATTTAATAATAGAAATATAATGAAAAAAATTAAATGGATTAAAAGGTGAAAGTTGAAAAAGAAATAATTATCACAATTTGAAATTTTCATAGTTAATGAATATATTTACAAAAATAATAATAATTTTCATTCTATTTCATTTTATATAGATTTATATAATTTAAACTTATGGAAGTTTATTCCGAAATAAATTCCGAATTTTGTTTTTCTTTCTTTCTTTTTTTTTTTTTTTTTAATATGTCTAGCCTAAAGAAAACTATATTAAATTTTTATCATAAAAATATTTTTTTTTTATTTCTTAAGTAAACTATTAATTACAACTATTACATTAGTATGGCTGAAAATTATTTTACACATTACAAAATTTAATATTTTAATTACATTTGAAAAAATATATATATTCATTTTATTTATAATGCAAGCAAAATTTAAGTGGATATAAGCTAAGTTTTTAAAAATTGATAACATTAAATTAAAATTTTATGAAAAATAATAATATTTTTAATTTTATTTACAGTGAATAAAATTTTAAAGTTATATGACTTTTTTTCTTTTTTACAAATGTCCTTAAAATAATACAATTTCAAGCGAAATTTTCTTTATATTATTAGCCAATAGATGGCGCCAAAACAATATTTAAAAAGTATGCATAATCGATTATAGGAAGTAAGCTTAATCAATGACGATGAACCCCAAATATCCGCTTATTTAATATAATAAATAATTTATACCCTATCCTTAGTTTCGACTAATTGACATTTTCATCAATAACCACAAATAAAAAGAAAACTGCTCAGCTTAACTGAGGGCATTGAGCTCACAGGCTATTCACACTAATTGTATATTATACTCTCTCAAAAAATAAAGAAATCAACAATATATTAAGAGGGTCCTCCCCCCGTTACCCCCCTCATAGTTAACTAATGAACCCCTTAAACTAATCAGGGAAGTCTAATTACAATGAATATATATACAAAATTTGAAGAAAATCGGATAATTCTGCATGAAAAACCCATTTATATAAATTAAGGGGGGGGGGGATTAGCCCCCCGTTACCCCCCTTTATAATTAACCAATCAATCCCGAAAACTAATCAGGGAAGCGCTTTAACACAGTGAACCTATAAACAAATTTTGAAGCAAATGGGATAATCCTGCGTGAAAAACCCATTTATATAAATTAAGAGGGGAATTAGCCTCCCCGTTACCCCCCTTTATATTTAACCAATCAATCCCGAAAACTAATCAGGGAAGCGCCTTAACACAGTGAACCTATCAACAAATTTTGAAGCAAATGGGATAATTCTGCATGAAAAACCCATTTATATAAATTAAGGGGGGATTAGCCCCCCGTTCCCCCCCTTTATACACAACCAATCAATACTGAAAACTAATCAGTGAAGCGCTATAACACAGTGAACCTATAAACAAAATTTGAAGGAAACCGGAATAATTCTGCATGAAAAACCCATTTATATAAATTAAGGGGGGGATAAGCCCCACCGTTCCCCCCTTTATACATAACCAATCAATCCCGAAAACTAATCAGTGAAGCGCCTTAACACAGTGAACCTATAAACAAAATTTGAAGGACAACGGAATAATTCTGCATGAAAAACACATTTAAATAAATTAAGGGGGGATAAGCCCCCCCCCATTACCCCCTTTATACCAATCAATCCCGAAAACTAATCAGGGAAGCGCCTTAACACAGTGAACCTATAAACAAATTTTGCAGCAAATGGGATAATTCTGCATGAAAAACCCATTTATATAAATTAAGGGGGGGGGATAAGCCCCCCCGTTCCCCCCTTTATACTTAACCAATCAATCCCGAAAACTAATCAGTGAAGCGCCTTAACACAGTGAACCTATAAACAAAATTTGAAGGAAAATGGAATAATTCTGCATGAAAAACCCATTTATATAAATTAAGGGGGGGATTAGCCCCCCTGTTACCCCCCTTTATACTTAATCAATCAATCCCGAAACCTAATCAGGGAAGCGCCTTAACACAGTGAACCTATAAACAAAATTTGAAGGAAAACTGAATAATTCTGCATCAAAAACCCATTTATATAAATTAAGGGGGGATAAGCCCCCCGTTCCCTCCTTTATACTTAACCAATCAATCCCGAAAACTAATCAGGGAAGCGCCTTAACACAGTGAACCTATAAACAAAATTTGAAGGAAAACTGAATAATTCTGCATGAAAAACCCATTTATATAAATTAAGGGGGGATAAGCCCCCCGTTCCCCCCTTTATACTTAACCAATCAATCCCGAAAACTAATCAGTGAAGCGCCTTAACACAGTGAACCTATAAACAAAATTTGAAGGACAACGGAATAATTCTGCATGAAAAACACATTTAAATAAATTAAGGGGGGATAAGCCCCCCCCCATTACCCCCTTTATACCAATCAATCCCGAAAACTAATCAGGGAAGCGCCTTAACACAGTGAACCTATAAACAAATTTTGCAGCAAATGGGATAATTCTGCATGAAAAACCCATTTATATAAATTAAGGGGGGGGGGATAAGCCCCCCCGTTCCCCCCTTTATACTTAACCAATCAATCCCGAAAACTAATCAGTGAAGCGCCTTAACACAGTGAACCTATAAACAAAATTTGAAGGAAAATGGAATAATTCTGCATGAAAAACCCATTTATATAAATTAAGGGGGGGATTAGCCCCCCTGTTACCCCCCTTTATACTTAATCAATCAATCCCGAAACCTAATCAGGGAAGCGCCTTAACACAGTGAACCTATAAACAAAATTTGAAGGAAAACTGAATAATTCTGCATCAAAAACCCATTTATATAAATTAAGGGGGGATAAGCCCCCCGTTCCCTCCTTTATACTTAACCAATCAATCCCGAAAACTAATCAGGGAAGCGCCTTAACACAGTGAACCTATAAACAAAATTTGAAGGAAAACTGAATAATTCTGCATGAAAAACCCATTTATATAAATTAAGGGGGGATAAGCCCCCCGTTCCCCCCTTTATACTTAACCAATCAATCCCGAAAACTAATCAGTGAAGCGCCTTAACACAGTGAACCTATAAACAAAATTTGAAGGAAAACGGAATAATTCTGCATGAAAAACCCATTTATATAAATTAAGGGGGGATAAGCCCCCCACCCCGTTACCCCCTTTATACTTAACCAATCAATCCCGAAAACTAATCAGGGAAGCGCCTTAACACAGTGAACCTATAAACAAATTTTGCAGCAAATGGGATAATTCTGCATGAAAAACCCATTTATATAAATTAAGGGGGGGGGGGGAATAAGCCCCCCCGTTCCCCTTTTTATACTTAACCAATCAATCCCGAAAACTAATCAGGGAAGTGCCTTAACACAGTGAACCTATAGACAAAATTTGAACAAAAACTGAATAATTCTGCGTGAAAAACCCATTTATATAAATTAAGGGGGGACTAGCTCCCCCCCCCATTACCCCCTTTATACTTAACCAATCAATCCCGAAACCTAATCAGGGAAGCGCCTTAACACAGTGAACCTATAAACAAAATTTGAAGGAAAACGGAATAATTCTGCATGAAAAATCTATTTATAAAATTAGGGGGGGGATTAGCCCTCTGTTCCCCCCTTTATACTTAACCAATCAATCCCGAAAACTAATCAGGGAAGCGCTTTAACACAGTGAACCTATAAACAAATTTTGAAGCAAATGGGATAATCCTGCGTGAAAAACCCATTTATATAAATTAAGAGGGGAATTAGCCTCCCCGTTACCCCCCTTTATATTTAACCAATCAATCCCGAAAACTAATCAGGGAAGCGCCTTAACACAGTGAACCTATCAACAAATTTTGAAGCAAATGGGATAATTCTGCATGAAAAACCCATTTATATAAATTAAGGGGGGATTAGCCCCCCGTTCCCCCCCTTTATACACAACCAATCAATACTGAAAACTAATCAGTGAAGCGCTTTAACACAGTGAACCTATAAACAAAATTTGAAGGAAACCGGAATAATTCTGCATGAAAAACCCATTTATATAAATTAAGGGGGGGGGATAAGCCCCACCGTTCCCCCCTTTATACATAACCAATCAATCCCGAAAACTAATCAGTGAAGCGCCTTAACACAGTGAACCTATAAACAAAATTTGAAGGACAACGGAATAATTCTGCATGAAAAACACATTTAAATAAATTAAGGGGGGGATAAGCCCCCCCCCCCATTACCCCCTTTATACCAATCAATCCCGAAAACTAATCAGGGAAGCGCCTTAACACAGTGAACCTATAAACAAAATTTGAAGGAAAACTGAATAATTCTGCATGAAAAACCCATTTATATAAATTAGGGGGGATTAGCCCCCTGTTCCCCCCTTTATAATTAACCAATCAATCCCGAAAACTAATCAGGGAAGCGCCTTAACACAGTGAACCTATAAACAAAATTTGAAGGAAAACTGAATAATTCTGCATGAAAAACCCATTTATATAAATTAATGGGGGACTAGCTCCCCCCCCTCCCCCCCCCGTTACCCCCTTTATACTTAACCAATCAATCCCGAAACCTAATCAGGGAAGCGCCTTAACACAGTGAACCTATAAACAAAATTTGAAGGAAAACTGAATAATTCTGCATGAAAAACCGATTTATATAAATTAAGGGGGGATAAGCCCCCCGTTCCCCCCTCTATACTTAACCAATCAATCCTGAAAACTAATCTGGGAAGTGCCTTAACACAGTGAACCTATAAACAAAATTTGAAGGAAAACGGAATAATTCTGCATGAAAAACCCATTTATATAAATTAAGGGGGGATAAGCCCCCCCGTTCCCCCCTTTATACTTAACCAATCAATCCCGAAAACTAATCAAGGAAGCGCCTTAACACAGTGAACCTATAAACAAAATTTGAAGGAAAACTGAATAACTCTGCATGAAAAACCCATTTATATAAATTTTGGGGATTAGCCCCCCGTCCCCACCTTTATACTTAACCAATCAATCCCGAAAAATAATCAAGGAAGCGCCTTAACACAGTGAACCTATAAACAAAATTTGAAGGAAAACGGAATAATTCGGCATGAAAAACCCATTTATATAAATTAAGGGGGGGATTAGCCCCCATTACCCACCTTTATACTTAATCAATCAATCCCGACACCTAATCAGGGAAGCGCCTTAACACAGTGAACCTATAAACAAAATTTGAAGGAAAACGGAATAATTCTGAATGAAAAACCCATTTATATAAATTAAGGGGGGATTAGCCCCCTCTCCCGTTCACCCCCCCCCCCTTTATACTTAACCAATCGATCCTGAAACCTAATCAAGGGGAAGCGCCTTATCACAGTGAACCTATAAACAAAATTTGAAGTAAAACGGAATAATTCTGCGTGAAAAACCCATTTATATAAATTAAGGGGGGTATTAGCCCCTCCGTTACCCCCCCTTTATACTTAACCAAGCAATCCCGAAACCTAATCAGAGAAGCGCTTTAACACAGTGAACCTATAAACAAAATTTGAAGGAAAACGGAATAATTCTGCATGAAAAACCCATTTATACAAATTAAGGGGGGGGATAAGCCCCCCCGTTCCCCCCTTTATACTTAACCAATCAATCCCAAAAACTAATCAGGGAAGCGCCTTAACACAGTGAACCTATAAACAAAATTTGAAGGAAAACGGAATAATTCTGCATGAAAAACCCATTTATATAAATTAAGGGGGGATTAGCCCACCCCCCCTTTATACTTAACCAATCAATCCCGAAACCTAATCAGGGAAGCGCCTTAACACAGTGAACCTATAAACAAAATTTGAAGGAAAACGGAATAATTCTGCATGAAAAACCTATTTATAAAATTAGGGGGGGGATTAGCCCCCCGTTCCCCCCTTTATACTTAACCAATCAATCCCGAAAACTAATCAGGGAAGTGCCTTAACACAGTGAACCTATAAACAAAATTTGAAGAAAAATGGAATAATTCTGCGTGAAAAACCCATTTATATAAATTAAGGGGGGATTAGCCCCCCTGTTACCCCCTTTATACTTAACCAATCAATCCCGAAACCTAATCAGGGAAGCGCCTTAATACAGTGAACCTATAAACAAAATTTGAAGGAAAACTGAATAATACTGCATGAAAACTCCATTTATATAAATTAGGGGGGATTAGCCCCCCGTTCCCCCCCTTTATAATTAAGCAATCAATCCCGAAAACTAATCAGGGAAGCGCCTTAACACAGTGAACCTATAAACAAAATTTGAAGGAAAACTGAATAATTCTGCATGAAAAACCCATTTATATAAATTAAGGGGGGGGATAAGCCCCCCTGTTCCCCCCCTTTATACATAGCCAATCAATCCCGAAAACTAATCAGTGAAGCGCCTTAACACAGTGAACCTATAAACAAAATTTGAAGGAAAACGGAATAATTCTGCATGAAAAACCCATTTATATAAATTAAGGGGGGATAAGCCCCCCCCCTTACCCCCTTTATACTTAACCAATCAATCCCGAAAACTAATCAGGGAAGCGCCTTAACACAGTGAACCTATAAACAAAATTTGAAGGAAAACGGAATAATTCTGCATGAAAAACCCATTTATATAAATTAAGGGGGGGGGGGGGATAAGCCCCCCCGTTCCCCTTTTTATACTTAACCAATCAATCCCGAAAACTAATCAGGGAAGTGCCTTAACACAGTGAACATATAGACAAAATTGGAAGAAAAACTGAATAATTCTGCGTGAAAAACCCATTTATATAAATTAAGGGGGGACTAGCTCCCCCCCCCGTTACCCCCTTTATACTTAACCAATCAATCCCGAAACCTAATCAGGGAAGCGCCTTAACACAGTGAACCTATAAACAAAATTTGAAGGAAAACTGAATAATTCTGCATGAAAAACCCATTTATATAAATTAAGGGGGGATAAGCCCCCCGTTCCCCCGTCTATACTTAACCAATCAATCCTGAAAACTAATCAGGGAAGTGCCTTAACACAGTGAACCTATAAACAAAATTTGAAGGAAAACGGAATAATTCTGCATGAAAAACCCATTTATATAAATTAAGGGGGGGATAAGCCCCCCGTTCCCCCCTTTATACTTAACCAACCAATCTCGAAAACTAATCAGGGAAGCGACTTAACACAGTGAACCTATAAACAAAATTTGAAGGAAAATGGAATAATTCTGCATGAAAAACCCATTTATATAAATTAAGGGGGGATTAGCTCCCCTATTACCCCCCTTTATACCTAATCAATCAATCCCGAAACCTAATCAGGGAAGCGCCTTAACACAGTGAACCTATAAACAAAATTTGAAGGAAAACTGAATAATTCTGCATGAAAAACCCATTTATATAAATTAAGGGGGGGATAAGCCCCCCCGTTCCCCCCTTTATACTTAACCAATCAATCCCGAAAACTAATCAAGGAAGCGCCTTAACACAGTGAACCTATAAACAAAATTTGAAGGAAAACTGAATAACTCTGCATGAAAAACCCATTTATATAAATTTTGGGGATTAGCCCCCCGTCCCCACCTTTATACTTAACCAATCAATCCCGAAAAATAATCAAGGAAGCGCCTTAACACAGTGAACCTATAAACAAAATTTGAAGAAAAACGGAATAATTCTGCATGAAAAACCCATTTATATAAATTAAGGGGGGGATTAGCCCCCATTACCCACCTTTATACTTAATCAATCAATCCCGACACCTAATCAGGGAAGCGCCTTAACACAGTGAACCTATAAACAAAATTTGAAGGAAAACTGAATAATTCTGCATGAAAAACCCCTTTATATAAATTTTGGGGATTAGCCCCCGTCCCCCCTTTATACTTAACCAATCAATCTCGAAAACTAATCAAGGAAGCACCTTAACACAGTGAACCTATAAACAAAATTTGAAGGAAAACTGAATAATTCGGCATGAAAAACCCATTTATATAAATTAAGGGGGGATAAGCCCCCCCCCCCCCGTTCCCCCCTTTATACTTAACCAATCAATCCCGAAAACTAATCAGGGAAGCGCCTTAACACAGTGAACCTATAAACAAAATTTGAAGGAAAACAGAATAATTCTGAATGAAAAACCCATTTATATAAATTAAGGGGGGGATTAGCCCCCTCTCCCGTTCACCCCCCCCTTTATACTTAACCAATCGATCCTGAAACCTAATCAAGGGGAAGCGCCTTATCACAGTGAACCTATAAACAAAATTTGAAGTAAAACGGAATAATTCTGCGTGAAAAACCCATTTATATAAATTAAGGGGGGTATTAGCCCCTCCGTTACTCCCCTTTATACTTAACCAAGCAATCCCGAAACCTAATCAGAGAAGCGCTTTAACACAGTGAACCTATAAACAAAATTTGAAGGAAAACGGAATAATTCTGCATGAAAAACCCATTTATACAAATTAAGGGGGGGGGGATAAGCCCCCCAGTTCCCCCTTTATACTTAACCAATCAATCCCAAAAACTAATCAGGGAAGCGCCTTAACACAGTGAACCTATAAACAAAATTTGAAGGAAAACGGAATAATTCTGCATGAAAAACCCATTTATATAAATTAAGGGGGGATTAGCCCACCCCCCCTTTATACTTAACCAATCAATCCCGAAACCTAATCAGGGAAGCGCCTTAACACAGTGAACCTATAAACAAAATTTGAAGGAAAACGGAATAATTCTGCATGAAAAACCTATTTATAAAATTAGGGGGGGGGATTAGCCCCCCGTTCCCCCCTTTATACTTAACCAATCAATCCCGAAAACTAATCAGGGTAGCGCCTTAACACAGTGAACCTATAAACAAAATTTAAAGGAAAACGGATATTTCTATGAAGAGTTATCGCGTTATGTACATACATACAGAACCCGGCACATAAGCTCTCAGGCTTTGATAGCCTGTGAGCTAAAAAGTAATGATATCAGTACAAATACCCTTAACGGGTTAAAAGTTGTGACGCAGCACTTTCTTTTAGCTCTAAGAATTTTAAATATGGGTCTTAAAAGCAATGATATCAAATTTGAGTGACACTATGTTAATAATTTTTTTTTTAAATCATCATTTTCTTTTTAGTTTTATTTATATTCACAGGTGCAATTATTATCTTAACATGAAAAAATATATATAATTTATTCGCTGATGCTTTTTCATTCACATCTCTCATGAATTCAAAATATGGGTTTTAAAAGAAATTATATCAAAATTTGAATGACACCTTGACGTGAATTTAATAGGACTGTTTTAAAATTAAATTTAAATTATTTTTGGTTTGTTTTCTAAAGTATATTTACACATACAAATAATACTTTTAATTTTTCAATACACAGTTAAATATATTACTTTCACTGAGCCTATATTATGTATTGAAATGTATTTATTTCAATAAATTGATTTATCTTTTGTGCCACGCTATCCAAAATCATAAGTAAAATTTATGTAAATGATTATTTTGTGTCATATTATCCACTTGCATACATTTCCCTTCGTTTGGATTATTATTCAAAAGAACACCAATATTTGTACTGCTTTTATTCTATGATACAATGTAAAGCAGCTGATCACCCACTCAACTATCAACTACACCTCTTCTCATTCATACTTGTTATTAGGAAATAGTAGGATTCTATATGCTCAGAAAATTTCAGCTATTACGGGATCCAAATAATTCAAGGTCAAGTAATAAAAAAAAAAAAATTAACATTTATGTCTATGTGGGGAAATTCCATTAAAAAAAAAAGTTGGTGGTCTTTTAGAAAGATTATACTGTATATCTATAACAAAATGTACCATTTTTAAAATGAATAATTTCATGTTGCATAAAATAACTTAAAAATATAAGAATTGTGTAACAATTAAAAAAAATCAAACTATAACCTTGAAATATTTTTTTTTAACGCTAACAGAAAACATTTAAAAACTAAATACTATAAAGTTCAATTGATCTACAATAAATATTTTAAAAAAAGAAAGAATGAAAATTTATCTATACCATTCCATTGCAGCTTCCACTCCTTTATTTCCAGTGACATTGAGAGCTTTCTCCCTGTAAAAAAAGCACGTAGGATTACTTACATCTTTTCTTTTATTACACATATAATTATAAATGGAGTGCTTAGAATTAGAGATGCAACGATTATTCGGCCGAATCCGAATATCAAGTCTATTATTCGGCCTTGGTCGAATAATACTGTAAGAAATGTTTGTATACTTAATAGCTTTAACTTTTATATTTTTATGTAGTAATGTTACAAAGTAAAACTTTTTAATTTGACAATTTATATTCATGATGTATAATGGAAATTTTATTTGAAATTAACTAACACTTTTTTCCCCTTAACTTTCATACACTGAATGGGTTTTATCTACCCATTTTTATATAAGAGGTGAATTTTGGAATCATGTTAAAACTTTTATGCTATATCAATAAGTACAAAAAGTATCTGTAATAAGCTAACGTAATCTGTTAAATTAAAAATTAATCTATTCAAAATTGTCCTAATAGGGCCATACAAGAAAATTCTAAATTTTTTAAGCATATTGAGAAGTTTAATATTTATCCCTTGTCACATAACAAAATTCTTTCAATGATATTTTAATTATATCCATAAAGAACGTAAATATATATGATAGATTAGATATAGATGAATAACATAGATATTTAAGTCGTATATGCTGCAATACTTAGGGGGGGGAGGAGTAAAATATGCTTAAAAGTTAAATTTAATGTGATTTTTTTTAAGTGTGTTACTAGTATTAAATAATGAAAGAAATGTAAATACTAAATTTTTTTAATTATTATATATGTATGTTTTACATAACATTTTCAAGAACATCATTGTAATGTTTAAATTTATATTTACCTTAAAAAACAAAGTTCAAATGTTTTTAATAAATGTAGATTATGAGGCAGAAATAATAATTCAGCATTTTCAGGTCATAGTCTATTTCTTTTTTTTTTTCCATAAATGATACCTGCTTCTGAAAATAATCGCTCACTATATATGGTTCTTCCTGGTGCAGAAAGGTATTTTTTGGTTAACTGTGAAAGGTTTGGAAAGTTTTCCAAATTTTGCACCCACCACTCCAAAGGACATTGTTGTCTTTCTAGAAAGTGGCTGGGAAAAAAAATTGCCAATTTCTTTTACTTCTTCACATTGAGAATTTTCTATAGAAGCTTCACTCTGTGATTAGCTTAGAATTTCATTAAATCATGCCCACAAAGAATTTGAAATTTGAGTTTGAGTAGCTGGAATGGTTATGTTGGAAATATTTTGTTGAAATTCTGTTACTGGTTTCATTTTTACACTAGTCTTTTTTAGTCTTACTATAGCAATTAATTTGGACTTTACATCTACATCCTTTGCTTCATCTTTGTTGAAAAAGAACACTTTAAATCTGGGGTCCAAAACAGTTGCAATGGAATAGTGTTCCTTGTCTTGAATCGATGCAAAATGCTTTGCCAAAATTTGTAAAAGAGTGTCTTTCATGGTGCCTATACCAAAAAAAAAAACTAGATTTTTTCATTTGAAAGTTGAAATTTGTTTTCTAGTACTTTTAAAATTTTGTCATTATTTTAAAATGTAACATACATAATATCTATTAAAATGTAACTAGACAGTACCTAATGAGGAACTTTTGCTAAGAATTTTTTGGCCGAATTATGTTAATGAGGCAATTTTTAGGCCGAACATAGCTGAATATTTTTTCAAAATAAAAGAATACTTAAAAAAATTAAAAATTTGCATATAAATAATTATTTAAAAAGAAAATAATATATTTTAATTGTGAAATATACAAGAATTGTGCATATAGTGCATACTATATTTTGTTTTTAGACGAAAATGAGTTCATTATTCGGCGGCCGAATAAGCCGAATATTCAGTATTCAGTTATTCGGCCAAACCATTACTATTCGTTGCATCACTACTTAGAATAATAATAAGCATAATGTTAAAAATTCTCAAAATTTTCAGAAGAAATACTAGCAACTGTGGAATAACAAATAAGAATATTGCTGCTGCGAAGGATCCTTTTAAAAATAAACTCAATAAGCCTTAATTTTTTTTTCCTTAACGAAACTTACTCAGAAGGATTTCTAGAATATTTTATGCTGATAGAATGAAAAGCAGCTGAGTTATGACAATAAATATGAAAAAACTATTACATTTAATTCATAAATAACGTCTCTTCTAATTAAGATATCGAAAAAAGTAATTGTTAAAATCTTTTTTGAAGAAACTATAATTTTACTATCTTTCATCAAAATTTATTCACTAGTTTCTGAAATATCAGAGGACAAACATAGACTCTCCATGCAGATCTATTATTGGAAGATATTTAAATGTACCCAATAGCAGAATTGCATACAAGAATCTGCAGCAACAGAACACAAATTATAATTTATCTATGACTCAATAATGGTAGGTTAAGCTTAATATTTTATAAAATATACTAAACCATATAATTAAAAAAAAAATTGCATTTACTACTAAGATATAGTGAATATGAATAAATAGCAAATTGAATTTCTAGTCTTCAATTGTAACACAGCCGGCCTGAAGAAAGCCCATAAGTCAATGTACCCCATCCCTGCTATTAGTTATTCTATGCATCCAAGAACCTACGTGGTTCTTTATGTTAGAAAATAATATATTAAAGCAGTGTTTCTCAAACTATGATGAACAGACCACCAATGGTCCTCGAGGACGCTAAAATACAAATGAATTGTGTATCACACACAATATCTGAAAATATCAGTGTTTGAAAATTACACATGACTTGTCTTTCACTTTTTCTCCCAGGACTGATATTTTATAAAATTTATTACCCTACCATCTACCCACTCTACAGTCAGCAACAAATAGATTTAAAGCACTATGACCACATGACTGTAGTGCTTCTTGCCACTCCTAGTGTACTCTTTCCTCTCCACACTCTGGTGCCACTTGGTGGTATAAGAAGACACCAAATGGTATTTTACCATTTGGTGTCTTCAATTATTCTTTCTTCCTCAATATATATGCAGTAGACTCCTTTAAATTCAGATAACTTAAAACCAGAGTTTGTGCAGATTTTAGAATTTTGTGGATTTCTGGTCACTGTTTTGTTTAAATTTTTTAAACAGTAATTTGAATGAAATAATACATTAGAAATTATAATGAATGCTTACAATAAAGTAAAATAATAAACTAAAATAATAAAAACTAAGAAAATTTTTAAAAAGTTTAAAATATTAAAAGTAAAGGTCAAATAAATAATTAATAATGCATACTAACTATGCATAATGATGATGAGATATATTTTTTAATTATTCAGTGAAGCTTGCTTTATAAAGGTACACTAATAATTCACATCAAAATCTTAACATAACAAAGTTTTACTTCATGTTTAACCATACTTAATAACAAAAAAAGCTTGATTAATACATAAATGTATTTGATGAAAAGATCACAATTGCCACTGATATCAGCACTATCTATCACAATTGTGATTGTGACAGATAAAACTCGGTTAACACTAAACTTAAAATCTACTAAATCAATCCTAATAATATTTTGGTATGTCTCTATTATCCCATCAACCACTTTTCATAACAAAAATCTATCCCAAACTGTAACGCCAAATAAACGGGAGAACGTTGCCATTGGAATATCAAAATAAATAAAATATAAGAATTTAAGGACACAATTGTTATTTTAATTAATGAAATAACTAATAAATCAGTAAATAGGGTTTAATCTAGAGCTAGCCAAATAGCCAAATAGCTAACTGATAGCACCTTTTGCCCCTAAAGCATTTAGTGGATTAGCCAAATAGCAACAGCCAAAAAATATATAGGGGAGACCGGTACACAGTGGACCATTTTTTCAGTTAACATTTTTTTTCTCTTTAACAGACTGACCGATCTGTATGAAAATATTTTTGAATATTCCTTAAACCTTCTTACATCCATCATAAATTTCTCACAACATAGTTTTCAATACATTTTTCAAAAAAAAAAAAAAAAAAATTATATACACTGGTCCACTCACCGGGGTACAGTGGACCACTATTAGGTATTATCTAAAATACAATATAAATCTATTTTTCATTAATCTAATTTTTTTTGTTGCCCCTTCACCTGCAAAATAACGTAGTAATATAAATTTTGAAACAAAAACAAAAAAAATTATTATATTTTGAAAATAATAACAGTTTAATACAGGAACAATTGCAATTTAGTTGAAGTTATTACTTAAGTACAAAAAAATCAGCTCACATTAAAATTTGCAAATGAAATTCCAAAGTACTTATGAGTAAGATTGCGCCTGGAATTTTCAAGAAATAATTTTGGGTCTGAGAGCAACATTATGAAATCATTGACATCAACAGCAGATATCTACAGTTTCGGGAGAAACAAATTGATTTCCATTCAATTTGCGTCTCATGAATCTTACTTGAATAGAATCATCAACAATTAGACTACAGTTATATTTATCAAAGGCAGTAAATACAGAACAAAATATTTCTTACTATGTTAAATAAATTGTTATTTTTATTTGTTTACTTTATTTTACAGTTAAATCTACTTTAAAACAATCTTTCTTTATAGAAAATAAGCAATTATTAAATATTTTGAACATTCTGCATTAGAGGAGCAGAGTGGATTGTGGACCACTGTGCCCCAGGAGTGGGTGGTCCACTGTACCCCATGTTGGAGTTCAATAAATAATCATATTAATATTGTTTATAGGTTTCTTTTAAACATAATAACTTTAAAGTAAAATAAAAACAAGTATCTTAGCTTTGCAAAAAAGCTGTTTTATTTTATTTATCTACAACCTTTAATTACTAAAAAAATAAAAATATGATGATGAAAAATTTTACTTTTAGAAGCTCAAAACAACAAAGCAGGATAAAATAGTTCAATCTGAGCTAAACATATTTTCTGAAGTCTGTAAATAATCATTGCAGTGCTGTTGTCTATTAGGATAGAAGAGAAGCTTAAAATTTTTTTAAATAAATAAAATATTAGGGGGTGGTCCACTGTGTCCCGGTCTCCCCTATCATTTCCATTTTGTTGTTCCTGCCTTTCGTAAACCTGCAGCTGCCGCGTGAAAAAAATAATCTCAAACCGTCTCTGTCCCGGCAACACACTTCAAAATTTGTCTCATCCTCTCTGTGCAAGCATCTTACAAATAGTATGACATCATTTGCATTAAATAAGTATTGAGGAAATTAAAAAAGTTTGTTTATTTTTTGTTGATAATCCCAACTTAGGAAATGAAACCAAAACGGTTCATGAATGGAAGTTGTTCAGGCAGGTTCTGGCTACAAGAGGTAAAGAAATGAAACCAGTTGATTGTATTCTTTTTCCATAAAAATGGCATTACTGACATGTTTCCCAATGTGACTTCTTTGTATGAATTTGTAGCAACAATTCTGTTGCCTACAGCAGATTGTGAAAGGGGATTGAGTCTTGTGAATATAACAAAAACTGAATTGAGAAATAGACTGACAATCAAAAATTTAAGTATCTTAATGGTGATTAATTTGGAAGGGGAAGTTTGAAAAGAATTTCCATTTAAAAAAGCATTTGATATGTGATGTATGGCCAAATTTCAAGAGGGTCAATCTTACAGAGTGGTGTACTGTTTATATATTGTATAATTACAAATAATACTCATTTATATAGAAATTTTGTATAAATAAAAGTTTTTTTTTTTTCTTGGCTAAAGCTATTTTTATTTGGCTAACAGTTATTGGCTGTAATTAGCCAAAAAGCTACAAATCTCTTTTTCCTAGATTAAACTCTAGTAAAACATAATAAAAAATACATACAAATATTGAATTAAAAACCACTTGATGACATAACAAACACGTATAATGCTTCTGACATCAAGTAAACAGGACTGCATTTTTGGCGTTTAATCTTGCAGTTTGACGATAGTTTTTTGTTATGAAAAGTGTTCGACGGGATAATAGAGAAGTGCCAATATTTTTTCTCTTAATGAAACTTTTTCCGAAGAAGATTTTCCTACTTTATTTCATGATAAGACAAAAAACAGCATGTTACAGCTATAAGAAAAAAATCATTATAGATGGTTGGCCACTCAAGCTGCAAACAACAACTTGCCACTATATTCACACACTCAATGGGGAACTCCAATCCTATTTAAATGCTTTAGTGAAAAATTGTGTGACTTCATCACAAATAACCTGTGCCATTTCTCAATAATACATCTGTTACAGATCACAGAGATTGTTTTCTGGAAATTACCAATTTGTAAGTGTTTGGTACACTCCCAGTGGCAGAACTATCTTCAAGTGTCTGCAACGCTAATAATGTTTTCAAAAATAGTCTGCAATATGCAATATATCATATAAATCTATTCTTGCGGCTGTTGTAGTTGTAGTGCTAATTAATTAAAGCATCAGCATTTATCAGCCTTTCTGAGTAAAAAAAAAAATTCTGAAATTCACAGCAAATATTCTGAAAGGTTACAGCAGAGGTGGGAGGGAGAAATCCCCTCTCGGCAATAATTATTCTTGTTGCAGGAGGTCGGATTAACTCTGCTTTTGATTCAAGTCGATTTCAGGCTGAGTGTAGATTCTTGCAAATTGGGTTCGAGTTAACCCAATTTTTCAAAAGTTAGTTCAGTATATTGTTTCAGATTAAAAACTATGCCTATATTAATAAGTATAGAACTTTGTGTGTCTACTGTTTTCTAAAGGAATGCTGACGTCTTTTCTAGGACTATTTCACAAAATTCATGTTTTTTTTTTTTTAACCTTCTCTTTGATGAAATTAGAGTTTCTTTTTTTCCCCGTGATACTTTGGCGAAATTCACGTTTTTTTTTTTTCGTGGCCCTTTGACGAAATTTGCATTTTTTCCGTGATCCTTTGACGAAATTAGCAGATTTTTCCACGATTCTTTGATGAAATTCGCATTTTTTCCACGATCCTTCAACGAAACTCATGTTTTTTTTTTTTTTACAGTCTTATGACGAAGATCAAGTTGGGGGGGGGGGGGGGGGTGAGTGAGAGCAAAGATTTATTTTGATCTTATTTTGCACATCCTAAAAGAAAATTGACAACTGTTACATTTTTATCCTTATACAGTGGAACTTCCCTTTAACGAAGTTTTCTACTTAAAAAATTTTCTGCAGAACTTTGACTTTGAATACCATTAGCATGTAAATTAATCTCCATATTACGAAAAATATATTCTATATAACGAAGTTTATTCCACTTTTGTACGTGTACAGATTTCAAACTAAGAGGTTGCTGTAGCGATGGAGATGCGAATTTATTTCAGCGGATTGTATGGAAATGAACACATAATTTCCATTCTTCTTGGTCTTCGTGCTAAATAAAACAATTTTTTTCGCGCTAAGAAAAACACTTGTTATCATTACTCTCCCACATGGAGACTCAAGGGCTGACAGTTAGGGGAAGTCAAAATCCCCTTTTTGAATTTTCAATGATATAGAAGATACAGTGACGCAATGGCGTGATATGCATTGAAGCAAAAAATATCAATTAGAGTCAGACAGTTACCATTCTGACCTTCCATTGTAGACAATTGCTTTGTACATCCACAAGAATGTGCTGCAAAATGCAAATCGAAGAACATCAAAATTATATTTGTTCCTGCCAATACAACTTCTAAACTTCAGCCGTTAGTCTAAGGAATAATAAAAAATTTTGAAGTACATTATCGAAAAAGATAGAAAAAAGACAATGTAGTGAAAACATTAATTTGAGAACATGTGTATCAGAGCTGATTAAATCTTGAGCCAAAGCTTGGGAATGTGACGGATGATGTCATCGACCGCATGCAACTGTTTTGTAAAAGACTGCTTCATAATTGAAACTGAATCAAATGCTTCTGAATCCAATACCTGTTTGTCATATCTGAAGGAAAAAATTCATAAATTTAAGTTGATTTCTATTTAACGAATTTTCTTCATAACGAAGTTTTTAAGTGTAACGATGAGACTTCGTTAAATGGAAGTTCCACTGTATATGTATTTAAAATTAAATGGTACAAAATAGTGTTAAACGTGTCTCGCTTTGAGAATATTGATATGGAAAATAAAGTTTCTAATTAATATTTTCTAGGCTTAAAATGTTGTCCTATTGCTAATTTTCCTTTTTTTAGTCAAATTGAACAAATTATTTTAGCTTTTGTGTCCTTTACTTAAACTTTTACTTAAACAATTACTTTTACTTAACCAATACTTAACTGTGTACTTAAACAATTTAAATGTAAAATATTGACGAACTGAAAATATGAATATATTTAAAAATTAAATATTCATTATTGAATTTGTTTTACATTATTTAACTACATTTTTAATTAGTTATTGATAAATGCCTATATTATTGGTTGTTATAAAATAATAAAATATAAAAGTTGTATTATTCATGTTTCATTTTTGTTTGAAATTTATACACACACATATACATGTACGTTTGTTTGTTAGAAATGTGATTCAATACACGTAGAATTATAAATTAATTAGTAATGTAATTAGTTATTATTAAGTAATTATTAATTATGTGTTATTGATTAATTAATTAATTAATAATTATATGCAGTTATGCATGTATTAATCAGTTTTTAAATTATTTACACTTTCGGTTTTGGTTTCGGCCGAAAGTGGGAAGATCACCGAAATTCGGTTTAGGTTTCGGTTTCGGTCGATCTCTAGTTCCCAGTCATCATCGTGAATTTTTTTTTTTTTTTTAAAGATTTAGAGCAAAACACATAACAAACTTTATTATTATCTTTTGATAACATTTCAGAATTATCTGTTTAACACAGCAAACTATTAAATATATTCGAATAGCAAATGTTATTCATAACAGTTTGAGTCTGATAATTTTATATAGTCTGTGATTTAAAAAAAATATTTTTTTTTTTTTCTAATAGATAATAATAATAAAATAACATTTTCCTTATAAGTGTTTTGATTTTTATAGTGCAAAATAATCTCACACATTCAGATTTTCTTTTATATGTACTTTTGTATGGCAAAATCAAAATAGTAAATATTGTTTTTCTAATATTCCCCGTTGTCATAATTGTTTAGCTTATAATTTTTTTTTTTTAAATCGTATCTTGCCCAACTTTATCTTCTGCCTGTACATGATTTAAGATTTATATTATACTTAATTAGTATTGAAATTTTGTTTATGTGTGTATATTAAATAAATTACTTTAGACTTTGAATTTCTGAGTTTTTTGGGTAGCTTTTTATCCCATATAAACACTATTGTTTTTATGCGTTTGTTTCACATTTGGGGCCACTGGATTTTTTGGGTTTAGGAGCCACTGGCTCCTTGCAAATTTTGGGAATCTGCACCTATACTTAGCACCCTGACTGAGAGAAACTCAATTTGATGCATCTAAGTGCAAAAAGTTAAAATGCAAATTCTTAATTTTATGCAATGAAAGACGTTTTCTAAATAAAAAACTTGAAAAGCACATTTAACAGTGGTAATGAGTTCTTATATTAGATCAAATATATATGAATTGCATATATCTATATATAAAATTACGCAATTAGTAATTTAGACTTGGTAAGAGTTCTGTTTTATTGTTGTTGTTATTGTTTTATTGTTGTCCTATACATGAAGATGCTTGAAATATTACAAAAAGTACATTAAGCTGTTAAATTTTTTATATGTACAAATAACAAAAAAAATCAATTTCAATTTCTGTTTAATTGCATTTCTATTTTTAAATTAATATGTACATGCAATAGATACATATATATATATATTTATTTAAATTAATATGTATGCATAATTAACATATAAATATACAGTCGAAATCAATTAATACAAGAAGCATGGGAATTATAAAAGTCCTTGTACAGGGTGGTTAAAATTAAACTGACGGTACTCAAAAGCTCATAGCTCTGCTTCTACTGATCGGATCCAAATGAAACTTCAAATATATGTTGTTATATAGATCATGTAACCAAGGTTTTCGTAAAAAAAAAAAAAAAAAATAGTTTGAAATTTGGCTACCAGATGGCGCTGTATTGCTGAAACCATGTGCAAATGAGTAGCTAATGTAATTTCGCTATAAAAGCGATACGTATGGTTCGAAGAAATCATTCGTCTACTGTGAACATGCCGATAAACAAGATGAAACGCGCATTGATTGTAAACTTTTTTTATCAGAATGAGAGCTATGCTTCGACTCTGAATGCAATTTCCTCCACAATCGTTCATTCAGTTGCTCGTCGTCCACTTCCGGTGCAACATTCAGAGGACCGGTTTCTTCAAACTTACGAATCGTGCCTCTAACTTCATTTACGGACATTTTTCATCCGCCGATAAGCACCGAGTGCTGCCAAAGCATTGCTCTCATTCTGATAAAAAAGTTTTCGATCAATGTGCGTTCTTTCTTGTTCGGCATGTTCACTGCGGACGAATGATTTCTTTGAACCATACGTATCGCTTTTATAGTGAAATTACATTAGCTACTCATTTGCATATGGTTTTAGCCATACAGCGCCATCTGGTAGCAAAATTTCAAACTATTTTTTTTTTTGAAAACCTTGGCCACATGATCTACATAACATATATTTGAAGTTTCATTCTGATCCAATCAGTAGAACCGGAGCTATGAGCCTCTGAGTACCGTCAGTTTAATTTTAACCACCCTGTATTAACCGTTTACTCTTAATACAGTATAGGATCCGTTATCCAGAATGCTTGGGACCTGGGGCATTCTGGATAAGGGGTTTTTCCGTAATTCAGAACATTTTTTTATAAGTATAAAAAATATATGAAATAATTTCATAAAATTGTGATAAATATGATTAATATATATATGCAAATACATTACTTATAAATTTGTTCATTTAATACATTATTTGCACAAAATAAAAAAAAATAAAAATTACAAAAAATAAATAAAATTTCATTTTTAGAGCTGGGAGCAGAATTGCGGCTGTGCATATTGGAGTGTGACGTCATGTGTATAAAATTTACTGGAAGTATATTCTAAAAAAGAATTTTAGTTTTTTATTCAGAGAAAATCCCTCTGACTATGAAAAATTTTTCAAATCTAAATTTACAAATTATCAAGTAACTATTATTTTATGATTGTTTAAAAACAACACAAAATGTCACAAAAACATATATGCATCATTTATTAAAAACTTTTACTTTAGGTGTTTTAAAAATACAAAACTGCATTTCACATTAAAAACCTAGCGCTTTCGAGCCGTCCTGGCTCATCATCAGGGTTAAAACATCACCACGCAGATACACACAAAAAACACACAACTAGTCTGAAACACTGTAAAAACATCAATGTCTGCTGAAGACAAGGTCAAACCATTATAAACAGGGTGGGAAGCATAGGGAGGGATGTGCCAATCTTATTCATTCTTGAACTATCTGTAAAAGCTTATACCATACTTTAGGGATATTGTACGAAACTGAATCATTGCATGTTTTATTTTTCCTGGTTAAAATTTCTATTGATTCACTTATTATTGCTTCATAAAAAGAGGATGTGGGTTTAATAATTTTAGCGTTATCAAAATCTATTATAATCGACTGCTGTTGTTTTAATCTGGAAAGGGCCGTTTTACTTCTATTATACTTGATATCTGCAATATGTTCTTTTAACTTTACTTCTATTATACTTGATATCTGCAATATGTTCTTTTAACTTTACTTCTATTATACTTGATATCTGCAATATGTTCTTTTAACAAAGCAATAATAAGTGAATCAATAGAAATTTTAACCAGGAAAAATAAAACATGCAATGATTCAGTTTCGTACAATATCCCTAAAGTATGGTATAAGCTTTTACAGATAGTTCAAGAATGAATAAGATTGGCACATCCCTCCCTATGCTTCCCACCCTGTTTATAATGGTTTGACCTTGTCTTCAGCAGACATTGATGTTTTTACAGTGTTTCAGACTAGTTGTGTGTTTTTTGTGTGTATCTGCGTGGTGATGTTTTAACCCTGATGATGAGCCAGGACGGCTCGAAAGCGCTAGGTTTTTAATGTGAAATGCAGTTTTGTATTTTTAAAACACCTAAAGTAAAAGTTTTTAATAAATGATGCATATATGTTTTTGTGACATTTTGTGTTGTTTTTAAACAATTATTTATAGACAGAGGTGAATTTGATTCAATTGAGTGTTGTGTTTTTCATGACTCAAGTTTATTTTGTTATTATTTTATGTATAAAAAGGAAATGTTAAAATCAATGCGTAATCTGGCAACTTTCCATAACCTGTTATTATTGATGCTGATCGCAATGGCAGATTCGCCGATTCTTAACATAGAAATAATTTTTCTAGGCTCAATTTTACAAAACAAAAAAGAAATGTTAGTCAGTTTTCTGCTCACTATATTTCTCGGGAATAACACCATGGCATTAAACTACGTTTAACTTTTTTTTAATGAAACTTGTAACAAAATAAAATTTGTACACAGACATGTTTTATTTCTCCAACGTAATTGTTTTTAATTTTTTCTTATCGTAATGTTTTTCGTATCAGAATTTTTTTATATTTATTTATTGAAATTATAAATTAATGAATGAAGGCAATATCATTTTCAGGGGTGTTTCTGAGTAAAAAAAAAATTCTGAAATTCACAGCAAATTTTCTGAAAAGTTACAACAGAGGGGAGGGGGGTGGGTGTCCACTCCCGCCACTTTTTTTTTGCTCCCTTTGACGAAATTTGCATTTTTTCGCGATCTTTTGACGAAATTTGCATTTTTTCGCGATCTTTTAATGAAATTTGCAGTTTTTTTTCGAGATCTATTGATAAAACTTGCGTTTTTTCACTATTTTTTGACGAAATTTGCCGTTTTTCGTGATCTGTTGACAAAATTTGCCGTTTTTTCGCGATCTTTTGACGAAATTTGCCGTTTTTTGCAATCTGTTGACAAAATTTGCCGTTTTTTCGCGATCTTTTGATGAAATTTGCCGTTTTTTGCAATGTTTTTGACGAAATTTTCCGTTTTAACGCGATTATCTGATGAAAGTCACGTTTTTCCCGCGAACTGTTGACAAAATTTGTCATTTTTTCGCGATCTTTTGTCAAAATTTGTCATTTTTTCGCAATCTTTTGACAAAATTTGCTGTTTTTCGCAATGTTTTTGACGAAACTTGCCGTTTTTTCGCAATTCTCTGACGAAAGGTCCCGTTTTTCCCGCGATCTGTTGACAAAATTTGCCGTTTTTTCGCGATATGTTGACGAAATTTGCCGTTTTTTCGCAATCTTTTGAAGAAATTTGATGTTTTTTGCAGTGTTTTTGATGAAATTTTCAGTTTTAACGCAATTATCTGACGAAAGGCACTTTTTTCTCGCGAACTGATGACAAAATTTGTCATTTTTTCGCAATGTTTTTGACGAAAATTGCCGTTTTTTCGCAATTCTCTGACGAAAGGTCTCGTTTTTCCCGCGATCTGTTGACAAAATTTGCCGTTTTTTCGCGATCTTTTGACGAAATTTGCCGTTTTTTCGAGATTCTCTGACGAAAGTCAAGTTTTTCCCGCGATCAGTTGACAAAATTTGCCGTTTTTTCGACATTCTCTGACGAAAGTCAAGTTTTTCCCGCGATCCTTTGATAAAATTGGCGACTTTTCTTCGAACGAATGACAAGATTGATTTTTTTTCGGCGATCATTTGCCGAAATACAGATACATTGCTCCCGAATTTTCGGATTTATGACTGATATATATTTTTTTTTCCCGGAAAATTCGGACCAGAATCACCCCTGATCATTTTGTTATTTTTTCTTTTACTGACACTTAAAAAAAAAAAAAAAAAAAAAAAAAAAAAAAGTAATTTTTTTTTTTTTTTTTTTTCTAGTGTTTTGCATTCCGGTTTTCGGAGCGTTCCGGATACCGGAACGCCGGATAACGGATCCTATACTGTACCTGTGAATATAATAAAAATTTTAAAAAGTCACATATAATTAAACTAATTACTACTATTAATTGTTCTAATTGCCACAATGCTAAATTTAACTTAATATCACTAACATAAAATGTTCTGTTTTACATTTGTGAGTCATTTTTTTAGACAAGTCTTTTCCTTAAAATAAAATCACAGTACTGAAGTCAAATCCTCTAAAGAACTAAAGTTGAGGCAAATGTAACTTGGCAGTGGAGATTATACTAGAGAAAAGTGTACATGCACGAGAAGAAATAGTTCTTTACTGAATTTGAAAGAAAAAGCACTTTAAATCTGTTTTGTTTAGATTTTTCCATTGAAAAATGATTTACTGATTAAACAAAATTGATTCAGCTTAATGCATAATCATTTTTATGATAAATACCTGTAATATTAACTGAACTTGTATTGTTTCACGAAATGATTTTCTGGCGATATTTTGGCGATTGGAATAAATCAGTGGGCAACCCTCGGACCCCCCGCATCGTTAAGTGGTTGACCTGCGACAGATAATTCTCCTACGATTGCCGGAGATTTCAGATTTTTGATGTCCAATCAAATGTTCCATTTTTTAAAATATTAAAGATAGAGTAATAATTTCGACGGATTTAAATTTTTCGGAAAATTTCAACTCAAGTACATACCAACCATATTGATAAAATATATAATATAACAAGAATTTTCTTTTCTTTAAAATAAAACTTGTCACGAAAAAGTTCTTTATTCACATTCAACGGCGTCGATATTTCTGTGTTTCCTAAGTTAAAAGTATTGTTATTTTAATTACAAAGAACTGATCAGCAGTTTATTTATTTATTTATTTTTTTTTTTTGAGGTATGGTAAATATTCAATATATCAACAGTATTTTAGACTCAGAAACTCCATAGACGTAATGTAACGGAATTATTTTGGCTGTCCCTGTAAAGTAACTATAAGTGCTATGTACACCCTATTCCATATTAAGCTTCTTGTAATTCATCTTAGTGATATGTATATCAATTAAAATTTGTTTTAAATTGTGTAGCATCATTAAAGTAAACCTTAAATGAACCCTATTCCATATTAAGCTTCTTGTAATGCACCTTAGTGATATATATCAATTACAATGTATTTGAAATTGTGCAACATCATTAAAATAAACCGCAAATGATTTTCCCCCATAGACCGTAATGTAACGGAATTATTTTGAGTATCCCTGTAAAAAAACTATAATTGCTACACACTTCAGTTGAAATAGGGAGCATGCTATAGATAACGACAATAACAAGATTATGTTGCGAAAAAAAATCGAACATTTAAAATGGAGGAAGTTGAAAAATTTACTCATGAAGGAATTCAGAAAGCGTCTTCTTCTTGGTTTAGTTGTGTTCAACATGTAATTGAAAAAGTCGAAACAAACATGTTGAAATTAGACAGAATTCAAGAACAATTAATTGAAAAAGTCACTTTCCCTGTTGGTGACTCATCTGACGATTCTGAGCATTACACAGATGGTAGTCTTAGCGGGATAGAGCCATTAGATTAATAACATAACAGTCCTTTTAAGGACTAAAAAAAATCCTTTTAAGGATTAAGCCTTACCCAAGGCTAAAAAAAAAAGAAAGAATTACACTAAAATACATAATTCAAACAATGCCTTTGGGTCTTGTACATAGTATATAACGTTATCAACATTTTGTTAATTTCGGACCCCCTCCCACCCTTAATGATATCGTTATCAACTTCTAAAATATATTTTAAAATGATAACGATATCCAGTGTTGAATTCAGGGGGTGGCCAGAGGGGGGGGGGGACATCCCTCCCCCAGAGCTTTGAAATGTCCCCACTGGAACATTTGAGATTTTATGCTTTCAATGGTCAAAAACTGGAACTCTCCCTCCCGGAACTTTATCATCCCCCCCCCCCCCCCCCCCCCCCCCCGAAAGGAGGAACAGAAATCCCTCCCGGAGAAAAGTGTCTTAATTCGACACTGACGATATCAAAAGACAAAAACCCCTCTCCCCTTACAGATATCTTGTGATATCATATGCCAGTTCCCCTCTCCCCCCTAAAGTCATGACGTTATATATGCACAGCCATTTTTTCTCTTTATAGAATATCCCATTTAGAAAATATTTATATCATTAATCGATTTTCGTACCCTTAAGGCTGTTCTCAAATCCAAACTGGCTACTTTGACATAATTTTAATGCATTTCTGTTTGGAAATGTATAAAATTGATAGGTGTGCTTATTCAGAAACTTTGTAATCGAAAAATGTTTTCCTTTTTTTTTTTTTTATCAAGGCAGAAGATTTTTCAGAAAATACTGTCAAAGCCGGCGTTTTGAACCGAATTTCCAACGCTGCAGCACGAGAAAGGGGGGAAATGTGTTGTCACGTGAGACGAATCGCTTATAACTCTATGTAATTTTTATTTATTAAAAAATGAAAAACTCATTTAAATACTTCTACCTTTAGATACTTCCAGTCTTTAGTTTAAAAAATGTAGTTTTCTTTACGGCTGTTTGTCAATTTAAGTTAACTAATTTCTAACATTTTCAGGAAGTCATTTTCATTCGTAAATACATACAAATTACAGAAATTCTCATTCAGATATCAAGAAATCGAATAGTGTTTCGCATCTTCATAAAAAGGCAAATAATCTTTCAGAAAATGGTTAAAAATTAGCATTTTAACTTGATGAATGCCGAATAACCTTCATTGAAAAGAGAACAAAATTTACTATATTCGTCTACAGATATAAATAAGATTATTTTTGCTCATGTGGAAAAATCCCGCAAAAACACTAAAAATAGCATTAAAAATCACTAAGATTTAAAAAATTGCAGAGGAAAAAATTATCCTTTTTTGGACTAAAAGACAAACAGGATTTCTTTTACGAATGTGGAAAAATCGCCTCGTAAACCCAAAAATTCTATAAATTCAAATAAAAATATATGCATAAATTTCAAAAATGTACGTACGAATTCCGAATAAACTTTATTGAAAAGAGGATAAAATTTACTAAATTGTACTAAAAGTTTAAAACAGGATTTATATTTAATAATGGGGAAAATCACCGCTAAACGCAAAACACCCCATTAAATCTCATAAAAATCGCCAAAATTCCAAAATCGCAGATGACAAAATTTATCAAATGACAATGAGTTAAAACATTGTAAAAGGAATTCCTTAACGAATATCAAAAGATCGGCGTGGAACATAACAGTAACATCCGAAAAGGATTTTTTACACGCCAAATCATCGCTTCTCTCCCAGTATGGGAATCTACGAGTGCAGTGGCGCAGCCAGAATTTGGTTCTAGGGGGGGTTTTGAGTTTCTGATAAAGGTGGTCGCCGGTTATATGAATCACTGGTTAATGGAATCAGTCTTTTAAATGAATGAAATCATAATGCTTTTCTCCGCAATTAAGTTAGTTATGATTCATTTAAACAACATTAGAGTTACAAACTATAAAATGCACCAATGAAATAACACAAAACTAGATTAGATTTATAAAGTGTTTAAAAATGATGAGGGGCAAACTTTAAGATGGAAGAGTACAGTACTGCAAATAATTTTATATACAGTACAGTCGCTGAGTTTCACACGAAAAGTTACTTGTCAATCATATTTGACGTAATAGTAGACAATTTTAAAGCATTAAAATAAAATATTCTGAACAACGCGAAACTTTCCGATTCATTTTCAAAAATGAAAACATATGCAGGCATGATAATTCAAGTGATTTGTTATCGAACAGTTTCTCATTATAAATGAATTACATATTGAATTATAAGCTATTGTTGTCTCCAAATTACTGACTCTTAATGTCTTGGAATTATTCTACGAATTATTTTTCAATGTTTGCCTTCAATAATTGAATTCAGTTGGAAATGAAAAATGTTGACTCTCACTATGATTCGTCTTACCTAAAGCAAAGATCTTATACAAAGTTTAATCTTAGCATTGTGCCAAGCGCGCTTCAAAAGGAGGTCACAAAGTAGCAACACTGTTTTGATCCATGCCGTTGTTTTCTAGATGGGTTTTTAATTAATATCTCAGATAATTACAGACACATTGAAAATTATTACCAACAATCCTTAGATGATTCTGCGTCGATAACCCTCAACTCCCCGCTGAGCACCAGAAAAATAAGACACATGAGTGATCTTATAATAGTTCAGTTTTTACTTTTTAAGTATGGAACCTTAATAATGGTGTTAAAATTCTGGTAACCATCTCCTCTCTAACATTGGCTATATTTTATACAACAATTTCCAAACAATTTTTTGGTACAACGATTTCCAAAGGGGTGTAAGAACAAAAAACATTCTAAAATTGCGGTTTCTACGATATTCTTGATTCTAGCAATTTGAAATTTAATCTCGTGGTTACTTAATGTAAATGCTCACTAAAAATGGTTTCTAAAAAGTTCGAAATTTAAAAAGGGGAAATGAGCAGTAAACGTTCTAAATTACCATTTATTTGTGCAGTTAGGGCTGTATGGAGAATTTCGCTGTCAAAATCGGAGATGAAAGTGATCGTAATTTTTGGGGCATTTACGTTCATCGAAATAACCATAGGTTCCCCTTCTGATAGGAAACAGTCCACAGCAAACAAAAAACCAGTACAATCAAAGACACATAATCACGTGAAAACTTTTCTTTATTTTCGGACACATCGACACATCTGGAAAGGGCGAGGTTGGTCCTCTTTACGCCTCTAAATAATCCACCTTCTTGTTCAACAGTTAGAGAAGATCTGATCTAATTTTTCAGATACATTTTCACCAACACATAAATGAAAATATCCCAAACACTACATTTTTTCACCAGGCACTCGTGTTTTTTTTTTCTTTTTTTTTTGAGAAAGCCAGACATGTGTTAGCAGCGAACACAAAAATGTTGATATTGCATATCTCATGCAGGAATCAATTTATGAAAACGGCGCCTGCATTTAACACAAGATACGAAGAAAGACAAAACAGCATATGTTAAAGTCATCTGCAGTACATTAAAATAACGAATTGAAACCACAGAGAAATAACGTACTTTTACTGTTACAATGAAAAATCTGGGAAAATTTTTAGCTAGGAAGAAATGATTACTTTCGAGATTAAAGAATAAAAAGATTTTGAATGCAGACATTAATTCACATAGAGAAACTTTAAGATAGAAAAATTAAATTTTAGAATAAAACATAAAATATATATGATTCTATATCATAGGCTGGAAACATGAAATTTGGCATAGTTGTTACTTTAGAGACTTAAATGCTAGCCCAGAACAGTTAGCAGGAGCAAAAACATGTTCTAAAATTGCGATTACAGTTGGTATAGAAGCTTGGAATTTGGCATGGTGGTAACTTTTGGGATGTAAATGCTCTCTAAGAACGATTTCTAAAGAAATTCTAAATTTAAAAGGATGAAATGGGCGAAAAACGGTCTGAAAATGATCTAAAAACAATTAATTAGGAATTGTTTGTGCTAAGATATCTGAAATTTGGCACGGCTGTTACTCTAGAAATATAAATGATCATCCGGAACAGTTTCCTAAAATTTAGAAATGTAAAAGGTTGCAAGAACAAAAAAGTTCTAAAATTGCGATTTGTGTGATACAGTTGGTATAAATGCTTGGTGTTTGACATAGTGGTTACTTTTAAGATATAAACACTAGTTCAAAACGGTTTTTAAAAAATTCAAAATTTTAAAAAGTGAAATGAGCAAAAAACGTTCTAAAAATGTTCTAAATCATAATATATTTAGAACTTTTAGGGCTAGACTCTTGAAATTTTATATGATGGTACTTAAGAAACGTAAATGCTCGCCCAGAATTTATTTTTTCAATTCGAAATTTAAAAGAATGCAAGAGTAAGAAGCATTCTAAAATTGTGATTTATGTGATACAATTGGTGTGGAAACTTGGAATTTGGCATGATGATTACTTTTATGTAGTAAATGCTTCCTTAGAACATTTTTTTAAAAATTCAAAATTTAAAAGGATGAAATATGCGCTTTCACAGTTTTAAGTAGAATTCTCGCCGTTTAATTGAATCACATTGTTGGATAGAATTTGATTTAACAAAGCGGCGGATTTCGCTAAGGCGGAATTTTGATTCATATAAGCAGTAATTATAGTAATTTTTTTTAGCTCTGGGGGGTGTTTTAACCCCCAAACCCCCCCCTTGGCTGCGCCACTGTACGAGTGCCAAAGGGAGTGAGCAGGCCTTCGCAGCTTTGCCTCCACTGCCAAGATACGTTTGCCGCAACTTTAGTAATTCCAAAGGACATATAAATGCAACTAAGAAAAATTCAAATGATCGCTTCTCTTTTTTTTTTTTTAGAAAAACTCGACTAACATTGCAATAGTCACTGCAATTTTCAAGCTATTGCTTTTAGATACATCCTTTTCACTTCGACAGTGCAATAAGAGACATGAAAAGGCTGATCACTATGGTCCACAGTGTAGATATAAAGTAAGAAACAAATAAAAACGTAAAATGAAAAAAGTGCTTTTTTCTTTCTTTTTTAGATAAATTTCTAATTTTTTTCTGTTATACAGCGAATTAGCTATTCTCGTTAGTCCATATTAGTCCGCATTGACATCACAGCATAAGCATGGTAAGGGGGATGATGGGGTTATAGCCCCCCCCCCTGCTCGAAATAGTCTAAAATCTCATGAAAAAAGTGCTGTTTTCTTCTTTTTTCAGATAAATTTGTAATTTTTTTTTATTATACAACAGACTACCCACTCTCTTCTTTTTAACCCTATATTAGTTCACATTGACAACAGAGCATATCTAATAAGAGGAAGGGGGCTGATAGGTTTACAGCCCCCCCCCCCCCCCTTCACAAAACAGTCGAATATCTCATGAAAAAAGTGCTGTTTTTTCCTTCTTTGAGATAAATTTGTATATATATATATATATATATATATATATATATTGTCATACAATAGACTACCCACTCTCTTCTTTTTAAACCCATATTAGTCCATATTGACATCAGAGCATACCTAAATAGGAGAAGGGGGCTGATGGGGTTACAGCTGCCCTCTTCCCGAAATAGTCGAACATCTCGTGAAAATAGTGGTTTTTTTCTTGATGGGGTTACAGCTCTCCCCCCCCCCCTTTCTTCCCGAAATAGTTGAATATCTCATGAAAAAAAGTCCTGTTTTTTCCTTCTTTGAGATAAATTTGTATATATATATATATTGTCATACAATAGACTACCCACTCTCTTCTTTTTAAACCCATATTAGTCCATATTGACATCAGAGCATACCTAAATAGGAGAAGGGGGCTGATGGGGTTACAGCTGCCCTCTTCCCGAAATAGTCGAACATCTCGTGAAAATAGTGCTGTTTTTTTCTTGATGGGGTTACAGCTCCCCCCCCCCCCCTTTCTTCCCGAAATAGTCGAACATCTCATGAAAATAGTGCCGTTTTTTTCTTGATGGGGTTACAGCCCCCTTCTTCCCGAAATAGTTGAACATCTCATGAAAATATGAGAGTTTTTTCTTCTTTGAGATAAATTTGTATTTTTTTGTTATAAAACAGACTATCCACTCTCTTCTTTTTAGTCCCATATTAGTCCACATTGACATCAGAGCATACCTAAAAAGGGGAAGGGGCTGTTTGTGTTACAGCCCCCTTCCCGAAATAGTCGAACATCTCATGAAAATAATGCTGTTTTTTCTTCTTTGAGATCAGTTTGTATTTTTTTTGTCAGAGAACAGATTATCCACTCTCTTCTTTTTAGTCCCACGTTAGTCCACATTGCTATCAGAGCATACCTAAAAAGGAAAAGGGGGCTGATGGGGTTACAGCCCCCCCCCTTCCCCAAATAGTTGAACATCTCATGAAAATAGTGCTGTTTTTTTCTTCTTTGAGATAAATGTGTATTATTTTTTTTGTCATACAATAGACTACCCACTCTCTTCTTTTTAACCCCATATTAGTCCACAATGACATCAGGGCATACATAAAAAGGGGAAGCGGCTGATGGGATTACAGGGAGCCCCCTCTTCCCGAAATAGTCGAACATCTCATGAAAATAATGCTGTTTTTTCTTCTTTGAGATAAATTTGTATTTTTTTTTTTTTGTTATACAACAGACTACCCACTTTCTTCTCTTTACCCCCATATTAGTACAGAGTAACACCACAGCATATCCAAAGAGGGGGAAGGGGTTGATGGGGCACAGACCCCCCACCTCCCAAAATGGTCAAAAATGGAATGAAAAAAAGTGCCGATTTTTCACTTTATGTTTGAGATAAAATTAGAATTAGTTTTTCTGTCATGCAATGGACAACCCAATCTATTTTCTTTAGTTCCATATTAGTACACAAGGGGGGGGGTTATGGGGTAACAGCTCCATTCCCTTTCCGAAGTGGTCGTAGTGAAATAAAACAAAAAACTGACTTTGTTTCTTTCTTTTTGAAATTGTTTTATTTTCTGGAGCGCAACGAATTTGTTTTCTCGTTAGCCCCATATGCGTCTCAGTCCTGCAATCAAAATTACTTGAGACCACAAAATCTATTTTCAAATGACTGAAAAACAGTTCCACACATGTTTTAGTGGATAGATGAATACGTATAATATGCTCAATTGGCAAGATCTAGAAGTAGTTTAATTAATTTAAAGAATGTTTAACTCTCTTCCACAAATGATGCCAAGACTAAGGAGGTATATTAGTGTGCAGTGACATTAAACATTATCGCCAAATCAGCAAATGTACGAACTGAAATTTTTTTTGTGAATGGCAATGTCAAGCAAGATTATTGATTTTCGGTTTTGAAAGGGACTTTTAAAGATGCCCAGCAGCAGTACTAAAAAAATAATCTCCTGTTGATTTGTTTGTTCCTGGTCTTTTTAGTTTTATTTACGTTACCGTGCTTTTCGAGATTTAAGTCTGTTCTCAAATACAAACTGGCTACTTTATGACATATTTTTTAATTCATTTTTGCTCGGAAACGCATGAAATTCACAGGTCTTTTTATTCAGAAACTTTGCAATCGAAACATGTTTTCCTTTTTTTTTTTTGTAAAGGTAGAAATTTTTTCAGAAAGCACTGTCAAAGTTGGCGCTTTGAATCGGATTCCCGATGCGGCAGCCTGAGAAACGCGAAAAAAGAGTCGTTAATAAGTTACCAGAATCACTTATAACTCGATAAGTAATCTATTTACCAAAAAATGGAAAACTCATCTCGATTCCAAATCTCTTCCATAGTCAGGCCTGCCAGTGTAATGCCTTTGCGTTTAAAAATGTGTCAAAAAAGTTTCCCGTTGATGAGCAAAGAGGAAGATGACTTTTTCAATATTTCAGTGTACGAGTGATCCAGCAAAAGATAAAAATTCGTAATTACTCTTCTATGAAAGTACAATATTACGAATAGTGTTCTTTTCTAATCGCTGTTATTTTGACACGACACACTTTAGTATTGGCATTTTTACCATTTGTAATATTTAACAAAAGAAGCATAGCATTAAATAAATTCACAGGTTAAAAATAAATTCTTACAATTTTACTTACCGTTTTTTTTTTTAAGTGTCTAGTAATATTGTTAGCCATAATTCAATAACTTTAACTCTTTTTTAAAAAAGGGAAATCTGATGTTTAGTTTCCAATTAATTCTTAACCTTCCTTCACATATTTGATGAGTTTTTTTTTTACATATATTTCTTGAAGGTTAATAGCCATACGCTTGATCAAAATCCCAGGAGCATGTATACGAAGGGAAGGGGGAGATCAAGAAGGAATGCTTGCTACCCCTAAGATTTTAAATTAATTTTTTGTTGGTATTAAAAAAAGAGATTTTGCAAAGAAAGTTTGTTTATCCTGAACAGACCCTGACCATCAAAATTTTGGGCCATGGCAACAGAAAATATTTTTGACATTTAATCGTAGATTATCATATTTTTACAAATAGTGTGAATGAGAAGTGTGTAAATATAACTATGTAATGCACCCATTTAAATGAAAGACTGAGAATAAATGTGAACTGAAGTTGGATTATTATTATTTTTATTGAAATTTCTTCGTAAAAATTAACTTGTCAGACTCAAATATCATGTTAAATAAACATGAACAAATGTTGCACGAACTTTAAAAACATACGCAACCCAAAGAAAATGATATTTTATAAATAAGATAGTCATAAAATTAAAACATTTTTAAACAAGTTTAAAACACATATGAAGAAGCTGAAATAAACTGGGCGCACTGTGAGAAACTTAAATCTTCAAATGAGAAGAAAAATTATAAATATTCTCATGATATCACTGACAATTTTAGCTAACATAAGTTGTGTAATGAATCTAGAAATTTTAATTTCTTTATCTTTTAAGATTGTTTACAATAAAATTGATTTGAAACATCATAAATTTTTGGGCCCCTTAAATATGTGGGTTCTGGGAAAGTGCCCCACGTGCCTTGGCAGTAATAGGGAATTGATCCTAAAATTGAAAAAAAATTATGAAAAAAAAAATTGTTTGAGATTGTCCCAAGCAAAATTAATTTATTGTCAAGCAAGAATCGTAACCAAAAATTAGGGGAGAAGGAGATAACTTATAGATTATAAGCTACAATGACTTTCTTTTAAATGAAAGTATAGGAAACAATCCATTATCACTTTTCAACTTATTTCTTGGGGGGGGAGGGTGCTCGAGCTTGGCCCCCTTCCCCCCACCTGTTTTTCTCTGCCTAAGGCCTTATTGTCAAACATGATTTCTGTTTATAACGCAGTTCAACATATTTCGTAAGACTCGGAACATTATCGAAATTTAAGTCAGCCCCCCCCATCCGAAATTAAATCCTGGATACGCCACTGCCTCTATGCTCTTTCCTTTTCATGACTAAATTGTAAATAAAAAGGGGTGGTATTTGAAATGTCTTTGTTTCTCTTTTCTTTCTTTTATCCCCCTTTTTTTTTTCTTGGACCCCAGACTGTGTCTTGGGACCTCATTTGCTACCTCAGCCACCCTATCATAACACCTCTGGTTAAGTGTAAATGTAACTTTTATCTAACACTTTTGAAAATTAGCTAATGTTTTCAATTTTGGATAGTGTGTTGAACTGAATATGTGCAACTTCAAAGTCTTTATTTGCAAATGTAAACTGTGCATTACCAATTCAAAATTAAATCAACATCGCAATTTAGAAATTTATTTACTACATGTCATGTGAATTCTTTTAGCCTTGTTTATTGTCCGTCAATGGTTACTTTTGAAATTACGATATTTTTAAACAAGATTAGAACTTTATAAACAGTATATCTTGAATATGTTTTGCTTCCAAATACAGAAAAGAAAAAACGGCAAAATCCTAGAACAAGTGAGACACTCGATTTGGTGATTTAATTGACGCGCGCCAACCTACAAATTCTATCCAATCAGAACGCATGCTTCCTACGGCAAGCTTTTTCACAAAGTAAACATCGATTTTATTCCTTTTTTCGACTATTTACAAAGTTTTAACAAGTTTTTCTTCACGATTTTTACAAACTTTTAGCAATATTTACCTCCGTATTTTTGTATTTTTTAGCAATATTTCTTCCGGATATTTCGATTTTTACAAGCATTTAGCAATATTTTTCTATGTATTTTTACAAACTTTTAGCAATTTTCCTCTGTATTTTTCTATTTTTATAAACTTTTAGCAATATTTCCTTCGGATATTTCAATTTTTACAAACATTTACTAATTTTTTTCCTCCGGATTTTTTTTATTTTTATATATCTTAAGCTATTTTTTCCTCCTTTCTTAAACTTTGTAAATTGGTAAATTGTCACAAAACAGAATAAAACCAAGGTTTACTTAGTGAAAGAAATTCTCATAGAAACTGTGTAAATAATGAGTTCTTTGCCACAAAGCACACAGTTTATGATTGGGGAGAATCTCGAGATTCCCGATTGTTTGAATGCATGAAACTCATGCAAGCAGCGAATTTAACCTTTAATTTTGCTGTTTCTAATCTGCAGTTTACAGAGCTTTGTTTATTAAGCAACAAAAGAAATTAATCTTGTTGTGTCAGGCAGTACTACTTTCGTATATTTTAAATAAAAATAGAAAAAAAAAGTATTAGATGATTTTTTAAGGAAAATATATATATATATATATATATATATATAGGCAACAATTAAGAGATTACAGTGAATAACTGTAACTTTGGATATTAAGTTTTAGTATTGAATAAGAGAACTTCTATAATGGAATAAATAAATAAACATTTTTTTCTCTTTTCTACAACAGTTGTCACATTCAAAACATAGATTTCAAATGTAGAAATAGAAAATATCTCTGAAATAAATTTAATATTCTTGATTTCATGAAGACAAAAGTGAACTTAATTTCCTCAGTAGATTATTAAAATAAAGAACAGGGAGGAAAAAAAAGCTTCAAATCTCTATTTGATGAATAATTTTATGGTTAAACATAAATTAATAAAAAGATGTCCAATAAGACAGTCACAGTGAGCCAGAGAATTGCATAAGATAAAGTGGTATAGATGTGTCTGCAAAATATCTTGTCAAATGTTAATGCTCAAACACTGAAGGGCAAAACTGGGAAATTTCATTAGTGGCCAGTAGTAGTAGTTTTGTAAGTAGCCACTTTTTTATTTAAAAGTGCTAAACAATGTAAACTTTTTGTTAAAATTTTTATTAGTATTACTCTAAAATTAAATAGACCAAATAGATGTGTGAATATTAACATACTGCAACCGTCAAAGGAGGAATCATTTATGGAATGCAAGAAAGTTTATTCTCTCCTTGCAGGAAAGGTGGTCATAGGGTGGCCCCTGCGAAACAATTTTTTTAGTAGCTATTTTTATTTTTTTTTAATTTAGTGGTCCTATGGCCTGTGACCAGCGCTAATTTTGCTCTTTATCAAACACTGTAAAATTTCTATCTATTAAAGATTTTTTTTTCCCAATATTAAATTGAAGTGGTTTTAAATAACATTACATACGGTTTGTTTCATGCATAACGTACAAAACTAATAGCATAATTGCATAATAAGTGATCGGTAAGTTGTGACATAGCTAGAACTAATGAATCAATTAGCGATCTAAACATTACATACGCTTTTTCTTGCGAAAAGCCCATGTCAATCAGCAAACTTAAATCAGCCATTTTTTTTCTATGAATAAAATTTGTGGAATTTAGTATTTTTGGAATTTTCAAATATAAAATATACTATAATCCAATGTATGAATGATGAATCTGTCACTGGGACTGACTTTGTTGTCTTTATATTTTCTCAGTTAAACTAACGCTGCAGAATTTCAGAACCGTAAACCGTATTAAAAGTATGGTTACAGTTAAAATATTTCATAACAGTTTAACATTGCTTTTTCATGATTCACATTAATATTGAAAAGTGCTGGCAAACAGTTGATAATAATAACCAATTTTTTAAATAATATGAAGTTGTATAAATTTTTAATTACTTCATAAAGAGTAATTAATTATTTTCATTTTATGTTAAAAGTTAACGGAATGGATCTAATGATTGTGTCGGCAACGTGATGGTGGCTGTGTTCAGAAAGGAAGATCAGGAGGCACGCGGGTGAAGCAGATTTGCGTATGGAGTAGGTCTTATCAGAGCAAGTTTAAGGAAAGGGCATGTTTACAAACAAACAGTTCCATCAACCAATCTACCACTACATTTTTGTCGTAGCTATCATTATAGGAATCGTCAGGGCGACATAGCCAATCATATTATAGACCAGTTTCACGTAGACCAATCAAATTTTCCTGTTTCATGTGTACAGTAGGAGTCATAAAGAACAAACAGGTTTTTCTTGCTAACCAACAGTGACGTCAAGAATGAATCCCCTGGCGGTGGAATAACTTTAACGAATTTCTTTTAACGTTAACGCGATATCTAATTTACAGATGAAACCCCTCCGCCTCTCTCTTAACTTAACTCTTTATCTTTAACAGTAACGCAATTTTTAATTTACGGCTGTGGTGAGTTGTTGCCGAAAAAGAAGATTAATATTTAAATAATATCCCAGACAGCTCGGCCTACAGGCATAGGTAGATTTCGAAGACGCAGACCGTGGGGAACCTGTTTATTGGGAATTGTAGAAGAAATGACCTTTTTGCCATGATGCGGCAGTTGGGACAGCCCACTTCAAAATCTACCTGTGTCTGTAGGCGGCGTTGGCAGGGATTTTTTTTCCTATAAAAAACTTGTCAATATAAAAGTTGTAGATAATATTAAGAGGATTTATAATAAATCTAAGCGGATTCGATATCTCGTGAATTGACAAAGTTATGATTTTTTTTCTTCTAAAACCCCTCTTTTTTTCCCCCTTGGGGCCATTTTTAATTATATCAAAAATCTGTCATACATAAATTTTCGACCCTTTTCCTAGAAGTAATAATAACTTTAAATGGATTCGATAGTAACATAATTAAGACGTTATGGGTTTTTTCTGTTTTCACAAAAAGACCCCTATCCCCCCCCCCCATTGATTCGATTTTATCAAGCAATCTACCACCTCATTTTTATTGTAGCTATCATTGTAGGAATCGTCAGGGCGACGTAGGCCAATCATATTATAGACCAGTTTAACATAGGCCAATCAAATTTCCCCATTTCATGTGTGTAGTAGCAGTCATAAAAAATAAACAGGTTTTTCTAGCTAACCAACCGTAATTGAACCAACAGTGACGTCAACTGCCCTTTCCTTATAGATAGATAGATAAAGTTTTGAACTGGGGGTGTTTTTGGGTTCTGGGAGTCATGATCGGCATAGATCTGAAATTTTTTTCAGAAATTCCAAAATAGGGCAGAATGTAATGCGTAGTATTTCTTACGAAATCTACCTAAAAAAAGGGTGGAAGTTGGGGGTCTAGGGAAATGTTTAGTAGTTTATAAAGTAGCTGGAGTACCTTAGAACTATGTTAATGAAAATTGCAAGAGAACCAGATCTTTTTTAAAGAAGCTGCAATAAAGTCCGGGAAAATTTTTTGTCGTGCAGATAGTAGTTGGAAGTTCTAAGAAGTTGTTAGAAAAAAAAACAGCTAGTGAATCGGACGATTTTTAAGGAAGCTATAATAAGGGTCCAAAAAGGGGAGAACTGATAGTTTTGAGCAGGACCCTAAGAGGAAAACATCTTAAAAGGTCCTAGTACTTAGCACTTTAGATCTTTAATTAGTCGAAATTAAGCGCACTGTTAAAAATCTTCAGCTTTTGCGGCATACTCACTCCACCGCTTTTATAGAATATCTCTATTTTGATCAATAAAAATGCTCCATAATATAGTAAAGTAACCGTTTTCTCTTAAAGCGGTGGAGTGTGTCTACAGCAAAAGCTGAAGATTGTTAACAGTGCATAGGGTATAAATTAATCACTAGAATAAAATTTTGAAGAAATGCTTAAAATGGGGCCTAAGGGCCCAATAAAAATATGAGGGAAGTGGCCCGGGGAGAGAAGTCCAAGACTCAACTTTAAAGTTGATGATGACACAATTAGGAGGGGGGAGGGGGTGGAAAATGTTTGGCGCTCAAAAAGTTCAAGGCCCCAGGGGGGCAGAATCCTAGCTGGAATGTAGAAATGGGGAAATAACTAAATAGAGAAAAGGTCCTCTAAACCAAGCAGATCGGGTTAAAGGCAAGTTATTAACAATTTAGGGAACAAAAACTTCAAGGGGCTCTGTACCGGGACACATGGGGTCAGGTTCTTAACGAGAATGTAGTAATGGAGAAAGAAGCCCCAAAAACGAAGAAAATCGGATAAAAAGGGGGCAAGTTATTAAAAATTTAGGACACAAACACGTAAAGGTGACCTGGGTCTGCATACAATGATGACACAATTAGGAGAGGGGGGGTGGAAAATGTTTGGCGCGCAAAAAGTTCAAGGCCCCAGGGGACCAGAATCCTAGCTGGAAACTGGTTTTGTGTTTCTTGATATTTCTCTTTATTTTATAACACCTAAGTTAATAGGATGTTACATGGTATCAGAAGTTAAAATAATTAAATTGAATTTATCTTTTTATTGCTAACATTTTTTTTAAATGTAGCGAGAAGCTATGAACGCTCGCCTTCCGGCAGAATTAGAAGTTACTGAAGACAATATGGCCGTTAAATGGAAGGTTTGGAAACAGGCATTTGAATTTTATGCCATTGCTACGCAGTTAAATACTAAACCTGTGGAAATTCAGGCTGCTACTTTTATGTCAGCTGTAGGATCTGCTGCAATAGTTATATTTAATACCTTTAATTTGTCGGAACAAGAGCAGCAGAATGTTGATATAATCAAGCAGAAGTTTGATGAATATTTTTCTCCTCAGATTAATGAAACCTACACTCGATATATCTTTTTTACGTACATTCAAGGTAAGCAAGAAACTTTTGATTCTTATCTTACTAAATTACGTACAAAAATTAAAGATTGTGCTTTTGGTAATCTACAAGATAGTTTATTACGGGATCAAATAGTTCGTGATATTAATTCCGATAAAGTACGTGAATTACTATTGGCTGAAAAAGATTTAACGATAAATAAAGCTGTGGATATATGTAGAGCTAGTGAACAAGCTACTTTTCAGTTAAAAGAAATGCATGCAATTTTCGATAATACAGAAAAAGATGTAATGATGATTCAGAAATCGAAATCTAATATAATGGTTCATTCCCATAAAAATAAGCCAAAAGTCAATAAAACAAATAAGGTATGTTGGCGACGCGGCTTAATACATGAATTTCGTAACTGTCCAGCATTTAATGTCACTTGTAATCTCTGCTCGTTAAAAGGGCATTATGCTCGTCAGTGTAAACTTAAAAAGAAACATGGGTCAATAAATCGAGCCGTACAGGAACTTACAGAAGTTTCTAATGATAGCGATGAGATTAATGATTATTTTAATAATACATTGCATGTTGGAGAATTTACTAACTTTCAGAATAATGCTTGGTTAACAACTGTTAATTTTGAAAATGGTGTAGCTGTGAAATTTAAACTTGATACTGGTGCTGAAGGCAATATTATAACGGAAAGTTTAGCCAAAAGGCTTAAAGCCCTTATTCGTAAGTCCAATATAAAACGTTTGAAATCTTTTAATAATGAGTTTACTCCAGTAGTTGGTGAAACTGATATTAAGTGCATAGTTCAAAATACGCCAGTTAATCTGAAATTTTTAGTAGTTAATGGAAATTTTAATTGTATATTGGGATGTTCTACATGCGAAAAACTTAGCTTAGTTAAACGTTCATCTGAGTCTGTACAGGTTAATGAAATTGGAACTCAAATTCCAGAGGCTGTTTTTCAAGGTATAGGTTGTTTGAAAGATTTTGAATATGATATAGAACTTCAAAATGGTGCAAATTTAAAAATACATCCACCTCGGAGAATTCCATATGCAATTCGTGATACTGTCAAAAAAGAAATTGATCTTATGGTAAAAATGAAAATTTTAAAACCGGTAACTCACCCTACTCCTGCGGTCAGCCCCTTAGTTGTTATAAAGAAAGGTGATAAAATACGTTTATGTTTAGATCCAACTGATATTAATAAAGTTATAAAACGACGCCGTTTTCCTCTCAAGACAGTTGAAGAGATAGCAGCTCGCGTAGGATCAGCAAAATATTTTACAATACTGGATGCTAAAAAAGGATTTTGGCAGTGTGATACACCTTTATAAATACCCTCTTTCCTTCGGGTTTCTACTCGTTCGCACTTTTTAAATTATTCAAAGGCAAAATTTTATGAATACCATTTTTGTTCTTCTGCTTTCATCATACCACAGGAATGCAGTCATTTTCTCGATTAAACACAAGTTTACTTACTAGGACGAAACATCACACAAAACATCACAAACGTTGAAGAATAGGCACACAGATGTACACTAAGATGAATATTTATAGCAGCAGCAGCAGTTATATTACTACTCTTCTATCGACACAATTACTATATTTTCATAACGTGCCCACCCCACACATACATCCGAATCCTTTGGCCTCCCGCCAACGAGTGCCCCCGTCTCTCCTACTCAGTAGTAGAAGAGGAAAAAACAGGGTTGCCATAAACTTGACGTCACCGGCATGACACCCCCCCACCTAAGATTGAAAAAGGGGTATGCCACATTTGCGATCTGAAATCCAGACTGGTGACGTCACTACACATCATTCTTTATCATTAACTACTAATAAATAATAATAAACTACAATATATATAAAAAGAAATACAAAAAAAATACTTAAACATGTCTGAACCACTTCTGGAAACTCCTGCTAGCTACTGCAATATAAAAATACAATTAATGTTTCATAACATATAATACTAAATACAAATAACAAATGAGGAACGGAATGCAAATTAATATGAAATACAATTTCAGCTGCAGCATACACAAAAGTGAATTATCAAAAGTTTTTCTTAAAAGTCATTAATTGTTCACGAAAAGTCCACAGTCAATTTATTAATCTGTTGTCTCCAGTCTCGACAGTGCATCAGCGTTCGTCAACTTTGCACCAGGACAATGCGAAATAATAATGTCATATTTCTGCAAAGCCAAAGCCCATCGCTGCAGTTTGGAAGACTGGGGAGCATTTTTGGTGACGAAAGTCAGTGGGTCGTGATCGGTGATAAGTTCCACGGGTGAACCAAAAATCCAAGTTTCGAACTTCTTTAAACTCCAAATAACTGCATAGGCCTCCCGTTCAATGGTCGGCCAAGCCTGTTGAGTTTTGGTGAGCTTTTGACTGGCATAACTGACTGGATATAGTCTCTCATCTTTCTGTTGAGATAGACATGCACCGATGCCTATTGCAGATGCGTCACATTGAATGGTAAAAGGAAGTCCAATAACTGGTGTATAAAGACTAGGTGCCTCTACGAGACCCCTCTTTAGTTCGTTGAAAGCTTTATCATATTCCTCCAACCAGCACAATTTCTCAGGACTGTTCTTTTTAGTAAGTTCTGTCAGAGGGTATGCTGTTTCAGCATACTTAGGCAGGTAATCGCGGTAGTAATTGCATAATCCGAGGACACTCTTAAGTTGTTTTTTGGTCTGTGGGACAGCTAATTTTCGGATGGTTTCCACTTTGTCTGGGTCGGTTCGATGGCTGCCGGACCCGATGACATGTCCTAAATACTTTATCTGGTTTTTCGCAAAGGCGCACTTCTTCAGGTTCACCGAGAACCGTATTTCTCGAAGTTTAGAGAATATCGTGTCAAGATGCGTAATATGATCTACCCATGTTTCTGAAAAAACAGCGATATCGTCGATGTACACTCTAGCAAAGTTTCTGTATTTTGAAAGTGCTTTATTTATTTCTCTCTGAAAGGTCGCAGCTGCATTCCGGAGACCAAAGGCCATCACTTTGAAGCGATATTGAACTCTGTGAGTCTTAAAACATGCCAAACCCTGGCTTTCTGCTTCCAGCGGTATGGCCCAATATCCTTTTAGCAAGTCGATTGTAGTTATTACATTGGCCCTGCCAATATTGAAAAAAGATCCGTTGCGTTTTCCATCAGAAAATCGTCAGTTTTAGTGATTGCATTTAAAGCTCTAAAGTCTACGCACAGTCGGAGGGCCCCATCTTTCTTCATCACGCACACTACCGGGTGTGGCGCCTCCGCATCACTCTCTTCGATCAGTCCTAACTCTAACATTTCTTCGATTTGTTTGTCTACTTGTGGCTTCAACGCCTCTGGAATTCTATAAACATATGGCTTTTTCATTTCTTCGCCGTTTAATCTAAATTTGTGCTCTCTTACCTTAGCTATTTGTACCTTTTTTGAAAATAAATCTTTATATTTGTATAATAAATCGAACATCTGTTTTCTTTCTGTATTTTCTAAATGCTTCAAATCTACTTCTTCTATGTCAAATAAATTTGAGTTATCTTTCACACTGGGGGTGGGATGGACTTCTCCTAATTCTTCTTCATTTTCGAAGATTACTCCCACCGCCCGTACCCTAGGAATAAATTTTCTTATTTTATTTACATGAATATTCTTAACATTCCCGTTCATTAATTTTACTTTGTAAGAATCAGGCTTACAGCGTGCTACAATTTCGGCTGGTCCCGTCCACCTAGCATAAAGTTTGTTCGTGGAATCCGGGATTAATAGATATACCTGGTCCCCTGGTCTAAATTCCTTGTAAATCGCTCTCCGATTAGCGTACTTCGCATACGAGCCCTGCTTAACTTCCGCTACTATTGCTGCCTGCTCCGCCGCCCTTTCTAAATTAATTTTTAACTCCTGAAGATATTCGGTCGCGCTCTTTCCAAGATTTATGGGTAGTGGTATTTCTCCTGACCATGTAGATTTCAATACTGCTAATGGGCCCCTCGCCTCCCTTCCGTACATTAATTTGAATGGCGATACCTCCGTGGTACTATTCGGAATTTCTCTATAGGCAAATAATAAATAAGGAATGTGTTTATCCCAATTTTTGGAATCGCTCCGAATTATATGGTGTAACATGCGTTTCAGAACCAGATTATATCGCTCCACTAATCCCGAGCTTTGCGGATGTCCTGGCGTTGCAAATCTAGGAGCCGCTCCTAGCCTAGCATGAAATTCCTGTATTAAACCTGAAACAAAATTCCTGCCCTGGTCACTCGCTATTACGCGGGGTATCCCTGTTCGCATAAATATTTCTAATAATGCATCGCACGTAGCTTTAGCCGTAATTGTTCTTAACGGGACCGCCTCCGGCCACCGCGAATGTAGATCCACTAAGGTAAGTACATATTGATGTCGACGCGCTGAAGGTGGTTCAATTTTTCCAATTATGTCAATATTCACAACGTCGAACGGAAGTTCCGGCCTCTCAATTGGGACAATGGGTATCTGATCGCTAGCCCTTTCTCTACTCCTTAACTGACAGTCTTTACAAGATTTACAATAGTCCTCTACATCCTGTGACATATTCGGCCAATAAAATGAATAACGAATTCTTTCTTTTGTTTTTTTCATGCCGAGATGATTAGCGAAAATCGATTCATGAGCAATTTTTAAAATTTCCCCCCTCCTTACCTTTGGTACCACTAATTGCGTAACACAATCCCCCGTGACTCTTTCTTTATGATAAAGCAAATTATCTACTATAATGAACCCGGTTTTACCTTTTTCCGCGTCTTTGAAAGCACCCTGTAACGTTTCGCAACTCTTCTGTTGCTCCCTGTATTACTTGCATCTGATCGTTGACCTGCATTCAAATCTCCGCTATCATCTTTCATTTCAATACAACTAATCGTTAATTCTCTTTCCGCGTTTTGATTTTCACCTCGCCAGCATAAATTTTCAATATTTATATCATCCCCCTCTGGTTGGTTGCCTTCCCCCTTTTTCCTTTCAATTTCATTTCCCTTTTCCGATCGCGTATCATTTACTGGCGCCAAAGAACATTTCTGTCTATCATCTTCCAAAGAACATTCCTTTCCCCCCTCGTTACTAGCTAACTGTAAGATTTCGTAAACTGTCGGTGTTATAATACATGTCCCATATAATTTATCTGTAACGGCAAACAGTACGTCTACACTGTTGTTAAATATACAATTTGACTCTCCGGATCTTAAAGCTACAGGTAGTGTCATAAGATTAGCAATTATTTTTTCTCCAAAAGCCGATATTAACTGAATTTTTGAATTTTCATTATTTCTAAATGAATCCGGTAATTGATTAGAGTTTATTACAGGTATTTCTGCTGCACTATCAATAATACATTTAACTCCTTTCCCTTTTATCCACAAATGTTCAAATTGAAGTGGTTGCGTACTTATTGGCTCGTTTCCAAAACAGAGTGTTTCAACCTTGGCGACTATTTTATCATCTTGTTTATTTTTTCCGACAAAAGAATCTTTTTTTGTTTGATTTTGCAAACTTCCAATTTTATCTTTTTAGCCACCCACAGGGAGGCTTATTCTTTCAATCTCTATCATTTTTCATGTTTATGAAAAGTCACAGCAATCCATCGTTGCCACAGGTTAATCTCGGAAAATGAAACATTTGAAGTTACTGAAAAAATTAATAGCTCAAAAAGTATTTGTCACAAAATTGTTAGACAAACTGCGTTAGAAAGGAAAAAAATTGTTTCTTTCTTGATATAAATTTCAAATCGAATGTTTATGCCGTTTTTCAAATAATGAATTTCAAAAATTACCAAACTTCACAATGAAGTACCATAACGAAACCTTCACGCGTAAAAAGATAATGATAACGGTTGTTGCTTTCGGTCGAGAATGGACCAAACGATGTTCGCATTTTACTATTTTAACCGTTTTTAACGAAATTCTGTAACTTTAGAAGTCTTTTTCTTTGAATAAGCAATAGAAGAAAATAAAATCGTTACAAAAATGTTAAAATTACAAAAAAGGATAGATGCAAATTATCAGATATGAAAAATAAAAAAGAAATTTGGTACTTTCGTGTTAGAGCAGCCACCAAGCATGAAATATTTTTGTTTCTGTTTTCATTAATCTACCCTATATATATAAAATCCTAATGAAACGAATTTGTGAAACGATTTTATGAAACGAATTTATGAAACGATTTTATGAAACGACTGATTAAACGACTGATTATGTTTCAAGGCTATTTTTAATAAAATATTAAACGCTTAATGGTGAAATTAATACCAATTGTTCATAAAAATCCGCGGGTGTCAAAACTGGTAATAGAATTTTGAAATTGGAATTAGTTTTCGAGATATTAATTTTTTTCTAATTTTAATGACATTTCTGTAATGATGGCAACTAATTACTCAGTTTTTTTGTGACAAAAAAGGGAAAAAAATTGAAAAGGATCCCGATAGGGATTATTGATTTCTTTTTATTCGTCATTTTCAAATTTAAATTGAATTTATCTTTTATTTCAATCGATAATGAAGACAAGATTGTGATTAAATTATGTTTTTCAGGAAAATTTAAAAAAAAATCACATTTCTATCGTCAGGATTCAATCGTCTGTCAGCATTTAATTTAATTTATAAACTGAAAATATTTTGAATAAATTCGTCCAAATGACGTCATTTAGGTAAACGCAAAGGGAGGAAAAGGAATTAATAGTAATTATTATTTATTGATATCATTTTGTTATTTTTTGTAAAATTTAACTAAACGAACTTATAAATCATTAATTCGGATATTTCAAACTAATATATAAAATAATAATTCCCAACTGAACGGAAGAATAAAATATCCTGCTGGGTTTTTTCCGCCAAGCTTTTTAAAAAAGCGTCAAGACCCCTATAATAGAAAAGCACCAAAAGTTCATTGGGTTTATTTTCATAACTTTTGGCAACAAATCTATGTATATTAACGAATCTATCCCTTTTTGAAGCTCGAATTACGCCAAACCTAAAAGCAAAGGATCCTATAATGGAAAAGTACCCGATTTTCTTATGGACAATATTCAAGTGACAGAACATGGTGTAAAATTACCGCGGATAGCAAATTTGTTTAAATATCTCATCAATTGATGCCGAATAAATGCAGGCATGCATGCACAAAATATTTAATTAATTTTGTATGATAAATAATTATTAGAAAATTCGTATATACATATTAATTAAAAAAAATAATTTACATATTTAAAATAACATGAAAATATGCATGATGGTGCACTAAAATAGAGAGAAAATTAAAACCTGTTACTGAAAATGTCTATAACATAGTACTTTTCAATACCGTGGTTCTTAATGTTATTCACAAGCAGATGGAATTTTTCTCATCCTTAAACGCAAAGGAAGAATAGAATATAGATTGTTGTTATAAAAGTCCGAGAGGTAGTCACAATTTAAACCTAACCATTTTATACAAGCTGGTTTTCAAGTAGTAATTGATTTTACTTATCAATCCCGAAAACAGACGTCAGTTGTCGCAACAGCTGTGTATGAGGCCATGATAATCAAAAAATGTCCCATTAAAATGTTAAAAGCATGGCAACCCAATTACAGATTTACCAATATTTTTAAAATAAAGCACGCTGTCATGTTTTTATAGGCCTCGAAGTCTGGTCGGGGGTTGGCGAGCGTAGCTCGCAGGGGGTAGGCCCCCTAGTATATTGTAAATTTGGTACTTTCGTGTTATAGCGGCTTCCAAGGATGAACTGCCAAGCGGCAAAGATTTATCGGGAAATTATAAAGCATGTATGTCATTATAATAATATATGATATATATATATATATAACATTTCTGTACGTATGTGGCCAAGTTATAGCCATATATAATGTATATATATGACATGTGTATATATGACATATAAAACATAAATAATATGTGTATAATGACGTATATGGCGCATATAGGATTGTTTGGATATATATATATATATATATATATATATATGCGTATATAGGATGCCAATATAAGCTTTGCGATGATCTTGGCAAAATCAAAACTGCAACCTTGGCATAATCATAGGAAAGGTTCAGTAAGACTTTTTTGGTGCTCCCGCAAATGTAAACCCCATGTAAACCCCTTCATGTAACATATCAATAGATAGATCTCGTCAAGCACTATGGTCTGGTCCTACTCTCCGCCTCTCACTCCCCCCTCCCTTAAGAAACGTAGTTCTCTGTTTCAACTCTTTTTAAATTTTAGTTTTTCCCACCTTTCTCAGCCCCTTTAAGCCCCACAGAGGACGTAGGCCTCTTCTAAAGGATCCAACGAAGTTAAAATCGTCGAGGCCGACATTTCTAAGAGGGTCCCGAGGCCCTATCTCCCATAGGACCGGAGTTACCCCCCCCCCCACGGGGGAAACATTCAAGGTGTTCAAACCCCGTCATGTTCCATATCAAAAATTTGATCTCATCAAGCACTTTTGTCTGGTTCTACTCTCCCCCTCCTTCCCTCTCGTCTCCTGTCAGTAGCACTTTTCTTATTTATTTTTTCAATTTCTCATATTTATTTTAGTTTTTTCCATTTTTCTCTGATCCTATGGGCCGGACAGCTCCAAAATTTCACCAAAATTAGCTGTAAACCGCCTATAGGTTATTCCCCTCCCCGTTTCTTTTGGCACCCTCGGTTTTTACGTAGGAGAGACCGGGGCAAGATGACTATGTTAACAATTTTTGTTGTTTATTAATTTATTTTGAAGTAATAGTAAAATTAATTTTACATGAACTGATAGAGTATACCTTTGTAATATTAAATACATTACCATTTAATTTTTCAAATAAAAAAAGTAAGGGTTATTTTATTTTTTCATAACATTAACAAATCGTCATCTTGCCCCAGTACTGGGGCAAGATGACTTTGGCCTTGGGGCAAGAAGACAACACTGAAAAAGACTGAACATATTTTATCTTTTGAATATGTTACATGGTTTAACAAATGATAACTGTGTTTTTACATCTTACAAAGTATCAAACTAAGCATAATGCAGTGTAACGTAATGTTGAAGTGTTTAGTTGTGCAGCTAACAATAGTCACAAATAAAAATGCCATTTTCATACATTCCTCATTCCACCACTCTTGGCATTTACAGCACTGGATCTATTCTTCTGTTGGTGGGTCAGAATGCCGGAAGTTGGCCTTAAGCGGTTTTTGAATTTTTTGGGAGGAGGGGGACCAGCGGGGGAGGGGGAAGGTCTTGACCCCGTCGAACGGTACTCTCCTCGTACCGATCGGACGCTTGGAAGTAGAGATACGGACCCCGATAGGGTTTTTCTTTCTGGAGGCTAGGGGGGCGCTTAGAGGATGGCAAAAATGACTTCCTCTGGTCGCCCCCTTTCGAATGATACCTCCCCCGATCCCATGCAGCCCTTAGCCCCAGAGGAGATAGAAGCGCAAGGTCGCGCGAACAAACACACAGACAAACAAGCGTTTACAGGATTTAAATAGAATGGACAAGATAGTTAGTTTAATAAATTCCGAAACACGGGGCCAGATGACGAGCTCGTCATCTTGCCCCGGACTGCCTGTTTAAAAATATTCGTTTTCGTTGCCATGAAGGAAGGCGATTAATTGACATTTATTCATGGTAGTAAGTAGTATTTAAACTAAGTTACTCGTAAATATTAAAGAGAAACGATATATCTTACCTGTATCTGTAGCAGAGCTTATTTACACATGCATAAAAGTTATAACGTGGCAGCGGAAAACATTCAAATATTCACAACTGACACAAAAATGGCGATTTCAGCGTCTCTATAATAGTGTTTAATGAACAGTCGATAGGAGAGCCAGTAGTGCCCGGTTGATGCTGCCACCTAGCGGAAAACGGAAAAATTAAGACATTCGTCATCTTGCCCCGGTCTCCCCTTGGGGGGCCAGTCAAAGGGGCGAAAAGGGGGATCCCTTTTAAAGTCCCATCTCTCAATTGCAAGTGAGGATTCATTTTAAATAGGGTCTCGTAGAGCACTTGTGTTTCGTATAGCTCCCCCCTCCTCCCCCCACCGCTTTCCAAGATCCCGTCAATTAATGCTAACTCATCATTTGTTAAACAACTTCTCTTAGCTGTATCCATCATAAAAGCTGCTATCATAGAACTTTTCATTACCTTTTTTAGGTTATCTATTAAGTGCTAAAATGCCTTGAACCATTAAAAACAGTTTAAAGGGTGTCATTAAGCCAGAACATTTGTAAACAACAACTACCTCGCCACGTCTCAGCCCATTGGAGCCACATCTTTTTACTAAAATACTTCTAGTCACCGAATCTTTTTAAAACTTGGTGTGTTCGTGCCTAATATATTCCGCCAGCCTCACAAAAAATCTTAGAGCGCTAACTAAATTCTAAAGTGGAAAAGCTGGCTTATGCTAGCAAACATTTTTTTTCTTTCTTTTGACGAGTTGGACTTGGCTGAAAAAATCTCAACGATAAAAGCCGTGGGTGGCCAATCTATATTCTGTCGTAAGGTAGAATTTTTCCCGCTTGTTCTCTATTATTCGGACAAAATCGCAAATGCGTCGTTTGTTTACAAAGTCTACATTCTTTTGACGCGTTTGATTTTCTATCACTACGAAAAGTGAAATTATTTCTAACATGGGGTGGTATATATTTTCCATTATTGTAATTTCCAGTTCCGGATTCGTCATGATTGCGGGGGGGTTTTACCGGTTTATCGTATAATTCCGAAAATGTTCTGCCCTTTGACGAAAACCAATTATCACATACTTCCGAGATTTGTCGTGGTTTTAACCAATTATCTAATTGTTTTATCCTGACATAGCTTCGCGTCTCCGAATCTAGCGAACTTAATAATCTGTCGCTGACAATTAACTCATTAAGCGTGTCAAAATCATTTACTTTTCTCAATTCACAATAGAAATCCCAATTGGCTCTAAGCCTACTCGCGAATTGCATATGATTTTCGTTTCTCGATCTCTTTGCAAAAAGAAAGTTTTCTAGGCAGGCCTCTGGTGTGGGTTGAAATTCTTTTAAGATTAACGCCTTAACCTTTTGTTAATCTTTCATTTCTTCCGTGTTTGCGTACACTAACAAGTAGGGCTGGGCGATATATCGATACATCATGAAATATCGATTTTTATAACATATCGTCTTAACCGATTTCAATCTTCCTTAAATATCGATATATCGGCTCTTGTTATATTCATTCATTAGTCAACACAATTTCTTATTCTCCAATTAATTCTTGAGTGTAAACAACGAAACTGCCAAATAAGAGGTATTTTTCACCTTTGTCTCCTCTTCTCCCATATCTAGAGACCATCCATTTACTATTATGCTATTGAAGTGATTTAGAAATGAATAGCATTTTCCATTTTTCTATAAAGGTATTGCATTTTAAGTTATAAGCAAGTTCTATAAGCGGACCATTTATAATGACCATTTCTGGGGTGTTGCGTTACGAAAATTGGTTCAAAACGTTTACTGTGACAGTTTTTTTTTTTAAATAGACCCTTTACTTTATTGAAAAATGGAAAGCGCTATTCGATTTCGTCGTTTTTAAATAAGTGCACCTTCCAATTTTGTGCGTCTAAGTTTAAGATTGACTTCACGAATGTGTCAGAAAGTTGAGAGCTTAGATTTGAGAATTGCCTTAACAATATATTATATATATTTCTTGAATTTCAAAAGTATAATATATTTGCAAATCTTTTGCATCCCCCCTCCCCCCCTCCAAAAAAATAACCTTAACTTGAATAGTTTACGATTTTTTTCATTTTCAAATCTCTATAAAGAATCAACATCACATTCATTAGAATAATCTACCTTCATTAGAATAGCTTAAGATTTCTGGCATTTTAAAATTCTAGTAAAAAAATAACATCGCATTCCTAAAGAATTGATTTTATAATCTTTAATAATGAAGTACACGCACTGAAAGGCAAACGCTTATTCATATCGCAATCGTGCCACCTAGAAGAGAAGGAATATCGATAAGCCAAAACAGCCACTCGCTACGTTTCACTCACCGCATATCGGTTTACCATGGTTGTACTCGCGAGTATATTCTGACATTCAGATATCACGCCGTTTCACTCACCGCATATCGGTTTACCATGGTTGTACTCGCGAGTATATTCCAACATTCAGATATCACGCCGGTCGCTTCAGGACTGGCATGATATCTGTGAATATTTTAATATACTCGCGAGTGCGCGATTATAATCCAGCATTCGTGAGTGGAAAAAATATATTCTTGACATCGTCTATATTTATTGGACTCACTCATTCACAAATCCATTTACGATTTTGATGTATTAAGTGAAACTCCATGAATAGGTAGTTAAATTAGAGGGCCTCGGTCTAACATTTTTCTATAGGCTCGGACCGGGCCGGGCCTAGTCATCACTCATTTCGGGTCGGGCTAGGCCAGACTTTTTTCCGGGCCAAATTGGGCCTGGACGTCATTCTTCCGAGTGGTATGCGCGGGCCGAAATTTTCAGGCCCGTGCAAAAATCAGTAAAATGAGGCCCGGCGCAATAATTTTTGCAAAAAAATGCATAGATTTTTAAATGGAGATTATTCTACAATTAAAATTCTTTTTAAAGAATAATACATACATTTCTAGGCCCAAAAAAAAAAAAAAAAAAAAAAAAAAAAAAACTACAATAAAACTTCTTATATAGAACCTATCTATGATGGAAATCTGCCTTAAATAAAAAAATGTCTTGATATGTGCTAAATGAAAAAATACAACAAACGATGTACCTGCTTGCTAAGAATGGAACCTGTCTATAACGGATTTTTTTTTCTTTCCTGATTTTTCTTCTCTTACTGAATCTTTATTTCGATGTAATTGTCCAAGTGAATTTTTTTAATCAGCGTTTATGTACTTAATTGTCTAAATGGTCATAAATCTTGTTGATATTTTGCATTCCATGCATTTCGAACATAATTTGAAAATAAAATCTATGTACAAGTAAGTGTGCTTTTGTAATAATTTTAATTTTAGGTTAATGTTGTTTCAGAAATATCGGCATTGTTTTATAGAAATTCAGTCGGGGTTAGGCTCGGGTTGAACTTTTTGTTTTTACACCGGGCCAATAAAATTTTTATATGGGCCGGGCTAAAAAACAATGTGTGGTTCAGGCCGGCCTAATGTGGTTCAGGCGGGAAATTTCGGACCGTTCAGACCTTTCAGTTGAATATGAGTATAAATGAATGTTGGTATGTTAGTACCAAACCTAAACTGTAAATAGAATAAAAATTAGAAAAAAAAAAGTATTTTTTTTTCTTGCGAATGGGTAACATCAGTGGAACTGTTTTTAAGCAAAGGAATAGGACTTAGCAAAACTGGATGGTGGGCTATGTTATAACGGGATGCACGCCTAACAATATGTGTTTCGTATTTCTCTCTCTCTCTGTGTGTGTGTGTGCGCGCGTGCGTCTGTCGCCGGCGGGGGAAAAATGCTTATTCGGTATTTGAACAGGAGGACTCATTAAAATCCTTATCTGCTATTGCATAAAATTATTTATTGCGCTTCATATATACAGCATACATGAGCGTCGACCCGTCGATAGAACGAAATCAAGAGTGAGATAAATTTTGAAACACATGGGACTGTGGCTCGCAATATCGGCCGAGTTTTTATTTATTTATTTATTTAATGGAGAATATAAAAATCAATTAAAATAAACTAAGAATTTTTTTGTCGGAGACGCCGTACAAGACAATGTTTAAGCATACCAGCATTAAAGCAATATAGAAATTTAACAAATATAAAATATAAACAATTCGAAAATAGACCTTAGCCGGATTTTTTTTTTCCATCTGTCAACGGAAAAGTTTCATTTTTTATTAGAGTTTAATTATTTCAATTCGCTCCTAGAAAGAATAAATTGTATTTTTTCCATATATTAAAGAAAATTAATTTATTAAATTTCAGAATCCAGGGCGGAGTAATGGCCCTCCTTTACATCCCTTTTACGGTGCCCCATGGTATCATATATTACATTAATACAGCAGCTACACGTTATATCTCGCCTATTTATGTTGCTCATTTGGATATATTGCCCCGAAAACTAATGCATTTTACTTTAGCGGCAATCTTCTAAAATAAAACCGTATGTCATGTGACTGTCCTCAACAGTTCCGGGATGCCGCTTCACTTTTTCATATGCCAGGCAGCCATTTTTATTCAAAATTATTTTTTCTAATAAAACTGCATAAAAGTTACATTTTTAGAAAGATCGTTCAAAATAAATTAATGTTTGAGAGATGACTTACGTTCAATTATGTATACATTCTGCAATAACTTCAGTTTCAATTAGGTTCGCTGTTCAAATTCTCTATCCATGAAAGTAAACAACAACAAAAAAAAAGATTCATTCGTTGTGAACGTTTAAAATATTAAACCATGAATTTTTGGACCGCTGCCTGGTGTAAAAAAAAATAATCAGCACCAGTGAGACAGTCAAAGTTTACCTTAATTCTGTTCCATACAACTCAACTTCCGGATCTTTTTTGACGTAAGTTGAACTCATGTAATAATATTTAATGGATCAAATTTCGAAAATAATTGTCAGCTTTTATTTTTTGCGCGTGCAAATTAGAAATGATACTTTAATTTGAAATCAAATGTTTTGATTTATGATAATTATTATTTTTCTATTTTCTATTTTAAATGAAAAATGTGAACGCCATGTATTTTAAATTGAAACAGCTGTCACGGACGCACCGGAACTGGCGCGATTTTTGTTTTGCGCCAAATATGTTTAAGAATCTCCGCATTAGCGAACATATACGCCGCTGAAGTGTGACGTTTCAACATGGCGCTGGGCATAAACAGATCGAAGTGCCCATTGAAATAACATGAACGTAAAAAATAAAATCTTCTAGGAATAATAATTTTCATATTTAAGAACTTTCAGGCACTGTTCTGCAAAGTTTAAGGTACGCTTTTCATTATGAATTCACCAAACTTCTGATTTTGTGCTTTAAATTTGAATAATTTATTAAAATGTCATTAGTTTAACTCCGGTTAAACAAACATGGCGGTTTTTTACATCGTCTGTGAATCGGTGATGTTTACATTCATGTCTGTCAAGATGTATTTATCTCTCTTTACTTATAAGAAATTTGATGTTTTAGTTATAAGTAAAGAGAAAATCATATTAAAATTTAAAAAAATTAGATTATTTTTAATAATTTACATATTATACTTTATATATTTAATATATTGAAATTTAGTATTTTAATTTAATATATTATATTATTAATTTAATAAAGTATTAATTTAATATAATTCATCAGGATATTATTTATATTTACAATATCAATTATTTATTAAGATTAATACTAATTATAAATATTTTGTTATTATTAATATTAAATATTTTAAAATATTAAGTATCAGTATTAAATAATTATTTTAAAATATTAAATATAATTATTAAATAATTAATATTTTAGTTCATATTATTATAATTATTTTTAATTAATAATAATTAAATTAATTTACTATGATAAATTAAAATTTATAATTTGTAATAATATTATTATTTATGTTATTAATTTATATTAAATATAAATATATTAATATAATTATAAATATTGATAATAATATAATATAAAATTATAATATAATCTATAATATAATAATAATTTAAACATATTAAATTAAATATGTATTACATTAAATTAATATTATGAATAATTAATACTAATATTAAATAATTATTTATCATTTTAAATGATTAATAAATAAAATTGATATTAATAAATAATATATAATTAAATTATATATATATATATATATATATATATAATATAATTAAATTAATAATTATTTAATTATATATATATATATATATATATATATATATATATATATATATATATATATATATATATATATATATATATATATATATATATATAATTAATAATTAAAATTAATAATAATAAATTTTATATTATTTATTGATATCAATTATATTTATTAAACATTTAAATTGTTAAATAATTATTTATTATTAGTATTAATTATTCATAATATTAATTTAATGTAATATATAAATAGTTTAATATGTTTAAATTGATTTAATATTTAATTTAATATAGTATATCATTTTAGTATTATAATTTAATATATTATATTTTATATTTATTTATATTATTATAGTACATCATATTTTATATATTTAATATATAATTTATATACTTAATTTAAATATTATTAATAATTTATGTATTATAATAATTTATAAATTATAAAATATTTTTAATAATTTTTAAAAATATAAAATTAGTAAAATTATTAATTTAAATTAAATAAAAGTTTTACTTATAAGTAGAGAGACAGCGATAGCTTGACAGACATGAATGTAAATTTAAATATCACCAATTCAGCCGTGTTGTTTGTCAAACCGGAGTTAAGCTAATGACTTTTTAATTCAAATTTAAAGCGCAAAATCAGAAGTTTGTGCAATTCATAATGAAAAGCGTACCTTAAACTTTGCAGAACAGTGCCTGAAAGTTCTTATATATGAAAATTATTACTCGTAGAAGATTTTATTTTTTACGTCCATGTTATTAAATGGGCACTTCGATCTGTTTATGCCTAAGGCTCCTATAAGGGGAGCTGACGCATATCCATTCTGTTGCCCAAAATAACCGCCATATTGTGACCTAGCTCAGCATTAGGAAACCGCCTGAGCAGATGTTCGCCGTCCTCGTTACTGTCACTCGCCGTCCACTAGTACGGTAAGCTAACCGGTTTTAGCTTGGTTTTTGGTCCGCTGGGTCATTAAATGGCGGTATGATTCAGCCTGTATTATAGGAGCTCTATTTATGCCCAGCGCCATACTGATGACGTCACGACTTCAGCGGCGTATTGCAAGTGATAAGCAAACGGACATGAAGCATAAATTCTTAAGTGGGTTAAGCGGTTTTGTCAAGAAAGATGAAATACATAACAACAAAAAATATGCGAAATGCTACCGCGATCGCAAAAGTTCTTGATTTATCTATTAGATTTTTCCAGTTATGCGAGGGATTAAGGAAAAAAATAAATTATGAATGAAAATAATTTGTTACAATGCTTAACATACATTTAAGGGCGACCAAACTGGTCGCCAGTGGCGGCTAGTTATAAATAGTTATGTAATTTGATTATAATAAGTGCATTGGTTTATCGTTATTTATTAAAATATTGTAAGATGATTATAAAGTATTATTTGGGAGACAAATATAAAAATTTTCTTGTTTGTTATCATATTTCTTAATGTTTTCTCGGTTATATCGCACTTTCTTCCCGTGTCTTTCAGAATGCGCCATGTAACGAAGGTCTACTGTATTTAGAATTTAGACGGGGTACAATAAACAAATAAAACAAGAACGAAAAATCATGCGTCAAGCATAGATTATGTAACACTTTCCAACGCTTCCAAAATAATTTTACGAATCATACTCTTCAATAAGCTAAAAAATAACATCTAAGAAATCCAAATACTTTTATTCAGCCCTGTATAGGATCTATAGATTTGTATATATACTACATAGGATGCTAAATTTTAGTTCAGTTAGGAAACACGTAGCACAGTTTAAAATTCTCCGTCTGGAGTTAAATAATACGGAAATGTTTTCCCGAACTTTTGTGCTTCCCTGTATAGGATCTACAGAATTTATACACACCACGTAATAGACAAAAAGCGATTTAAAATTAAAATCGCGTTTAGTAACTTAAAACGCACTTCCAGGAATTATTGTTAACATACAGTAGAGAATTCTTTTGTGTGTCCCTGTAAATGAACGATGACTGCTATACACACAATATTCTGTAGTAAGTCTCTTGTAATGAACCTTATATAAATTTCAATGCGTTTAAAATAGGGAAACATTGTTTAAATAAAGCGCAGACGATTTTTCTCCATAGACGTAATGTAACGGAATTCTTTTGACTGTCCCTGTAAAGTAAGTATAAGTGCTATGCACACCCTATTCCATATTAAGCTTCTTCTAATGCACCTTAGTGATATATATAAATTTCAATGCGTTTAAAATAGTGAAACATTATTTAAATAAACCGCAAATGATTTTTCCCCATAGACCGCAATGTAACGGAATTCTTTTGAGTGTCCCTGTAAAAAAACTATAAGTGCTACATACTTCCGTTGAAATAGGGAACATGCTATAGATAATGATTATAACATATAAAAATTGCAGGGCAATCCGAGCATATTTACGGGAGTTAGAGCACGGACAGACGGCAGACGGCAGACGGCCAGACGGCCAGACGGCAGACGGCCAGACGGCCAGACAAACCGAAGTCATAAACACTTTTCAACTAGGTTGGAAAGTGTTAAAAAAAGAGTATGGAATTCGCATCTTTTACTTTTATTACTAGTACCGGCTAACGAACGAATGCAGCATTTTCGGCTTTTTGGCGTTCTCCCCTCTTTCTGAAAACACATCTGAAGTCACCCGATACTTTTTGCAGGTGTTAGCGGGGGCGAAGGGTTCAGATCCGAAGAGGGGTACAGTTCAGATTTGTTAATGATGCTATTGGAGATAGACGAATTTTATCGGAGAGAAACGAATTTGTTTTTCAGCTGATCACTTATAAAACTGCAGTGATTGTCTGACGGGAAATAGACTAGAAATATTGGTTGCGCGTTTAATTTTCAAAATTACGAAATATTCTTAAATGTGGCATGGCAGATATGAATTATCATCATTTAGTGCCAAAGAAAAAAAAACTAAGAGTAAGGTTTGGGCAACTTTTGGTTTGCCAGCCAATGAGCATGGCACTATTCTTAATTATGATATGTCAGTTTGTAGACTTTGCAAAAAACCTGTATGCAGTAAAGGAGGGAGTACGACAAATTTACTTTCTAATTTGAAAGTGCCCCATCCTCTGAAATTCACAGAAATTACTTCGAAGAGGACAGCTTCTTCAACTTCGTCTTTACCTATTTCTGCAATAAATGATCCTGACAATCCACCGACAATGAATACAGCCAGTACTGCTGATGAATCTCCCCCCGCCCCCTCATTTAAAGTGCAAAGAACTATGATGAATCTTGAAGTATGTTGTTAATTATACATTGGAAAGTTTTTAATCTCAAATAATTTTTCATAACGAAATTTTTTTTAATATACTGTAATATCAATAATTTTCATTAGTTTTTTACATAACTTGATATTTTACTACTTTTTCTTTGTTCATGTATTACAATATCGATATATCGGAATATCATGATATAAAGATGCCGATTTATCATGATATTGAATTCCAGACATCGCCCAGCCCTACTAACAAGTGCGCCGCCCGTTCTCCTACCAAATTAAACAAAATCTCCACCTTTAATTCCTCCGCGACATTTTTAATTTCGAATGCTTTGTCTAGTGAAGTAAAAAATAAATTCCATGATTCAGGCCTACTGGGGACTGTAATAGTCAAAGTTTTGACGCTTTTGATTAGTGCTTCTAACGAATTAGGCTTATACCCTGTTCACATCGAACATTTAAGATATCTTAGACCGCCATTTTTGAGGTGGTACCTCCCCGGAATTGAATACCTGTCCACACCGCCAAACGTATTTAAGATAACTCACTCAACATCACCGTGTCCAGTGCGCATGCGCAAATGTTAAAAGCAAACTCAACAGCCAATCGGCCTCCAGAGCCAATCAGAGTGAGCGGTACTGACTGTATCTAGCAATGGAACGTTCGAACTCACTAAGTGAGTTTCTGGAACTCACTCAGTGAGTTCAGCTGTCTAAGATATCTTAACTATCCGATCTGAACGTAGTATTAGGTCCATCCCCCCCCCCCCCCCCTGTGTCAGAATTTTTATACTCGTTCTGGATTTTAGCCATTTCTATCTGAGCTTTAACTAATTCTAGCTTAGTTCTTTCAATTTCTAATAACGTATCTTGTTCTGACTTTTCTTTGTCGACTTTCGCGACTTCTGCATCACGCTTCTCTCTTTCTATGCGATCTGACACCGTTGTATTTAAAAATTCTTTTATAAATTCGCTATCTTTTGAAAACTGATCGCTTTGCTCAATTAATGCTTTCAAATCAATTATCCTGTGCTCACTCTCTACTTTTAGGCCCAATTCCGTGGCAACAACAACTAAGTCTTCTTTCTTTAACCCTTTAATATTAAACATTTTTGTTTTTAGTCTTAGCACTTATTTATTAATACTATAAATATACTCTATAAATATTATCTCGTTTCAAATAAAGTTCATACTATTAAAATTAACACATCGTTTCCAAACATAAAATATTTCTCAAACATGATTCACTCAAGTTCTTTCTTATTACTTCAGGAATAAACATAGAGAAGCATGCAACTTACTTCAATCATAAATCCAAGCTCTGATTCGAAGTACGAGAGCGTGTGATACACCTTTATAAATACCCTCTTTCCTTCGGGTTTCTACTGGTTCGCACTTTTTAAATTATTCAAAGGCAAAATTTTATGAATACCATTTTTGTTCTTCTGCTTTCATCATACCGCAGGAATGCAGCCATTTTCTCGATTAAACACAAGTTTATTTACTAGGACGAAACATCACAAACATTGAAGAATAGGCACACAGATGTACACTAAGATGAATATTTATAGCAGCAGCAGCAGTTATATTACTACTCTTCTATCGACACAATTACTATATTTTCATAACGTGCCCACCGCACACATACATCCGAATCCTTTGGCCTCCCGCCAACGACTGCCACCGTCTCTCCTACTCAGTAGTAGAAGAGGAAAAAAAAAAGGGGTTGCCATAAACTTGACGTCACCGGCGCGATTTTACAAAACATCACGCGTAGAGCGATTGGAGGCGGTGTCGAATAGTGATTGGCTGAAAGATGGTTACGTTGTTATTGAGGGGAGGAGTTAAAACAAGTATGTTAAAAGTTAGTAAATTTTTGTGTCCGATCTAGTATAGTGGTTAAAGTATCAGGCTCGTAATTTTGATGCATCAAGTTGTGTCCTTGCTGATTTTTTTTGCATTTTTAGAGTTTTGCTTTGATCTTTATTGAATTAATTAATAAAGAATATTTATTAACAATGCTTCTTAAGCATTGATATAAAGATCAGTTAATCTTTATCAATTGCTCTGCAATATTTTATTCTCAATTTGATAATTAAATTTTAATTAGAATTAAGTTAAACAATATTAAATTATAAATTATAATTAAGGTAAATAAAAATTAAATTTTTATCACATACAATAAAATTTAATATCAGATAAATTTCAAGAATTAAATTTAATTTTAATTCATATACGCTATTTTTTAATAACTATACGAACATTTATTAAAATGCAAAAACTCCTAAACTTTCATTAAAAATATTTTTTGTATTAGAACTTTAGTAACAGATGATTATCAAATTAGCAGAATTAATTAATTAAAGTTTTCATCTTTTAAAATTAAGCATTATTCTTAAAAATCTCTATTAATTTACTAAAATTCTTTTTGCCAATTACTGGTTGATCTGCAGTGATAAAGTTGTGGAAGATTACCATATTTAATTTTTTTGTCTATTATTTTATTATTTAATTTTTAATTATTATTTATATTTAAATAAATATAATTAATATTAATTAATATTTTTATTTAAATACATACAATTAATATTAATAAGTATTATTATTTAAACATATAATTAATATAAATAAATATTATTTAAATATAGTAAAAATGAAGGAGATAAATCTATCTAACACTAGTAATAATAAATATAGTTATCATTATTTTAATTTTGTGGGGGAAAAAAATGTTGAATGATTAATTGCTTATTTTAAAATCACAGCATGTCCTTTTTTAGGTTATAATTAATTCCTGTTTAGTTCAATAACTGTGCTGGTCTAAAATTTCAAGATTATTATTCATTCAGCAACCACAGGGTTTAAAACTATATTGGGGGGAGAGGTTTTACTTGAACATAACTGCATAAAATCTATGAAGTTCATTATTATAGCTCTCATTTTGGAACAGATGTGTTACTATCACGCTAAAATGTAAACAAAAGATTGGCGACTGTTTGTTTGGCGCGATTTCCAAGACTGCGCCAAACGAATAACTTAATACAATGGCTAGGTTGCCATTAAAGAAAAAAATCCCCTAAATTTGGCGACTTTTTTCTTTTTTTTAACCGATAATTTTTTTTTTTTTTTTTTTAGCGTGAGTGTAAAGCATCTAAGCCCTCATTTTTAATAAAAAGTATTTTAATGCAATTTAATTTCAGAATTCATATTTATTCTTAATGTTGTATTTGTTTGGTAGATCTATCATATCTTAAAGGTTGTTATTTAAAAAAAAAAAAGGGTTAGGTATAATTTTATTAAGATGTTCAAATCGCTTTAAAAATTGGTTTTAACCAAATATTAATGATAATCTTTTAAGAGCTATGCTTAGAAAACCTTTACTTATTCTGGATTTTTAAAAAATCGCTCCGAAACTAAAATCTCATATCTTAGATTTATTTTATATTTTTGTTTTAATACTTCATTTTACAAACAGATGGCGCCACTACACAACGGCTTAGACGTTGCATGGATTTTAGGCGTTCGAGTGTAATTTGTATAGCTTTTTAAATTATTTAATTACTGAATGAGATTTTTTTTTTCAGTTAACTTTTGCCAAATTTTGCAAACATGCAATGTTTACAAGTTTTTAATTGTAAAAAGAAATAATTAATAAAGTATATTTCCAAAATTAAATGAATTTGTGTGGCAAATTTTGTATTTTACGCTGTCTTGACTTAAAGATATGAAAGAAATTGTTTAATAAACCTTTAAGTTCAGTAAAAAATTTAAAACTATATATATAAATTTGAAATCTGCATTTCTTAAGTTTATATTGATTTTATGAAATAACAAACTATATAAAAATCTGAAAAATGCATTGCTTAAGTATATGTTGATTTTATGAAATAACACAGTTCAAAAAGTTTTTAACGACCTAGTAATTTTATTTTCGTTTATTAATTCAATTATGATGATTAAAAAAAAAATAATAAACATTCAGAAAAGCTAACATTTATTTGCTGTGCTTTCAGTTTATTCTTGTGAAATAATGTTTAATATGTTGTTCTTTGTTTAATTCTGTCTAATTGTAGTGAGTATTTACTATAAATAAAATTTAAAATAAAAACTATAAAAAAATGTAAACATGTAATCTTTATTTGAAAATTGGAAGTTATGGATTATAGATATTAAAGAATATAATAATTTATAAATGAAATATGTTTTACTTTATGTAAGGTTTGTTATGTATCAATAAATTAAGCTGGACGTATAGTTTTTTCACTTAAAAAATGTACACAAGCTACTACAAATTTAAATTAGTTTTCAATAACCTTTACAATTAAAATATCAGTTTTATTTTTCTTAACAAAAAAAAAAAAAAAAAAAAAAAAAACAGGAGTTGAATTAGGTAATGAGCTCTGAAAATACAAGAGCTAGAAGTATTTGATTTGCTGTTTCAAATTATACTTGTACACATGGATTGTTTTCTTTTAATTGGATTAAGTTAATATTATTTTGTTAGACAAGTTTAATATGTCCTAAGCATCATTAAAAATAAAGCAAACATGAATATACAAGCTCAGACGATCTTATGAATCTTTAACGAAATGAAAAATATCCTCTTCAAGCGCATTAAGCTCCTCCTACATCGTCTCAGGCAGTCGACCAATCACTATTCAACATCGCCTCCAATCGTTCTACGCATGATGGTTTGTAAAATCGCGTCACCGGCATGACAGGCAGCTTCGTGTGTCAAGACGAACATCAGATTATTTGACTGTACCTCGGGGTAGGTATTCGTTCTTAAGAGTACCATTTGGGCTTGCATCAGCTCCAGAAATATTTCAGCAAGTAATGCATTCGCTCTTAGGTGATTTTGAAAATACTGAATGTTCTATGGATGACATTTTACTATGGGCAGACACAAAACAAGAACTACGAAAATTAACTGTAAAAGTAATTAAACGTCTTTATGATTCTGGACTTCGACTGAACAAAGAGAAGTGTAAGTTTGAGAAAAACAGAATAAAATTCTTGGGTCATTTATTTACATCAGATGGAATCGAGATATAGATCCTGCAAAAGTTCAAGCCATTGAAAAATTGAAAACGCCAACTTGTATAGCTGAATTGCAGAGATTTCTTGGAATGGTGAACTATGTGTCGTAATTCATACCTGATTTCTCTAGAATGACAGAACCTTTCCGTAGACTTTTACACAAAAATATATTGTGGGAATGGTCCACAGATCAAGAAAACGCTTTCTGTAAATTAAAAGAGGTTCTTAAAAATACTCCTAAGTTGGCCTACTTTGATGTTAATAAACATGCAATAGTTTCTGTTGATGCCAGCTCACATGCTGTTGGTGCAGTGCTTCTTCAAAATGGTAGACCAATTGCGTATGCTACTAAAGCATTAACAGATGCACAACAGCGTTATCCTCAAATTGAAAAGGAATGCTTTGCTATTCGTTTCGGATGTAAAAAGTTTCACGATTATATTTATGGAAAACCAGTTACAATTGAAACTAATCATAAGCCTTTAGAGGCAATAGCAAAAAAATCATTACAAGCAGCTCCTGCACGTCTTCAAAGAATACTTTTTGATGTTCTTCAATACTCACCCAAGATTGTATACAAAAAAGGTAAGGATATACCCATTCCAGATGTTTTAAGTCGTGATTGCGTTACTGACCTTGCAGAAGATGAAGAGATTGAAACTTTTGAAGTTGTATGTGATGTTCCTCTTCCATTATTGACTTTTTCAGAATTGTTGAATGCAGTTAATGAAGATTCTGAATTACAGGAGTTAAAACGCTTAATTCTTGATGGTTGGCCAACTAGGATTAACTCAGTTCCTAAACAACTTCGCAAATACTGGCACTTTAAAGATGAATTAGCTGTTTATGAAAATTTGTTATTCAAATCAGAACGTTTAATAGTTCCCTCTGCATTAAAATCCATGTATTTGAATTTAATACAGCAAGGGCACTTAGGAATTAATTTGTCTTTACATCGTGCTCGAGAAATTGTATTTTGGCATGGAATGAGTCGTGATATTGAGCTCTTTATACAAAAATGTCCTGTTTGTCAGCAGACAGCGCGTTCCCCAAATACAGAACCATTACAAATGAAACCAGTTCCTCAATTCCCGTGGCAACGTGTGGCCACTGATATGTTTGAGTTTTTCGGAAATCAATACTGTCTTATTGTTGACAGTTACTCTGGATATTTTGATTTTAAAAAATTAGTCCATCCTTCATCACAGTCTGTAATAGAGTATTTGAAAGATTCGTTTGCAATTCATGGAATACCAGATATTATAGAATCAGACAACGGTCTGCAATATTCATCAGACGCCTTTTACAAGTTTGCCAAAGACTGGAAAATACAACCTATTCCGTCTAGCCCGCGTCATCCCAAATCTAATGGCTTAACAGAACGCTATGTTCAAATAGCAAAATTAATCTTAAGACGATGCGCTATAGAGCATACAGATGTCAGATTAGCACTTCTAAATTGGAGAAACACACCACGTGAAAATTTGCCTTCGCCAGCTCAACGTCTCTTTGGACGACCTACTCGAGGTTTAATACCTATAAGGAAAGGGCATGTTTACAAACAAACAGTTCCATCAACCAATCTATCACTGCATTTTTGTCGCAGCTATCATTGCAGGAATCGTCATGGCGACGTAGGCCAATCATATCACAGACCAGTTTAACGTAGACCAATCAAGCCGCTTCATCTCATGTGTACTGTAGGAGTCGTAGAGAACGAACAGGTTTTTCTCCCAAACCAACAGCAATTTAACCAACAATGACGTCAGTTGCCCTTTCCTTATACATCCCTCTTTACGTTTTCCACGAATGTCATCTACTGTCCCACTTCAATTAAGTAGAGAAAAACAACGTGCAGCTTTGACCACTTCCTCACGAAATCAGTCTCCAGTACTGAATAAAGGCCAATCTGTAAAGCTTCAAACTGATCATCGTACTTGGATTCCGGCTACTGTGTCAGACGCTGCTGAGACTCCCCGTTCTTATTTTGTTACTACTCCTACAGGCAAGACTCTACGTCGAAACACTGCGCATCTCCGTCCAACAAAGGCTGTGATTTTACCAGACCGCCAGGTTGCCGTTAACCCTTCAAGTTATTTTCAACCGGAGAATGATATTAGTACTTCATTGAGCCAACCTGATGTTCCTTCGCTTCCTGCTTCAGCTGTAACTCCCTCCAAATCTAATAAGACAGTGATGACCCGTTCCGGAAGAGTTGTTCGCCCTCCAGAACGTTTGAACTTATAAAACTTATTATAAGGAAAGGGCATGTTTACAAACAAACAGTTCCATCAACCAATCTACCACTGCATTTTTGTCGCAGCTATCATTGCAGGAATCGTCATGGTGACGTAAGCCAATCATATCACAGACCAGTTTAACGTAGACCAATCAAATCGTTCCATCTCATGTGTACTGTAGGAGTCGTAGAGAACGAACAGGTTTTTCTCCCAAACCAACAGCAATTTAACCAACAGTGACGTCAGTTGCCCTTTCCTTATACATCCCTCTTTACGTTTGCCACGAATGTCATCTATTGTCCCACTTCAATTAAGTAGAGAAAAACAACGTGCAGCTTTGACCACTTCCTCACGAAATCAGTCTCCAGTACTGAATAAAGGCCAATCTGTAAAGCTTCAAACTGATCATCGTACTTGGATTCCGGCTACTGTGTCAGACGCTGCTGAGACTCCCCGTTCTTATTTTGTTACTACCCAGGTAGCACAGAGATATCGGCCAATATCCACGGCAATATTGGCCAATATTTTGAATGTCGCTGAATGTCGTACGTCAAATTTACAACATCTGCCGATATTCACAGACATAACTTAAAATTAGTTTTAAAAAGAAAGCATTCAAAAGAGCTTTTTGCATTACTTATGACATCATAATACAGAAATAGTATTCTAAAAAATAAAATTTAATAATTTTGCCAATTTTAAAAAACTTGACTTTTTAATGCCTTACTTTTAATATCTGGTGACATTGGCCAATGTTGTAAAAATGATATTACTATTACAACATTCAGGGATATCTATCGACATTCGTAAAAAACAACATCATTTTTCGGACATTTCAAGAGATCTGTCGACATTTAGCATATCTGACGAAGTTTGTAATCTTGACCGAAGTGATCGGAAAGTTCTAAAGCACCGCCCATTTGTGTGGTGTAGTTTTCGTCAATGTGCATTTGATGGAGGCGTTGGGCGTGAAATTTGCGCAGAAAGAAAAAGCCTATATAAAAATTTCTGTAGGAATCTATAGTTATTTTTATATATAAAAAAAGCATGTGAAAATTTATGTTTTATAAAAAACTAAAGATGATTTTATACTATCTTTATACTATGTATTTTATACTAATTTAAAAAATGTTTTTACAAGAAAAACAAATTAATTTATATAATTTTTAAATGGATGCGTGTTTATCTTAAAAAATAATCGTAAAAAAAAATATATATATAATTTCTCACAAAGCAAAATTCAAAGTATTGGGGTTATTAAAACTTTCTTTATAGTTTGGTGCAAGGGGGGGGGGGGGGACACATGATTTTTAACACAGAAAGCTTTAAAGAATTTCTTACCTATTTTAAAATATTTTGTTACAAAATTTCCAACAAATTCAGCACTAAAAAGTGATATTTAAATAAATCCTTGCTAAAAGAACGTAAAAAAAAAAAAAAAAAAAAAAAAAAAAAAATGTCGATCGTGATTGAAAAATATGAGATAATTAAATGATAGTTTTATTATTTGTCAGGCATTTTTTATTCCAGTAACAAAAAATCTATTCCCACCAGCTTTTGTTAACAGCTCTTTATAACAAGTTTTTCCTTGCGATTCTATTGATCATATTTATTAATACTTGGGTTTGCCTTTGTCTTGTTACGTAATAACGAGACTAGACTTTCCTAAAGCAGAGATCACTCGTTTTACAATGAGGGATTTCTGCCCACCACATCTGGGGTGCGAAAAAGATATTGTTATTCAGTAATAAAAAAAAATAAGTCATTTAATATCCAAAAATGTTATTCAGGAATGTTAGAAAAATATATCGCTCAATATCAAATCATGATATTCAGCAATGACAGAAAAAAATATCACTTAATATCAAAAAATGATATTCAGAGACGTTGGAAAATATTGGCCAATATTCACAGATGTCTAAAACTAATATTCACAAATATTATTTTAGGGGTGGTCATTTAACGTTGGCCAATATCAAATTTTGATATTGGCCAATATCTTTGTGCTACCTGGGTACTCCTACAGGCAAGACTCTACGTCGAAACACTGCGCATCTCCGTCCAACAAAGGCTGTGATTTTACCCACAGAATAGAATACATTAGGATTCTATTGTCTGTGATTTTACCAGGGGGCTGTTCAGAACAGAAGATCAGGCGGCGCGCGGGCGATGGAGATTAAAATATCGAGTGAGTCTATACTGTGAATGAAATTGAAAGGCCTGCGTTCGTTATCATTGATTTGGACATCCAAATCAATGATAATGAACACGGTCCTTCATTTGACTAATTAGCGTATTTTAATGATATTTTGTTAAATTAAGAAGTGAACTTGGTGGCCGAATGGTTAGAGCACTGCTCTTGATTCTGGAGGTTGCGGGTTCGATCCCCCAAAATTTCTGTTTGATTTTTCTGTTTTTTCATTTAAAAATGTTTAATCGGTTGCTTTGTATTTTTCATGATTAATGGAATATATTTTATAAAAGCAAAATTTGATATTATTAACAATTACTTATTTAATTAAATACGACAAATTCAGCTATTTTACGATTAAAATTTTACATTACAGTGTCTTTTAATATTTAAACATTATTATTATTTTGTTTTCTTTTTAGCAAATGTAAAATAAGAAATGAAAATATAGTCAATTTGCACGAATTTCTCCATGTTTTTATAATGAGTACTTCAACAGTGAATTTTTAGTACGAATAGAATGCAAAGCATATTTTACAATGTAAAAAATATTATAAAAATAAAATGTAAAATATATACATTATTTAAACTAGAAATATCAGTACCTATTTTTGTAAAGAGGTAAAATACATGTGGTTTACCGTCTAGTTTCGTAATGAATATAAATAAAATATAGTTAGAATGTTTATAAATTTTCTACTGAATGTACAAGTATTTTAGCATTTGTTTCTCGTGTTTTATGATGTTAATTGCAATATAATAAATAATGCAATTTACATCGAAAAATGAATTTCAAGAAAAATGAATTTTTAGAAATTAATAATTATGTTTCAACGAGGTTGTTATCGAAAAATATATTTTAATAAAATGTTTAAAAGCTTTTTTATCAAATTTTAACAAAGATTTTATTTTACTATTATAAATAAAGAAATAAATCTTTTAACATGTGTTAAAAGATTTATCGTAAATCAAGGTCGTGATACCAACATATGTTGGTATCATGACCTTGATTTATTAACATTCTATTTATCCCAAAAAATATAAAGCAACTGATAAATAATTTTTAAATTAATAAAAATAGGGGAAGAAAATCGGAAATAAACGGCGAGCATTCACTTTGTATCCATACTTTTCAGGTTCATCTGTGTAGGACAACCCAAACGTCAGTACATAACAATTTTTGGTACTTTTCGGTTAGCCGGGCGCCAGTGAAAAAAAAATATAAATATATATCTACATATATGTTTGTGTATATATGTATGTATATATATATATCTGTGTATATATTTATATTTGTTTCACTGGTGCACGGTTAACCAAAAAGTACCCAATTTTTTTTTTTTAGAGTTTACATTAATTTTATTGAAACCACCAATACCGTGTTTCAGGAATTCGGTGATCCGAACGTCCTCTCCCTTGTTAGTTAAAGGTGCACTGGTTATAGAAAATTAAACTTTATAATATTATATGCATTGTTTTGTACAATATATATATTTATGTAACTGCTATCAACTAAACTAATATATCAGTTTTAGTAGGTGCTGTAGTTTTAGAGACATATAAGTTGACAGCAGTTATGTAACTATAATATATATATATATACATCATACTTTCGTATTCTATTATTTTTATGTTGGATCAAAGGCTTAAAAAATCATTTTAGAATGTTAAAAATTTTAAATTTTTCAGATATCCGATCATATTGCTACAGCTGTATCAATCAACCTACCAAACCAAAACCAAGTAAGACACAAAAAAGCCCAATCACGTGATCAAATCACCCACAGAATTTTTGTGAGTCACCCGCGCGCAGCCCGCGCTAAAAATTTGCAGGTTATGAACGCTGATCGGGCTATCTGATCACGTGATTCTTTTCATGAATGTTTCGGGGGTTTATTATGATGAAATAAAAATAGATATTCCTATTATAAGATCCATTTTTTTTTGGAGGATAAAGATGTGTAGTCGCTAGTTTCACCTAATCCGAGCCACAGAAGCTTAAAATAATTGAAATAATTAAATTATTTCAATATATTAAATTATTTAAATTTCCGATAAGACCTACTCCATAACCCTTCTCTCCATCGCGCGCGCGCCGCGCGATCTTCTTTCCTGAACACAACCCAGACCGCCAGGTTGCCGTTAACCCTTCAAGTTATTTTCAACCGGAGAATGATATTAGTACTTCATTGAGCCAACCTGATGTTCCTTCGCTTCCTGCTCCAGCTGTAACTCCCTCCAAATCTAATAAGACAGTGATGACCCGTTCCGGAAGAGTTGTTCGCCCTCCAGAACGTTTGAACTTATAAAACTTCACTTATTATTTCTTTATTGTAAGGGAAGATGTCACGTGGACAGTTTTTATGTAATACTACTTCCACTTCGTTATTATTACTTGTTCTAGAATAAACTACTGGTTTTGTGTTTCTTGATATTTCTCTTTATTTTATAACACCTAAGTTAATAGGATGTTACAAAAAGGAGCCGCTGATAGTTTTGAGCAGGGCTCTAAGATGAACAGTCCTAACTGAAATGTAGAAATGGGGGAATAACTAAATGGAGAAAAGCCCCCCAAAACGAAGATCGGATTAAAAGTGGGCAAGGTACGATTTTTTTTTTGTCGTTCATGTAGTAGCTGGAAGTTCTAAGTTATTTGAAAAAATAACCTAGTGAATCGGACGATTTTTAGGGGAACTATAGTATGGGTCCCAAAAGAGGCCAGCTGATAGTTTTGAGCAGGGCCCTAAGATGAAAGGTCTAATTGGAAAGTAGAAATGGGGGAATAACTAAATGGAGAAAAGCCCCCAAAAACTAAGAGAATCGGATTAAAAGGGGGCAAGTTAACAGTTTAGGAAACAAAAACTTCAACGAGCACCGTCCCAGACAACCACAATCGTCCTTCGGACGATCTATAATGATCCAGAAAATCCTGTAGTTGTCATATCCTATAAAACTATCCAGATAATATCCGGAAGATAGTTGACAACGGACCGTCTGATTACATTGTCCACAAAACAGCCGGCGAATGTCATAGAACGCACATCCGCAAATTGACTTTCTTCCTTGGCTTCCTTCCTCTGCACGCTACGCTAACGTATCAACCAACCTACCTACCAGACAAGTTTATTTTCATTTTGCATTTTGGTGAATGAAGAAACGTGATCGGCTTTTCAGAATCTGATTAATAAATAGTAATCTGATGTCAATAAAGGTAAGAATTATCTTTTTCATTTGTAATTCTATTCTTTGTAACTTCCGTTTATATACTTATATTTTCTTGTGTAAAAGCGAAGTGTATATCAGACCTAATTATTCATGTAGGCTTAATGGTAAATGTTAATAGAGATGGTAGTGTAAACGCAACAGTAGTGGGTTGTATTTATTTAACAGTTTGATAAATTATTAAAGAAAATACAACCACTTTGAGTACTTTCTGAGAATTTTCAAGTTTAGATTACATTTTCTGTGTGAAAATGAAGATTTACTTATAGCTCCAGTTTGAACTCCTGTTTTTTTTTTTTTACTTCAAACACTTAAAAAACCAAAAATATGTTTTTCCCTCATTCTTTTTAACTTAAAACACTTTAAAAGCAATTAAAAAATGCCTCCCCCCTTTTTTTTCTTTTACAATTAATTCCCAGAAAGACTTATTTCTTTACATAGATTTTAATGCATATTGATATATATTAATTAAAGCAAATGTATATATTCAAATATATATATAATATATATGTATGTATTTGCTAAACATTTTAATAATATTTATTAAATCTTAACAAATTAATACATTTTTAACCACTTTAAAATTATTGTCACTTAAAAAGAAAAACATACTTCTAAACGTAACAGTTAATATGTTTTAACTTAGATGACAATGTCAGATTTTCTCACAGTTTTAGAAAAGCGTAGAGTGCTGGTAGTTGGAAAAGGACACATTTATGACTCTGAAGGGCATTTTTAAGATCCATATGAGCACTTTTTATATTTTTTAAATTCATTCTTTCAATTTTAAATGCACTTTTGATATTTAAATGTTACAACACTCCTATCCAATTGCAACAATGTGTCAATTTTTACTATGCAAGTAATTTTTTTTTTACAAAACTGTAAAGGCTTAATTTTCTTGGTTGAAGGGCAAGAAGAGCACTAATTTTTTGATGAGGGGCAAGAAGGGGGATGTTTTTTAAACCAAAGGGCAGCCAGGGTGCAGCACCTTCCTGAAACTGCCTACAGGAAACTCTGCAATTTGAATATAAAATAGCTTGTGATCAAAAGTAGTGAAATTACTGTAGCTGCTAATTATTTTCTTAGTTTTGTGTAACGTAACACGTTACTTTTTGAATAAAAGCGAATGGGGCGAATAGCACAATACAAAATTTAGTTGTTTGTTTGTAGCAAGCATCAACATTTCTTTGAACACAATTTCCAGAAACAAATGAAAGTCTTCTTTAACAATTGTGTGGTCACCCATGGTACTATTATTTAGAAAATTAGTAAAAAATTGGCAGTGGGAACTGCCATATATCTGTAAACAAATACCAGTTTTAGAGTTTAACAAAGCACTATATAACCATTGTATGTCAGAAATGTTCTTGTTTATGGGGTTATAATTTTGGAATGCAACTTTTGTGAAAAATGAACAAACATATTTTTAAATAAGCAATTTTTACTTTGAGATAGTGCTAAAACAGAAGATGCTCTGATGATCACACTAAAAACATTATTATCCTTTACCTGTTTTTTATTTTCATAATTTTCAGGGTTAAAGTTTACTTGTATTTTACGCAGAAATCGCAGAAAATTTTTGAACCATCACTCAGATTTTACAACAGTGAGTCAAAAAGTGACTCGCAGATATATTATATATCCCACTTCTCTCTTTTTTTTTAAACTTCAAACACTTGAAAAACAGTTAGAAGATCACCCCCCCCCCTCCTTTTTTTCGCTTTCAAAACAATTTCTGAAAGTGAAAGTATCTTAATAAAAAAAAACTTGTAATCAAAATCGAAAAAGTATAAAGGAGTGTGCATAGAGATTGACCTCAGCTATCCAATGCGAAAAAAATCATTTATAAATATTGAAATGCGAACGAGATATCATAAATTATTTCCCCCATAGAATTAATATTAGTGAATGGGTGTTTTGGCCTAAGTGAAGTAGCCTCTTAAAGCTAAATAAAGAAATTGGTATTAAAATTTACTAATTTTTTTTCCTACATTCACTATGAGTTTCTCTTATGCATGTGTGACTTTAATACTGATGTTTTCAATATTGATAAATAATGCTATTAAATTCTAGTGCAATAAAATGCCTAATATATATATTAGTTACAGGGGTCGATGCAGGTTTTTTTTCTTGGGGCCCATTTTGTGAAAAGTAAAGTTTATTTTTGTGTAATTTATTATATTTTTGTGAAAAATAACATTTTGTAACGAAAGTTGAAATCCAGTTAGTCAAATTTGAACCAAGCTTTTATAAACAAAAACTTTTTTTTAATCCTTTTGCTGAATTTTTCCTCTCTGGTGAAATTGTTTGTTCAAATTACACATTTTAAAACAACACAAAATAAATAATAAATAGTAAGTTTTTATAGAATAGAATTTTGTGAAGTGTATGTTTTATCAAATTGATTTTTGTGAAGGGGCCCATTTTATCAAATTGATTTTTGTGAAGGGGTCCATTTTATCAAATAGATTTTTGTGAAGAGGCCCATTTTATTAAATAGATTTTTGTGAAGGGACCCTAAATAACCCCAAATTTTCCCTGTATCGACCCCCGAGTTAAGCTATAAAAATTTTTATCTAAGGAATTATAGTTTATAAGTAAAATGCTTTAAAATGTAAAAGCTAATGGCAGTTAAAACTAAAATTAGTAAAAGCCACTTTTTAAACATTTCAAGCTGACTTTTTTGTAATCCTGCTTTATATAATACACAACTAATTTGAAATCGATACTTTTAGCCTGAACTGGTTTTTGAATTCGTACAATCAGAGTTTCCCCCAGACAGTTTCAGAAGGGTGCTGCACCCTGCCTGCCCTTTGGTTTACAAAATAGCACCCTTCTTGCCCCTCATAAAAAGAATTAACACCCTTCTTGCCCCCTCCAGTAAAATAATTAGCACCCTTCTTGCCGCTCAGTAAAAAAAGTGCCCTTTCTCCTTTTTACATTAAAAAATTTGCTTTCATAGTAAAAACTGACTCAATGTTGTCTTAAAAAGAGTGCATTAACTTTTAAATATCAAAAGTGGCTTTAAAAACCAAAAGAATACCTTTTATAATTAAAAGAAGTGCCAATAAGAATCTGAAAAGTGCCCTCAAGAATCCAAAAAGTGCCCTTAAGAATAAAAATAGTGCCCTTTCCTCACCAGCAGCACCCTGCCCTTTTTTAAACCTGAGGGAAACTCTGTGTACATTATTATTAAATAATACTAGGGAATCAAACTCGGGCTTCCCAGGTTACAGAATATCGCTGAAAACTGTTTTTTTTTTTAAATTTAAAATTCTAACAGATTTTTTATATTTAATATATATATATACTAAAAAGAAATGGCGCATCTAGTATTTGTCAAGAATTAACAATTTTCTGACAAATACTTTACGAGCTATTAATTTTTTCAGTAACTTCAAATCTCTCATTTTCTGAAATTAATCTCTGGCAACGATAAGCTAAAAAACCAGTCATCAGCAACACGTAGCTTTTTATTAAAAAAGATTATGTATTAATTTATCTTTTTTTTTTTCTAAATTCTGTTCTATAAAACTCAATCTATTTGAGATTACTTTCATAAAGAGAACTCTGTTACTTTCCTTAATTTCAGATATTTCAATTTCAAATCATAATTAAATCCTAGTGCTAATTAATAATTAAATAAAAATTGGAAACATTTCTATTGAAAACTTGGTTCTTAACCCGTCAGCACATGCGCCCCTTTCCATTACGTTACTACACACGCAGGATAAATTTTACCCCAATGGGTTTTCTTGTGTCAATTTCCCCCCGGTTTGATTATAAGCAAAAATTTATATTTTGAAATAAACTGTAAATCAATAAAGAAAATAATTTAACTTAAAATAAGAGGTTTTTTCATATTTAAAGAAAAAAAAAAAACATAAAATCTAGCACTAAGATTTTTTTCTGCATATCATTACATACGAAGTTTTTTCAATCCAAATTTAGCCATAAAAATACAAAAAATATAAAACTGATATATAGAAACTGTATGTGCAAGAGTTGTTAACGTTTAAAAGAAAAATTATATTATTATTTGCACACTATATTTTTTACATAAACATTTGCATTAACATTTTCCTATCATTATGGGTTATGTTATAACACGCGTGGGGTAAATTTCCTCCCACGTGACATTTTTATAACAAAAGAATGGAAAATCTCACAACCGGAGGTAAATTCTTTTTGGCCACATCTTGATCTCTTTCAACTTGAAAGGTACTGTAAAGCTCAGAATGATCCCGAACAATTTATGCACATTTTTAAGTAATAGTTCTGAGCTGGGGTAGATTTTATCCCAGTGTGTGTGCTGACGGGTTAAAATGTTAATTTGACACATTTATTTACACATGCTTCATTTTAAAGTTATTTCTTTATTTTAGAGACTATGCAAGTAATTTTTGAAAAATCCAGCTGTAAATTGAGCTAAATGCTGGAAAAGAAGTCTGCAATGGACTCTAAGCAGTGGTATGTTTAATTGATTTATTATTATTATTTCTTTTTCTTAAAAATAAAAGAATATGTGAGCATGTAGTTTTATAGCTTTTATTGAATTGTCATATTTTTGCATTTAAGCATATTTATGAATTGTTGTGCTTTGGAACATTTTGACTTATTTATTTATTTAAATGGGCAATTCCATTGTAACAGACTAATTCACATAGTGGAAAAAAGGGCTTTATCTCACTTGAAAAATAATAATTATGTAATTCAAAAAGGGCTACAATTAGCATGATGATATTTATTAGAAGATAAATTAATATAGTTATTATGAATAAATTATTTAATGTAAATAATTATGGTTAAAAAAATGTTAATGTAACAGACAAACATGAATTACCATGCTTTTCAGATACCTTGATGTTTATCGATATATTACTTATAAAATAATTTACAATTTATTATTATAAAAATGTATTTTCATTCAGATGGCGTTCTGAAACATATATCTTTCTCAAAATTTGACTGTTGCCATAAGATAGTTATGAAAAATATGTAATCTTACCTGTAACAGACCAACATTTAACATGTAACAGACAAACAAATAAACACGTAAACAGAAGCGATTATAATGAATTTTATTGATTTTGACTATTCAAAATTTTATAAAATGCATTGCAAATATAAAAAATATAGGTATAATACTATCAGAAAAAATATATATTACCTATTTGATCTAAAATATAAAATTCTAGAAATGGTAAATTGGCTTGGAATTGCCCAAATGTTTATATTCCATGGCTTGTTTTTGAAAACTGATTTTTTTTTTTTTTTTTTTTCGGTAATTTCTAAAATATTCAGTTAACATTGATAGATCTCCCAAATTAATTTTTGTATTGGTACCCTTACAAAAAAAAAAAAATTCAGCCCGGCCCGATACAAAAATTAAAAGTTCTACTAGCATACCTGTCAAAAGGCAATAAATATCTTTTTAGCAGTCATATAAGTATAGAAAATCTTCATTTTATCTTAAAGTACATTTAATATTCAAACTATTTTTTTTTTTTTTCAGAAGAAATAAACCATAATTTTATGTTAAAGTTTTTGGTACTTTTCGGTTAGCCGGGTGCCAGTGACATATGTACATATATAAATACATATGTATATACATATATATAATATGTATGTATTTGCAGATATATGGTATATATATATACATGTACATATATCAGTGGTAGAGGTCTGCACGGGCCGAAATTTCCAGGCCCGGCCTGATACAAAAATCAAAAGTTCGGCCCGAGCAAAAAAAAATATTGGCCTGACCCGGCCTGATTTAAAAGTAAGTTCGTCCCGGTATAAAAGCTAAAAGGCAGGCCCGAGTTAATTTCCACAAAACATTGATTTTTACGATGATTTGGTTAAAAATTTGCCTTGTAGGAGTAGATCTAACCAAAAATTCCTATCTAAGCTCTTTTTTTTTTCATGTTTACAATCTTCATTTTTATAGAAGTGCCGCGGTCTGCAATATTTATTTTTTTAATAAATCTCTATTTGTTGTATGTATGTGTTTGAGTTATCATTAATATTGTTAATCCATATTCCATGTATTGAAGTGTTAAAAATCAGAAAAATGCTATACATTAAAATCTTCTAAGACGGAATTGCATAGGGGAAAAAAATGAGTTATAGACAATTTGCCTTCTTAGCAGGTGTAAATATATTATATATTCTTTTCTTACGTATTAGTATATTCATTTTGCATGGATCAACACATTTTTCAGTTTAAGACAGGATTCCGTCATAAGCAGGTTCTTTTTCACACGTTTCACTATATTTTAATTTAACCATATTTTAATAAGTGTACAAATCTACTTTTCTTTAAAAATAATAAATTTTAATGTTTAATTGTAGAATAATGGCAATTTAAAAATATATGTATTTTTTTTCAAAGATTTTTGTGCCAGGTCTTATTTTACTGACCTTCGAACGGACCAGGCCAAGCCGAGACAATGATTTTTATAGGGTCAAAACCAGGACTGAAAATTTTGGGGTGTGAAGACTAGGAAGGATGAAACCAGTCCCGGCTCTATACGGAAAAAATAATTTAAGACACGGCCTGATCCTTCAGGAAAAAAGAAAGGCCCGAAGACGGGCTGTAAAGAGTAATCACTAGGCCCGAGCTCAGCCCAAAACGAGTGGAGACCAGGCCTAGCCCGAGTGCAGTGAAGGAAAATAGGCCCGAGCCCGGCCTGTGCAGATCTCTAATTAGTGGTGCCTGGCTAACAGAAAAGTACCAAGATTTTAAGTATATTGACATTTATTTTAAATGTAAACATTCTGCAGCACTTTTTGATTATTAATATTCAGGGCTGAAACTAAAGGCAGCACAGAGGGGGCATGTGCCCCGGGCGCCAGAATGGAAGGCATGAGGGACGACAAATAAACATTTGGTTTGTTGCTTGATACAAAAAAAAGTATATGAAATTTGGGCAAAAATGTTTTGTAAGTTGGAAAATTCAAAAGAAAAACTGAGAATTCATGGGACACTAAAAAATAAAAGGTAGAAAATTCACATAATAAAATACTTATTAAAAACTTATTTTTTTTTTTTTGTTCCGAGTCACTATTATAATTTGGAATTTAGGTTCAGGAAAGTATCTAAACATATTAGTCTATAAATAGGAAGTGCAGTATAAATGACAGCTCCATGAAACTGTATGTAGATAACATACAAAGATGTTTTACAGTATTAGAATTCATTGTTATATTCCTACAGAAAATTCTGGTTTTTCAGTTCTTAAGACATTGTGACTTATAATGCTAGGATTTTAAACATCTGTTCAATTGTAATGTAATACTATAACTACAATAAAATCTTTCTGTAATAGAATCCTGTCTTAAAGGAAAAAAATACACGGATCCAACAGTAACAATAGCATCAATTCTATTTGCTAAGACGAAAACTTGTATAAAACTGAATTTTGTCTTGTTCCTTTTGATTCTGTACTCACAGGTTTTATTGAATAAGTATTTGACAAAATACAGAGTTCACTATTACGTATTTTATGATTACATATTTTTCAGTTTAAAATAAGTCAGCTATTAAAAACTTAGTAAAATTATCTTTATAAATTTACTTTGCGAGAAAGGTAGGGTTAGTGGGGGTGCCAAAATCCCTGTTTGCCCCTGTGAAAAAAAAGCTAATTTCGGCCCTGAATATTTAAATTCTAGGTATCTCTAAACTGTCTTATATCAACACTATTGTCGTCAAGTGTAATAGTTAGTGCCAAATGGGAAAAAAATTGAGCTTCAAGCAAACAGAAAAAATAATTAAAAGAAAAAGAATGAAAAGCAAAACCTGTTTTTACCTTACTATTAAAAAAAATAATTGATATCTCCATCGTCAATTGACGAAATTTGTTCAAGTTTTCAGCAAGTTCAATAATAGTAAATTAGGCTGTGTGACAAACTTTTATTAAAAAATAATCAATTATTAGAAAATGAGAGCATCCCCACAAAAAAGCAACTGCAAAGAAAAAGGAGAGAACTATCTGTGGTTTTTGTTTTGTTTATTAAACTATTTGCAGTCGGAAGTCGCCGAACGTTATCAGAATAAGATCATCTGCTTCTGATGGTATAGATTAAATACTGTATTTTTCTCTGTTTGATTATTGCTTCGGTGACGAAAAGGTGCTTTTAGCAGTAGTCAGGGGAGTTAACATAAAACTACATATTTTAAAAATGTTTTTATAATGGTTTATTACATAACATTTTTCAGTAATATTTTGCTTGTTTAAATTTTTTTGTCATTTGCATACCTTAAATCTAACATGTCTTTTGTCAAAAGGAATCTCCCTCCGACCTTAAAAAAAAAAAAAAAAAAATACAGGAACATCGCTCTAGTTATGCTACAGTAGTTTCGGCACAAAGTCTCTATATGATATCCTTATATACATTTTTTTTTTCAGCACTTAAGTTAAATTATTTATATATTACTAACAGAGTTTCCCCCAGGTTTAAAAAGGGGCAGGGTGCTGCTGGTGAGAAAAGGGCACTTTTTTTATTCTTAAGGGCACTTTTTGGATTTTTGAGGGCACTTTTCAGATTCTTGCACTTTTTTTAATTGTTAGATGTATTCTTTTGATTTTTAAAACCACTTTTGATATTTCAAAGTCAAAACACTCTTTTTAAGACAACATTGAGTCAGTTTTTACTATGAAAGCAAATTTTTAAGGCAAAAAGGAGAAAGGGCACTTTTTTTACTAAGGGCAAGAAGGGTGTTAATTATTTTACTGGAGGGGGCAAGAAGGGTGCTATTTTGTTAACCAAGGGGCAGGCAGGGTGCAGCACCCTTCTGAAACTGTCTGGGGGAAACTCTGTTACTAATATTACGATAGTTCTTTATATTTAATTACTAGTTTAATTTTTTTGTGTGTGTGGCATTTAAGTGAAAATATTTATACGTAAATTTGAGTTCCTTGGGTGCGGCACTATACATTTTTAAAAATGAGATTTTTGCAGGTGCGCCGCTTACGTGGATATACTTTTTTTAAAACAGATTTTCATTGGTACGGCTGATATTCCCAATAATACGGTAGATATGTAAGTATATTAACCCCTGACATTATTTTAATGGTTAAAAAAGCATTTTCTCACCATATTACATTTGCCGTGTGTTCAAATACTGCGCACATTGTTATTTTCTTTTTGAATTTTTTACTCTATACAAAAATAAGTCTTATTTTAGAGCATTATAACTTATAAGTTTGATAAATCATAGCTTTTATAAAAATAAATCTCATGTTCTCATAACAAACACCAATTCAGCATAAGTGCAACAAGCATTTTAAAATGAAACACCAGGGGTCGATCCAGGAAAAATTTGGGGTCTATTTAGGGCCCCTTCACAAAAATCTATTTAATGAAATCGGCCCCTTCACAAAATTCAATTTGATAAAATGGATCCCTTCACAAAAATCAATTTGATAAAATGGGCCCCTTCACAAAAATCAATTTGATAAAATGGGCTCCTTCACAAAATGCTATTCCATAAAAAACTTACTATTTATTATTTATTTATTATTTTGTGATTTTTTAAAATATGTAATTTGTAAACAAGCAAGTTCACCAGAGAGGAAAACTTCAGCAAAAGGATTTTAAACGGTTTTTGTTTTTAAATGCTTGGTCTGAATTTGATTAACTGGATATCAACTTTCGCCACAAAATGTTATTTTTCACAAAAATATAATAAATTTCACAAAAATAACCTTTACTTTTCACAAAATGGGCCCCAAGAAAAAAAAACCTGCATCGACTCCTGAACACACAAGTTGTAGTTTGTTAATCTGTAAAGTATAGGATTGCTGTACTAAATCTGGTGCAGCGGAACGCAAATACCGTTTAGTGTCAAACCAATATTGATGACTAAAATTGTGCTTCTACAGAAACTTCTCCATCGAGTGTTTCCTTCACTAACGCAACCCGGTATCCATACCCGAACACAGTGAAGTATAGAAAGATGTACGCTGGCATAATTGGAAGAGACAGAAAGAGAATAACCTGGATGAGAAGTTAGATGAAAGTTTTTGACGTCATTGAAAGAATTAAACGTCTAAAATGGAAAATGGGCGGGGCACATTGCAAAAAGATAAGACAGTAGATGGAGCACAAACACCCTACAGTAGTATCTTAGTGATGTAATACGACCAAGAAGATGACCTCAAGTAAGATGGAGTGACGAAATCAGATAAGTGGTCAGTGTTAATTGGATGACTAAAACACTAGACAGGAAACAATGGAAAAATCTGGATGAGAATCCAGCAGTGGATTGAAAACAGTTGTTGATGATGATGATATCTAATCTTTATTTAGCATACTTACGCCTTACACATTACTAAATACATACTTGATCTTTACTTTTTATATTTTAATCAAGTTTTACATTTTCTTAATATTTAGTACTTTATTGTTTTACTTAATAATTTACTTTATTATAGACATATTCATTGTAATTTCAAATGCATTATTACATTCGTATTACTGCTTAAAAAATGTAAATAAACCAGAAATCTGCAAATAATTCAAAAATATGCACAATTTCAGTGTTATGATGGACTCATGTGGATTTGGGGAGTCTACTGTGTAGTACATTTTGCTTGTAATTACCATCATTTTTAATTATTAAAAATATGACATTATCATCAGTTATAAATATTAAGATTTTTTTTTATTCGACACAAAACAAGGCGGGTGCTTTCATGCTGTATGACGTTTTTCGACATAAAATAAGATGTGCTTTTACTTTTTCATAGTTGTTCAAATATCCCATAAGGCTTAAATAGTAAAGTTCCTAAAAATAACTTAATAAATTTTACTGTAAGATCTTTTGAAGAAACAAACGGTAAGAAATTATTGTATATCTTGTGTATATATACTGATTTATTCATTTTGAATGAATGTGATGCACTTATAAAGTTAGGTAGAAATGTATATTTTTTCTTTTCTTCTTTACAGACGTGTGCCGAGCAGAAATTTCTGTGACAACAGCAAGATGGAAGAAACCAGATTGTTGTAAAGAAGAAAAAAAATTATGTTTTGTGATGTGGAAAGTTGTAAATAAATATTTGTTTTGTATTTTATTGTGGAAAGTTATAAATAAATATTTGTTTTGTATTTTATCGTGAAAGTTGTAAATAAATATTTGTTTTGTTTTTAATGTGAATTTTTTTATTGTGCAATTTGTAACATTATAGAATTTTTAAAAAATAATAAGATTATTCAACAGCAGTTATCATTTTCCCCATACTATCTTTCATGACATTGTGAAATATATTTTTTAATTTTTATTCCTTTACTGATTTCCAATTAAATTGGGAGTAAAATTTTAAAATTTTCAGGTATTCACTTCTGATGACTTTTGCATAAAGATTTAATTCTTGTATGTCATATAATTTAAGTTTATTATTTTATATTGAGCACTTAGTGTAATATGTGCAATTATTTAAAATACAGAAGTTGTTTATTCATTAAAGTTAGAACAATGAAAGCAAACAATATCTTAATATTGCTCAAATTTGTGTGTGACATATATTAAATGCACTTTCTGGGCCATTAGCATTTACATAATCATGGTACTGTCTCATTTTGTTAAAGTAAGGTAATGTATTTAAGTACAAAGGTAAGTAAAACAAATTGAATCTGAAGCTGTATAGCCAAATTATCACAGCAGTAAATGTGTGCTTCAGTCACTAAATATGAAAGGGAATACTTTTCTGTCCTTTATTTGTTTTGAATGCAAAAGTATTAACAGATGACTTATGCAGTAGCTTTATTCTAGAAAAACAATGTAAAACCATCATCAGAGGGACAAAACGATACTTTTAAATTTCATGTGGCACCTTATCAGAGGACAATCAAATGCATAACATTTGTTGCATATACCGGGTGTTCCTAAAGTGGATCAGGTATTTACATGCTTTTTTTTAGTAAGTAAAACAAATAATTGCAAAGTAAGAAAAAAATTGTTATTTAAAAAAAACTTAAGGGTGTATTCAAATCGAAAGTGCTTATTTTGAAACACATTTTTAAATTCATTTTTGCTCGAAAATGCATCAAATTGGCAGGTTCTCTTATTCAGAAACTTTATAATGTCTGTGTTGTCACGATTTTTTGATAAAGGCAGAATATATTTTTTTAAATGCTGTCAAAGTGGACATTTTGAACCGAATTTCCCGAAGCGATAGCGCTGGAAACAAACAAAAAAAAAAAGTACTTTGAAAATATTTGTTTGTAAATCAATTTCTAATTAATTGAACGAAAAATAAAAACGTAGGTCCCTTATAAATCTCTTCATAAATCACGCCGCCAAGTTTCATGTTTTTACTTTTAAAAATGAGTTTGAAAATGTGTCAAATTTTGAGTTGTTGAGCATGGAAAAATATTTTTTTTGAATACTGCCTTAAGTTTTTATATGACTTCTTACGACAAGAATGATATAAGTTCCACTTCAGACATAGCACTTAAAAAAAGGTCATGAAAATTTTTTAAATTGCATCATTTTATATAATATTTGCTCAAATTAAGAATAAAATATGTAAAAAATAATGATATACAAGTAAGGAATTTTACAAAATATCCTAAATTTTCTTGAATTTTATCGAGACTATAAGATGAAAGGGCTATATAATTATATATGTATATATCAATATATATAAGTAAGGAATTTTACAAAATTTCTTAAATTTTCTTGAATTTTATCGAGAATATAAGATATCTTCTGCCTTCAATTTGCATTTTTAAAATTCATATATACCTCAATATATTGTTACTGAAAACATTTTTTATTAAATAAATTATATAGTGTATGAGATCTTTGTTAGATTGGATATTTTTTTTTAAAGAAAGATTATTCAATAACCTTTCTTAAAAAATAAAAACTTTTATTCCCTCTAATAAATCTAATAAATGAAGATATTTTTAAACTATAAAATTTATTAAATAAATGTTTTCAGTAACAATAGATCTATGCATTGTCATATGTTTATGTACATATGAATTTCAAAAATGCAAATTGAAGGCAGTAATATCATGAAAACCATCCACAGGATGCTGACAGGTGTGACATTTTGACACCCAGAGGATGCCCTATAACCATCCATAAGGTGTTGTGTAATGACATCCATAGGATATTGACAGGTGTGACATTTCGACACCCAGGGGATATCCTATAACTGTCTACAGGATGATTTCACCCATCTGCAGGATATCAGCTTATCCTAAATATGACATGTGGATGCTTTTAAGATATCAATAGGACCATCCAGAGGGTGTAATGCAAGTGTCCTATAACCGTCCAAAATGTGTCATGAGATGACATCCATAGGACGTTGAAAGGTGTGACATTTCGAAACTTACGGGATGTCCTGTAACTGTCGAGAGGACCATTTCATCGGTCCACAGGATATCAGCTTGTCCTAAATATGACATCTTTTGGATGTTTTTAGGATGTGTTTGTGTTGTCTGGGGTACCAGGCCCCATGGGGCTGGGGTCATAACTGGAACGTAGAAATGGAGGGAAAGCTAAATGGAGAAAGGGCCCCAAAACTGAAGAGGATCGGATAAAAATTGGACAAGTTATTAACAATTTAGGGCAAAAATCATAAAGGAGTCCGGGTCTCAAAAAATTAAAAATTTGAGCCTCAGGTGCATCAGGACTACCTTGGACTATCCGCTGCAATTAGAAAAAGCAAAATTATATGAATAATTAATAAAAAAAAATATGAGTAATAAACACACAACACAGTAAGCATGCGTATGTTTTGCCTACTCTTCGTTTAGTTGCAACATCTTTAAGTTTTCGGGACGTCATATGCACATTATCCAAAGCTGACATTGGCTTTGCACATTGACCAAGCTTTGCACATTATCTAGAGACTCACTCCATATTTTAGTCTCCTTCGACCGCGCGCTGCCTGATCTTCGTCGGTAAACAGAGCCGGTGATGGTGAAGTAGTCAGTTGGTAAGTTTATTTTTTGAAAATAATAAACATTGGAAAATATGACGCAGAATTTCAAATTTAAACGGTTAAAAATACCTTTTTCTGCCTCTAAAGTTATCAGTAGAATATTTCTTATTACAATTCTTCTTAGTAAATATACGTAATTAATTTAAATATATCATGTGGGCTGTTGTCTTCGTCACTGCCAATTGATTTATTTTCTAAATTCTGATGTAAACAAAGTATAAATTACAAAATGGGAAGTTCATTTTTATGAAATCATATTTTTATGAATTAAAACTTTATACGATCATAGACGGCGGACAAAGTAATTTTAGATTTAATTGCTAGTAATATTATGTTAAATATAACTTCTTTTTTAATGGCTGTTGTTTTGAAGCCACAGCTGTAACTAAGTTTAATATATTATATAAAGATTTTAAGCTTTGTATCCTGAGAGGAGAGGGAGGGAAGGAGAAGTGTACGTTTTAGACAGAGCTCCTCTCTGTCTGTGGGAGGTAATTTAGATGATTGATTATTTACTTATTGTTACTAGAAATCAACAAACAGGACAGAAGAATTTTTTAAAGTAGAATTTACAGATTTTTTTGCTGGGGGGAAGAGGTGGTAGAGAGATAATTTAAATGACTGATTATTTAATTTATTATTATTACTAGAGAGCAACAAATATAGCATATTTTTTTATATATAAACATATAAAGTGTTTTATAGATTTTAAATGCTGAGGAGGGAGAGGAAAACATAAATTTTGGATGGAGGGGGAGATTGTAGTTTAAAGGACTGATTTTTTACTTATTGTTATATTTACTAGCGAGCAGTAAGAAGGCCAGAAGAATTGAAGATTCTCAAAATTTTGAACTTTTTGTGTTGGGGAGGGCAAAGAAGGGAAGCAGACATTTCATGTGGAAGGGGGGGGGGGATTTCATTAACATTATATAAAAGCAAAAGTGGAAATCTGCCAAAAATTTCAAAAGATTGAAAATTCTCTTCCTTGTTTTTTAAAAATCAATTTTTTGACAAAAAAAAAATTGGGAATGGAAAAGAAAACCAAAATTGCTTAAAAGTGGGAGGGGGGGGGGGGGGGGCTTACTTTCGGGATTTTACGGTAAGTGAATTATATTTCAGTTTAAGTTTTGTTATAATGGAGTGTTCAATCTGTTTACAATTTCAAGAATCAAGTAGTTTGCCACAGAAGTCAAAACAGATTGTAAGTATTTGTGACTTTAAACCAACTGATATAGAGCTTATCAGACTTAGAACAAAATGTTTGGACTTGCAATTTATACGTCATGACCATTTAAAAATGTTTTTGTGAACTTTTGAGAACAGGCAAAGAATATGTTGCGATCCTTATCCTTTCAGAAGGCATAAACAAAATGTTAGAAAAGGTCTCAAATCAATTTCTTTATCATTTTCAAAGAAGTATCAAGATATTGAATTGGTACCTGGCAAAAAGTTGTGCATATCTTGTAGAAAATCAGTGATAGCAAATAATATTGAAACTTGTGAGAATACTAACATTTCATCAGACAGTGACTATGAACCAAATGAATCTTTCATTGAAAAACTCGATGACAGTTGTAAATTAATTGATTGTTCCCCACTAAAAGAAAAGTAGATGAGAGAAATGCATATCGGTCATTCCATGGTAACTTACGTTACATTTAGAATAATTGACTTCAGTAATTTTAGTAATATAACACTAAAAAATATTCAAAATGTAATGTTTATATGATTTGTTAATTAAACCTATACAAAGCTAAATTTGGATAAAAATTACTGAAATTTAGTACTATTTCTTGAACGCTAAAAATTATATTTACTATGGTAACTTACCTTTCTGACAAAAAGAACGTAAGTTACCATAATAAATATAATGGCCAGTGTTAAAAAAAATACCACTAAAGGTAGGTAATTTTCATTCAAATTTCGCTTTGGATAGGTTCAATTAACAAATCAAATCAACATTACATTTTCAATATTTTTTGGTGTTATATTATGAAAATTATTCTAAATGTAACGTAAGTTACCATGGAATGACCCATATTTGAAAAATAAAGGTCAACGTATAGCAGAGAGTTTTACTGAGATGGCCACAAAAGCTTTAGGCATTGAAGCAGGGTTGGCAAGTTTCTTCCAAAGTGGAAAAAACCGGCCGGAAGAAATAGGTTTCTTCCAAGTGGAAGAAACTGTTTTTCTTTAAGAATTTACCATATAAGTTACAACTTTGTAAGATACAATAAAAATAAATGTATTTTCTAATAGATAACCTTACGTAAATTTAATTAGACCTATAAAAATTTAATTATGTATGATAAATTTATAATTATACCAGTTTTTTAGCCAAGATCACACACCTGTCTAAAGCTTTCCAATCATTGTGTACTTGAATAAAATAAATGGGACTTTTCTGTTTTCTAACACCATGCCAAAATGTATGCTAATGTGCTATTTATTTCAACCCTGAACGTGTAAATATATTTATTGCAAACCGTGCCAAACATTGTGATTTGCTATTTATTGAACATGACACTTTTTAATTATTATTATTATTATTACTTAATTGTAACCTCGCAAAACATCTTAATTTGCTATTTTTCAAATAGAAAATATTTAATATTAAGGTGTAACTTATATTTATTGTTGACACTGATGTGGATTTTACCATTTGGCAGTTACCAGATGATGAGGAAGCTGCAGTAAAATTGTTTCAGGACTTTGGATACATAAAAAAAGTTTTTATTCAAAAAAACTATGAACGTCTTCACTCAAAAAGTGAAATGTTTACTGCAATGCTAATGCTAAGAGACATTTACAATGCCTGTACTTGTTTAAATTGAGTTAATTTTATTAATTTATCATATAATATTTATTTGTTCTTTTATTTTAAGTCTATATTCGTATCTATTTAATAAAATAGTTCGTGAAAGTCTGTAATTTTCAAATGTTATATTTTTAAATGCTCAATTTTGTGCTAACATTTTTTTTTTTTTTCAATTGAATCATTTCACATAAATTTCATTTTGTGCCAATTATTGCACTTGGTGACGACTATGGTGTTGGTATAACGGAAATGTACCAAATAAATTTATCCAAAATACACAAAATCAATTAAATGTAAAATTCAAAAGAGGCACAATTTTTTTTTATTTTTTTTTTTTAAGAATTTAAACTTCTGTAACCAGTAGTAAATAGTATGTGGATCATTTACCTATTGTAGAATGAAGCTCTTTTAAATAAAAGACAGTGCTTTTAATTTACGTCCATTTTATTAAGGAAACTAATATACAGTAATTACTGTATTGAAGGATTTTATTAAAATCTCCATTTTCCTTTACTACAGTGCAACATTGTATAACAAAACAGAAGTAATTTAGCTTTAAGATGCTGCAATCAATTTCTCAACTTAGAATGGATGAATGCAAAAGATGAAAAAATTCTTATACCTGTAGAGTTTATTTTTAGAACATTTATCTTTTAAAATCAGCATTGAGATATGCATGCTGGTATACATAATTACAAATTTGTTTGTTTTAAGTTTTGCACAATAGTTTTTAAAATATTGCATTTTTATATGATAAATAAAGAATTGGTTAGTAGTTTTTTTTTTACAGAAATTACATAAACAATAAAAAAATATTGTAAAAAACATTTAACCTGTAAATACCTGCTGAACCTGAAGTTTGTTATTAAAAAAATAACTTATTTTTCCATAAATAATATTTTTAATATTAATTAAAATTTCCAATTTAAATTTTATATAATTAGGTTTTGAATTTAATTTTTTATATAGTTAATATATTTTAATTTTGAGCAGCTGTTTTGTTTTCTGTTGGTTTCTTCCATTTCTTCCAGTTTTTAGGTAGATTTCGTAAGAAATACTACCTATTCAGATCTGCTAACTGCTACAAAAAAATCGTAGTTGCTACGATTTTGAACCACAAACTACGATGCTACGAAAATCTGTCTAAAACTACGATTTTCTGCAAAAAAAAAAAACCGCGAATTTCGTCGCAGGATCACTCGAGAAAAACGCGAATTTAGCCGAAAGATCGCCGTAAAAACGCAAATTTAGCCGAAAGATCGGCGTAAAAAACGCGAATTTTGCCGAAAGATCGCCGTAAAAACGCGCATTTAATCGAAAGAGCGCCGTAAAAACGCAAATTTAGCCGAAAGATCGCCGTAAAACGGGAATTTAGCCGAAAGATCGCCGTAAAAACGGGAATTTAGCCGAAAGATCGCCGTAAAAACGGGAATTTAGCCGAAAGATCGCCGTAAAAACGCGATTTTTTATATTATATATATTTATTTTAGTTAAAAATATATATTTTTTAATAGCAATTATATTTGTTGCGCTTGAAATTCATAATTATTGCTCAAATGTCGTTCGCGCAGTTTTCAGCTTTTTTGCTTTTTTGTCAATCTCATCCCTGCTTTCGTTAGAAAATCGTTAAAAAACGGCAAATTTTGTCCAAAACATTGCGGAAAACCTCAACTTTCGTCAAAAGATCGCGAATAAACGGCAAATTTCGTCATAAGCATTGCGAAAAACGGCAAATTTCGTCAACAAATCGCGAAAAAACAAAAAATTTTGTCAACAGATCGCGAGAAAAACGTGACTTTCGTCAGAAAATTGTTAAAAAACGGCAAATTTCGTCAAAAACATTGCGGAAAACCTCAAATTTCGTCAAAAGATCGCGAATAAATGGCAAATTTCGTCAACAAATCGCGAAAAAACAACAAATTTTGTCAACAGATCGCGGGAAAAACGTGACTTTCGTCAGAAAATCGCGAAAAATTGGCAAATTTCGTCAAAAACATTGCGAAAAACGACAAATTTCGTCAAAAGATCACGAAAAAACGACAAATTTCTTCAAAAACATTGCGAAAAATGACTAATTTCGTCAAAGGATCGTGAAAAAACCATAAATTTTGTCAACAGATCGCGGCAAAAACGTGACTTTCGTCAGAGAATCGCGTAAAAACGGCAAATTTTGTCAGAAACATTGCGAAAAACATCAAATTTCGTCAAAAACATTGCGAAAAAAAATGCAAATTTTATAAACAAATCTTGAAAAAACTGCAAATTTCGCTAAAAGATCGTGAAAAAACGCAAATTTTGTCAAAGGGACACAAAAAAATGTGGCGGAAGTGGACCCCTTTCGACCCAGTCGAATCCGTTTAAAGTTATTACTTCTAGGAAAAGGTCCGAAAATGTATGTATGACAGATTTTTGATATAATTAAAAATGGCCCCAAGGGGGGGAAAAAGGGGGTTTTAGGAGAAAAAAAATCATAGCTTCGTCAATTCACAAGATATCAAATCTGCGTAAATTTATTATTAATCCTCTTAGTATTATCTAAAACTTTTATATTGACAAGTTTTTTATAGGACCAACCGTTATAGCAAAAAAAAATTAAAAACAAAAAAAATCCCTGCCGGCTCCGCCTGCAAACAAGTTATTTTTCGAAGTAGGCGGTTCCAACTCCCGCATCTTTTGGAAACTGATACATAAAATCAAGGGACATAAAATGTCGGTTAAGTGTTCGTTAATGGGCAAAATCAAACCAAGGGGGGGGGGGGGGGGCTTTTTGTGAAAACAGAAAAAACCCCATAATTTCTTAATTATGATACGTATCGAATCCGTTTGAAGTTATTATTACTTCTAGGAACAGTGCCAAAAACTTATGTATGACAGATTTTTGATATAATTAAAAATTGCCTTAAAGGGGGAGGAAAAGGGGGTTTTAGAAGAAAAAAATTCATAACTTCGTCAATTCCCAATATTTCAAATCCGCTTAAATATATTATAAATCCTCTTAATATTATCTAAAACTTTTACATTGACATGTTTTTTATAGGACCAACTCTTATAGCAAAAAAAAAAAAAAATCCTTGCTGGCTCCGCCTGCAAACAAGTTTCGTTTCGAAGTAGGCGGTTCCAACTGCAGCATCATCGCAAAAAGGTCATTTCTTCCGCAATTCCCGACAAACAGGCACCCCACGTTCTGCGTCTTCGAAATCTACCTGTGCCTGTAGGCCGAGCCGTCAGGGATTTTTTCCATTTCTTCCAGTTTCTTCCACTGTCCTGGAAGAAACTAGTTTCTTCCGGAAGAAACCCAACCCTGCATTGAAGGTAGTTCTTTTATTTTGGAGAACAGTGAGGTGATAAAACAGAGTAATGATTGTAGTAGTCTCATGGAAAAACTTAAACAAAAATTTATTGGAAGTAATGTTTATGAAAAAATACAAATTTTAACTCCAGATTCATGGAGCATACAACAGACAGTAAATTTTTTTGAAACTACAGAATATTTAGTAAAAAAAGCTCGAAAAGTATTGCAAGAGGAGGTGTTTTGAGTAAATCTAAAAGAAAAAGGGGGCGTACTCTTCCTGAAGATATAATAAGAAGTGTGAGACACTTTTATTTGGATGATGAAACAAGTCTCATTTCATCTAATACAAAAGATTATATATCAGTACCCAGTGAACATGGCAAAAGAGAACTCAAGACAAAAAGGCTAATACTGCATAATTTATGAGAGCCATATAAAGAAAGCCTACAAAGAAAAATACCCAGATCATAAATAGGCTTTAGCAAAATTTCTGAACTTCGTCCCAGAGGATGTGTGACTGTTAATAGTCACAGTATTCATTCAGTTTGTGCCTGCACCTACCATCAAAATGTAAAGCTAATGGTGCAAAGTATTCATCTGAACATGCTGTATCAGGATTTATTATTAAAACTAGTATTTAATTTTAAATCAGAAGAGTGTATGCTTCACATATGCTTGAATTGTCTAGATATATTTAACCTTCATGAGTTTTTAATGCAGTTAGAAATCTCTGAAACTAGGGATACTTTTACTTTTAAGCAGTGGTTCCACTGATCGTTTCACACTTGAAACAATAGTAAAAACTGTTGATGAATTTGCTGAAATATTTATTATGATAAACTGTGTGATTTAACACATCATTACTTTATAGCTAAAGTCCAGAGCACACATTTAAAAAAATTTAAAACAAAATTTAACTGAGAATCAATGCTTAGTTTTAGTTGATTTTAGTGAAAATTATACCTGTATTGTACAAGATGCTGTCCAAGGCTTTCATTGACAAAATATTCAAGCAACCGTTCATCCTTTTGTTGCTTATTTCAAGAATGAAAAAGAACTAAAATCATTATCAATGTGTTTCATATCTGACTGTCTAAGACATGATACTACTACATTTTTTGCATTTCAAAAGACAGCCATACAGCACATTTTAAATAAAATACCTCAAGTGACCCATGCCATTTACTTTGGTGATAGAAGTTCAACCCAATGTAAAAATTATAAAAACTTTATAAATTTATGTTATCACAATTAAGAAGATCATGGAATAACAGCTGAATGGAATTATTTTGCAACCAGCCATTGTAAAAATGCCTGTGATGGGGTGGATGGTACAGTTAAGCGATTTGCTATAAGAGCGAGTCTACAGATAATTTCATTTTAAGTCCTGAAGACTTAATTTTCTTCTGAAAATATAAAAGGAATCAAAACATTCTATACCAACCACTTCAAGAGATATCAATATGCACCATGAATTTTTCGAAGAACAGTATGCTAACCTGTGCCTGGAACAAGCGAAAATCATTATTTCCAGCCAATGAATAAGACAACTGTTTTAGTAAAACGAGTTTCATAATCTAAAACGTCTTTTAAAACTTCTGTTGGGAATGAAAATAAAGAAGATCTTATGGATATAGTGCCAGAAAAATTTTATGCAGTTATTTATGGAGAAAACTGGTGGGTAGGGAAAGTGCAACAATTTTATTTGAATGCGAGATATGCAAAAATTCAATTCATACACCCTTGTGGACCTTCCAAAACATTTATATGGCCAACACCAAGTGACTGCTGTTGGGTACCTTTTGAAAATATTATACAAGATGTATCAGTGTCTGCATCAACTTCAAAATAAGGCAGAACATTTGTTCTAGAAGAAAATATTCACCAATTAATTGTGGAATCAGTTAAGAACATTTTATAAATTAGCACCCATACAACAGGTATTAACAGTTAAAATGTAATTCTTTAATATTTTAAATGTTCTTTTGCATGTTGATCCATTGAGACATCATCTGTTACATGACATTTTATTCTAAACTTCATGTTTCACATTCAAAGTAATTTTAAGCAAGTGTACAGTGCAATGAATTAAAAGTTTAATTTTATAAAGTAGCTAAACAATTAATAACTTGGCTTAGGTTTATTGGTCTTTTTACATGTTGTCCAAATAACAAATTGTTTCACCTTGTTTCTAAAATTCAACACTTTTTTAAAGGTCTAGTAGCAGCTGAATAATTGTAACCATCGTTAGATAGTGGAGAACAACAAACTTGTATTATTTAACATCCACAAAAAACACCCTTTTAATTTCTTTACAGCTGAAAACACGTATTGAGATAGAGCTGTTGTTAAAATTTAGAGTATGTGTCTGTTGGTACTTGCCTGTTATTGCAAATTTATTGCAACACTTTTAAAAACCAAATATTTCACTTGGAGGGTTCTCAATTTTTTGTAAGTATATAACATACTAGTTGGAAAGTCAAGGGTCGATCCAGGCAAAATTTGGAGCCTATTTAGATCCCCTTCACAAAAATCAATTTAATAAAACAGGTCCTTTCACAAAAATCAATTTAATAAAATGGACCCTTCACAAAAATCAATTTGATAAAATGGATCCCTTCACAAAATTCTTTATAATAAAACAGGTCCTTTCACAAAATTATTTTTAATAAAATATATGCCCTTTCACAAAATTCTATTCCATAAAAACTTACTATTTATTAATTGTTTATTATTTTGTGATGTTATAAAATGTGTAATTTGCAGACAAACAAGTTCACCAGAGAGAAAAACTGCAGCAAAAGGATTTTAAAAAGCTTTTGTTAATAAATGTTTGGTTCGAATTTGAGTAACTGGATTTAAACTTTCGTTACAAAATGCTATTTTTTACAAAAATATAATAAATTTCACAAAAATAACCTTTACTTTTCACAAAATGGACACCAAGGAAAAAAACCTGCATCGACCTCTGAAAATATAAAAAAATAGCTTTAATTTGATACTAAAATCATGTAGGGTAGATGTGCCAGTAATGGACCTCCTTCCAGTAATAGGCCACCTTCAACATTTTTGGTTTATACAAAAATAACCAATAAAAATTCAGCTTTTTTTATTTCATTAATATGCTTTCTTTGAATTCTAGTTTTAAATACAATCATAATATCAATTATCTATTACTTTTTGTGGGGTGTCCATTACTGGAATTTAGGGTGTTTTGATTTACTTCTGTTATTTACAATTAAATTTCGATTCACATTGGGAAATGTGACTATGAGCATGGTTAAATATTGTTGGTAGATAAATATAATATTAAAAAATGTGGAATATAACAATTATAACTATTAATTAAAAAATAATTTTTAAAGAAATTCTTTAAGGGTGTCCATTACTGGCACATCTACCCTATATTGTTTAAAAAATAAGAGAGCTATGACATTTTACGCAATTTGATGCCAACACAATCATGGGGGAAATCGCACAAAATTCAATTTAAAATATTTTTCTTAAAGCCAATTTTTGAGATAAAAAATTGAAAAAATTAGTGTGGTCATATCTCTTAGGTATGTATATACAGAAAAAATATGATCAAAATCTGAGACTGAAGGGCTCATTGAATATTTTATTTTGGGTGAATTGGCATTGAATGAGCCTTCATTAATTTTGTTTTCATAGCTGTTTATATTATTTGGCGACAAATCTCACTTTCTTAAGCCCAAATTGTTTCAAGGTTTAAATGCCAAGGCCCTTTAACAAGAAAGTATTTTTGGTACTTTTCGGTTAGCCGGGCGCCAGTCATAGATGTACACATATAAATATATACACATTACGGTTAATTTCATTTGTGACAGACATGACTTCAGACAACTGTTTTGTCCAATTTGAAGTACTAAATATTAATTTATCTTAATAAATTTTGGTGTGCTGATATATATATGTACCCTATTTACAAATAATACAAAACTTTTAACTATAGGTGCAGATTCACGGTCGCCAGTCGCCACGTGGCGACTAATATTTTTGCTTTGGCGACTAACTTTCTATGTCTAAGTCGCCATGTGTTTTACATGGATGTCCCTTTTTCGCCCAAAGGAAGATTTACACCTTTTTTTTATATATAATATGAAATCTGGGCATTCTCCTCCATAATTCAGCAATATTTAGCTCTTTTTCTTCTTTTTTCTATTGTCCATAATTAAAAAATATGATTGAATATAAATGCCACATTTCCACTAATAAATCTGCAATGTCTGCAGAATCGAAAAAAAAAAAAATCCTGTTGATATGCGTCGCTAATGAACTCTGTTCCAATGACATGCCACAATAAGCCCGCGACATTTGTAAAATTTGTGCCGAGAAGAGAATAAATTTGTAGCTCTGGGATTTTTCAGATATGTTCTTACAGGTACACATAGATATTGGCATGCGATTCTTACACGAATTAGCAAAACCCCTTGAATTATCATTATTTATTTATTTATTTTTAACTTTCCGCAAATCAATTTGCCAATCAGTCATGAAAAGAAATCTAAAATTTCTTCAAATCGGTCACTGAAAAATTTTGAAAATTTCGTCAATTGCTCGCCAAATAAAACCATGAATTTCATCAATTGCTGATGAAATAAAACTGCGAATTTCGCCAATCGGTCGCAAAATAAAACCGTGAATTTCCCCAATTAGTCTCGGGGGAAAAAAAAAACCCTGCGAATTTCATCAATTGGTCGCGAAAAAACCACGAAGTTCATCAATCAATTGAAAAAAAATAATAATAATAAATAAATTGTGAATTTCGTCAAGGAGTTGTGATAATACAACATGAAAATCGGCAATCGGTCACAAAAATTTAATTTTTTTTTGTCTCAATAGGGGGATTAAAAAAATTCTTTAATAAATCCTTTAAAAAATCCCCTTGCAACAAAAGTTGCAATGAGGCTTATAGTATTCGATCTTTCTCCATCATCCTTGAAAATGTCAGAAATTGTTAAATTTATTTTATTAAAATCTAAAAGAAAATAAATCTTCTCCATATTTTTTTTTCATATATATTTAATTTTGATTTTTATAGACATATTTTCTTATGCAAGTTTCCTAAGTTGAGCATTTATATTCAGCTATGATTTTTTTTTTTTTTTTTTTTTTTTTGGGGAGGGCGGGTGGAGGAGGGGGAAGTTTATTTATAGATTTAAAAAAAACTTTAGAGAATCGTTTATTCACAGAATATTCAGGTCTTACATTACAAAATTTTTCCTACAAACTGTATGCAATTATGGTGGGAAGATTCAATATTCCATTGTCCAAATTTAATTGAGAAAAAAATATTGTTTTTATGTGTTTGTTTCACAATGTGGCCACTGGATTTTTTGGGTTTAGGAGCCACTGGCTCCTTCCAGATTTTGGGAATCTGCACCTATACTTTTAACCTAACAAAAAATAATGTGAATTAATAAGGTAAAAATATGCTGTGACAGACATGACAAAAAACAGACATGATTTTGAGGGACCTTTCATTATCACCCAATTGCTCTAAATTGGGACACATTTGAAGTTCAAAAATTTTTGCTCGTGCAAACAAAGCTTTCCTCTGATATATAATTTTAAAAAAGTTCTGAAATTTAAATTAAATAAATAAATAAAAATTATTTAACAGCGTGACAGACATGACAAGGATTTGTGACAGACATGACACATGTGAAAATTCAAACTACCATTGCATATTCCTTTTTATATTTTAACGGTATTTTTCATAAATGATGTACAATGTTGTTTTTGATATATAATGTGTTACATTTTCAATAAAAAGTCTTAAAATAAAATTTTAAAATGTATAAAATCCCCAAAAATTCAGTAACATAGGAACTATAACTGCTAATACTGCGCTCCTTTTAAAACTGCGCTCCTTTTTATATTTTGTACCAAACAACATGCATATTAGATTCAAATTTAAACATTACTTTCATTTTAACCAGCACTAAACATTTTATTTAATATTGTTCTTCTGTCATTTCTGTTATCAGCCCATGAAATTCTACATTATCAGACTTTATAGTGACCCACTGTCCACATTACAGTTTCAGATTTTCTGTTTTTTCCTGTACTACAGTCTTTTCAACGCATTTACAGATCGGAAATTAAATAAAGTACCTTTTTCACAGTAAGATGTAAAATACTACACTGCATCAATATTAGCACAAACAATGTGCTCTTCTTGTTCCAGGGATTCTTTTTTATTTCATGACCATTAGTGATCCACATCTCATCCAGTAGTTTCTACTTGTATTTTCTCGTCTTACTCATGCAGGACATTTATTCCGGAACAGATTTTTTTCTCAGCATCATTTTCAAATTCAAGAGGTATTCTGGGATCTGCCTTTCTGGCTCGACTAACTTCTCAAACACAGCACTTTATTATCCCACCTACATCATCAATACAGCCTTTGCCATTTGATATAGCTGAGAAATACCACATTGTGGATAACTTAGTTCATTGTCGTTGTAAAAATTGTATATTTTTGTTCAAAGTGTTCTGAAGTTCATCTGATTGGAATTCTATCAGTTGCACTCTAGGTGTTTTTCTGGAAAACTTTCTAGTATCAATTTATTAAACACTGTGACTGCATACTTATCATAATGGTTATAATCAGAGATCATGACATAAGGCTCAGAACTGACATCAGTAGCTTTGGCATTATCACGATAATAGACCATAGTAATAGTGTAAAAGATGTATTCTGTTAATGTGCAGACTGAATTTTCATCCTGATAAGTGTGAGAGTCTGAGAGTAAATTTTTCTAAATTCAGCTTGAAAAGACAGTTTCCCATAGGTCAGATTCTGTTTTAAGTTCGTAAAGAATTTAGACTGTGTGAACTTTACATAAACATGCCACAAGAAATATGTATGCTGTTTCTCTAATAAATCTAACAATGCAACATGATTTTTGGTTTGTACGACTGTTTTATCTACTGATTTTGTCCATTGTTTAATATGAATTGAGAGTCAAGTTCACTTTCTTCAAGTCCTTCTACAAACTTCCTGTAGAGCTCGATGTCCTTATGAACACTGCATGTTTTTGAAGCCTAAAAATATCACTTGGTATGAAATCAAAATAATTTTTGAGTTGAGTTGAGGTATTTACTAATGTTGCACCAAAAAGTGTTGCCACCAATAATGAGAAAAATTAAATAAAATGAAAATAAATTAAAAAAACGGATTGTGACAGACATGACAAACGTCACAGACATGACAAACGTCACAGACATGACAAAATGTGACAGACATGACAATATTTAAACACTTATATTTCAGTTATTTTTCTGACTTTATTTTCCCTTTACATCATAATTTGTTTGTTGTGATATAGAGAAAGAGAAAATAAACTATAAGTATTTTATACAAGTATATATTTTGTTTAAACTTAAAAAATATATGTTTTCTGTGACAGACATGACACGGCACTAACGTAAAAATGTCGCACTTCTAACAAAAAAATACAAAGTTTATTAATGGTAATTTTGGTGTTTTTTAGAAAGTAGTGAGTCAGTTTTCAAAATAAAATAAAAAAATTAAAATTTATGCAATGCTTCAACTGATATCAAAGTTTGGATAATCAAAGCTGATATTTTGTTTCAAAGTAAGAAGTAAAAAGAAATTAACGGTAAAAAATTACTTTTTCATATATAATGTTTTTCTTGTTGTTTTCAATAGATTTGATATGTTTTCTATAAATTAAAATGAAAAAAAATTAAATTTGTTTAATATTTAAAAAGGGTCTCTATGTCAAACTTCGCGTGAAATTAACCATACATGTATGTGTATATATATATATATATATATATATAAAGTAGATTTGACTGTTTGTTACCTGGTATTTATTTGAATTATGATTAATTTTGCCTATATATTGTTTCTTGTTTTTGTTTAGGTTACTTGTTTTCATGTCCTTAACTCCTGAAGAACAAGAAATTCGAACTATTCAACATTGGTTTTGCAATTGGTCTGAATCCCAGAGACAGGAATTTTTTAAAGTTATAGTTGCCAATATTAAACCAGATGTGCCAGATTTAGAGAGTGGGCTGCAGTCCCTGACTTTCTCTAGACAGACACAAACTACATTTCAGTGTCAATTAAGACAGTTTTCCTTGTGGTTCAGTAATTGGTCTTTGGAAGGTAAAAAAAAGTTTGAAATTAAATTGCTTGAAATTGATCCTGATTTTGTTTTTTTGCTTTTGGAAAAAATTAATCAATAAAATATGGCAAACAAAGGGCCTATTGGAATAGCTGAACAACTTAATTATTTAGTTGAGTGGTTCATGGAATATAGTGAAATGCAAAGGGATGACTTTTATAGTATTCTGAAAGAAACCTATTCTCGTCAAGATGTAAATGGAATTGCTAATTCTGTGGATAATTTAGAACTGAATGATCGTCGCCCTAGTATCTTTCAGTGCAGAATGAAATTATTCCGTGAATGGTACGCTACATGGAATGAGGAAGAAAAAGCTGAGTTTTTGGCTCGTTTAGGAAGAATGGATGAAAAATTCATGGAAAAATTTTATGAGGACATGGGTTTAAACAGTGTTGGTTAATCCCATCTTTAGAGCTTTTATTTTAGCATTCCATTTTTGTTTTCATGTTATTTGTAGACTTTGCTAATTTTTTTTTTTTTTTTTATATATATATATATACAAATATTTAATATTTTTATAGTGTTATGATGAGGCAGTTATATTTATTATTTATTTGTTTAATTTCATTTTCATGTATAAGTTTTATTTATCTTTAAGTTCCTAACTTGCTCTTTTGCAGCTATATAATTCGTAAGAAGATAAATTGTATTAAAAAAAATGGCTATGGTAACTGACTATGATTTAGGAAAAGTTAGCTCTGACTTAAGGAGAATGATGGCTCAGTGCAGTAAAAGAGGATTGAAGCATGCTGGTGCTTGGTGTTCAGAACTGTATTTATCATTAAGTGATTTAGAAGAACCTGAATCTGAAAGTATGGAAGATAGTGATATGCTGGATAAAAAAGAATTTGCGAAATATTCTTTAGCCAAGTCTTATTTTGATTTGCAAGAGTATGACAGAGCTGCCTATTTTACTCAGAGCTGCCAATCACAGGAATCCAAGTTTTTGCATTATTATTCTTTGTATTCTTCTGGTGAGAAAAAAAGATTAGATGACATTGCTGATATTTCACCTCCTGTTGATAAATCAAAAAACGCATATTTAAAATCTTTACGTCTTCAGCTACAAAAAGCTTACTTAACTGGTTCATTAGATGGATACTGTTTGTATTTATATGGCATTGTTTTGAAAAAATTACAACTTGAAAAGTATGCTCTTGAAATACTTTGTGAAGCAATTCGCAGTGAACCATTCTTTTGGGGATCATGGTTAGAATTAGCTTCTCTCATCTCAGACAAAGAAATGCTAAATGATTTAAGCCTACCAGATTGTTGGATAAAAGATTTCTTTTTAGCTCATACATATTTAGAAATACAAATGAATGAATTAGCTCTTGAAATATATTCAAAATTAATGGATATAGGATTTTCAAAAAGCACCTATGTCATGTCTCAAATTGCAATAGCTTATCATAATATGAGAGAGCTTGATAAAGCAATCTCTGGTTTTCAGGAAATACTTAAAGTTGACCCTCACAGACTTGATAATATGGATATCTATTCAAATTTGTTGTATGTTCGTGAAATGAGAGTAGAATTGAGTAATTTAGCCCATACTACTTGTGATATTGATAAATATAGAGTTGAAACCTGTTGTGTAATTGGTAATTTCTACAGTTTACGAACTCAACATGAAAAGGCTGTGTTATATTTTCAGAGAGCATTAAAACTTAATCCAAATTATCTTTCTGCTTGGACTCTTATGGGTCATGAATATATGGAAATGAAAAATACCAGTTTTGCTATACAAGCTTATAGGCAGGCTATTGAAGTGAATAGAAGGGATTATCGAGCATGGTATGGATTAGGGCAAACTTACGAAATTCTCAAGATGCCTTATTATTGTTTATACTATTACAAGCAAGCTCAGCAACTGAGACCATATGATTCCAGAATGATGGTTGCTCTTGGTGAAGCTTATGAAAAATTAGAGAAACTGAAAGAAGCAAAGAAATGCTTTTGGAAAGCTCATGCAGTTGGTGACATTGAAGGAACTGCACTTATCAAATTAGCCAAAATGTATGAGAAATTAAACGAAGAGAGACAAGCAGCTGCAGCCTACACAGATTTCATTAAAGATGCTGAAGCTAGAAATGCAACTGACAGAGATGACTTATGTCATGCATATTTGTATTTGGCCAAATATTACTATGAACACATGAAACTTGAAGAAGCTCATGAAAATGCTCAGAAATGTATGGACTATCCTGAAACTAAAGAAGATGCCAAAACTCTCCTCAGACAAATAGCAGCCTGTCGTAATTATCTTCAAGAAGAAAAAAAGAGTCAGGGACAGACTAGATTTCCAAATGCAGCAACACCTGGTGCACATCTGTCACCTATGAATTTGACTTTTACACCATAAAGGAATGTTTTATAAACATGATTTTTGTAAGTTTTTCACGCTGAATTTTATAAATGTAATTACAACCTTTTTTTTATGTATACTTTAACATGTTAAGTATTGCACATGTTTACTAAATAATGAATGGAGCAACATTCCAGTCTATACTCTGAACTTCAAAATATTGTAACAACATGGCATATTGTGTAAGTTATCACAATAAAATTAGCTTTAAAATTTTTGAGTAGATTAATTTGTAACTTAATGAGAATTTATACACACATATATATTATTGATTACAACTGAAACAAAATTAACTTGTTTGAACTTAGATGTAGTAAAATTTATATTGTCTGTGCTGATAATTATGTTGTTTTTAATAATTACCACTCACCTAGTGTTCACATTTCTTTAAAAAGGGGACAGGGCAGATTTATTGAAAAAAGCATTTTTGTTGAATGAAAGGGCACTTTCGTTACACTTCCCATTAAATTATTTGTCAGTACAGCATCATACATCAGTATTAAATTCAGCATTTTTCTCTGGAAGGGATGTCACTTCTAAACCATTAATAAGCATAAGAGCCCTAATCTTCTGGAGAAGGGGTGGGGGGGGGGGGGGATTTTCTACCGGGCCACCTTATGAATTCATCACTGGCATACATTATTAAGGCATCTGAAATCATGCTATATTTTTAAGGATATCACAAAATAATAAATCCATTAAAACAACTTCATTTTCTGAATATTCCACTTAAACGTTTTGTTAGTACTTGAAAAGTCCACCTCCTTTCTTTTTTTTTTCAATCTTTTATCTCTAGTGCAAAGTCTAAATATGTTTTTAATTGTACAACAATATAGAAAACTTAATCTGGACGACATATCAAATAAAATATGATACCTAATTATTGGTCTTATCTTTTTTTAAGATTTAAATTATATTCTACACTAGTGGAGCTTCACCTGGTAATTTTTTCTCAAATGGACCTGAGTTGGAGGCCTCATTACCTACTGCAACCTACATACATGTGGGTTCAAATTAAGCGAACCTTGAATTATTGTGATTTGTTTTTATTTCAACCCAGATTAAATTAAAATTTTCATCATTGTTATTCACGTTGCTATAGGAACCAATTCGGCTTTATTCCAATTTAAATTCAATTATGGCAATAGCAAAATTTACTGTAGAGTTCTTTCTATTTAAAAAAAAATATCAAAAATTTTGCAAAAGAAATAAAAAATTGCTGAGGACAAAATTTACTACTATATTGGATTAACAGATTGAAACCGGATTCCTTTTATGACTGTAAAACAAATCACACCAGAACTTGAAAAAACACTTAAAATTCCATAAATCTCTATATTGGAATTTGAAAAATTCAAAAATCTCTGTACTGGATAAACTTTTGAAAAGAGGGAAACATTTATTTACTGCTTTGAATTAAAAGATTGAAACTTGATTTCTTTTACTAATGTCAAAAAATCGCTGCAAAACATGAAGAAAACTAAAGATAGCTGTCTATATTTCAAATAAACTTTATTGAAAAGAAGACCAAATTTAGTATGTTGGGCTAAAAGATTGAAACCAGATATGCTTATAATTTACTAATGTAGAAAAACTGTCACATAATGTGAAATTTTGTTTTATAAACTTTTGATATTAAACAATAAATTAGTTTAAAATTTTTATTTCAAAATAGTTGGAACAATTCTAATAATACAGCACAATCATAATTTCGAATTTTCTCATCATATTTCATAAGTTTCTCCTTCATTTCATGAAATTTCTTAGATTTGGAAGCACAGAAAGCTCTCATGCTTTTATTTGCTCTGCTAAGTTTTTTTTTTTTTTGTTTACACCACTATCGAAGAAGGGATTCATTTGTGTCAAATTCACTTCTAATGCTTGTTTTTTCTCCCCTTCCGCCAAATTATTTTTCAAAAGTAGAGGGTCAATAAATTACATAGGAACACAAACTATGCAAGTAAATACAGTATTATATTTATTATAATTTTCAATGCTTCCTCTCCACCAAAAGAAATTGTGCTTGTGTGCTTGCAAAATTCAAAAATACAGTAAAATATAAATTTTGTGTTTTTGTAGGATATCAAATATAAGTAAGAAATTATACAAAAGTAAGTTAACATAATTTTAAATAATTAAATCTTGGAAATAAATCCTTAAATAAAAAAAAGATATACTAAAAAATAATTCCAAAAGTATTATAGGAAATTTTTGCAAACAGAATTGCTGGGGACAAGAGAAAAATGCTGTTTTAGACAGGTTTCCAGCTTAGCAGGTGTCATTGTATAGCATTCTTTCCATCAAGACTATGAAAATTTCCCATTATAGACAGACTCTGATTCACTATATAGAAATTACTTAGCAATTTATTGTTAGGTAGTGTTCGTGTTAGATGTTTTTTAAAAGGTGCTGTACCCTGTCTTATTTCCAGCATCAATTTTTCATCCTGTAATTTGTTTCAGCATTTTGTCCTTTTCAATGTACCATACAATTTAATGTTTAGAGAAAGATAAAAACCAGTAATAAGGTAAGATATTGTGAAATTTCTTTCAGATTTAAGTTGTTTATTGCTCTAAAATAGAATATGTAATGTATGCTGTAAGTAGAGATGGGAATGCTCGGAAAAAAACTGTTTTTTTTTTTTTTTTTTTTTTTTCCGAAGGTGTAATTTTCAATTTTTCCAAATGGAAAATTTGAAATTTAATTTTTAAAATAATACATACAAAATGCAGGGCTCGAAAAATAGCGTTCCCGGTATCCCGGGGAACCCAGAAATCATTTCTGGGAACGTATCTTTCCCACTCAGGTTCCCGGCTGGGAACCTAAAAATTAAATATTGTATATCTATATTAATTATTTGTTCTGTATACGTTTGAATAAATTAGTAAATGCAATATATAATGCGTAATCTTAGTGTGCAAATGTAATGCAACATTTCCTTTTAAGTTACACATCTATAAGAATATGAAGGGAGGGAGGAGGTGCTTTTGAATAGAGAACAGTCAAAACATCAATTGATAAACCGTAAACTAAAATTTTTGCTTATTATTCAAAAATGTGTCTATATGACACAATATCTCCATTCATTAAGCTCTAAATTTATTAAAAAACTGGGAACACATAAATTTTTCTGGGAACCTACACTTTTCATGTAGGTTCCCAGCTGGGAACCTTAAAATTTTCAGAATTTTCGAGCCCTGCAAAATGTTATTATAGCTGTATTCAGATATTTTTTCATGGTCAGTGTCTCACATGAAAATTTTAACCATGAAAAATATGATCTGTAAGCAGTTTAGGAAGAACTCCAGTCCTTTAAAGGATCCTTCACAATTTTTTCACCTAAAACATAAGACCCTTCACAAAATCGGAAAATTTTTGAATCTTCATCCTGAAATGTGACGATTTTAGAGTAACAAAACCTGTGACATAATAGCTGAAATAATCAATGAATCTATTATCTAGCTGTATGAAGGACCTTATTAAAAATATACAAAAAGAAACCTAAATATAATGACAATTTCTAATTCATAAAATTTTGATTATATTTTTTATGATAATTTTGAAAGATTTTTTTTTTTATAAGGTAATATTTTTTATACAAAGGTTTACAAAAACAGGATCGTGTGAAAAAAATGTAAAGACTCATGCACCTTCTCTTGTTAAAAATGAAAATCTGTGTGCAAAATTGTGGTGCTGCTATGCTGCAATTTTTGTGATTTCCGCAATAACTCTATCTCAATAACTAATGCACTTATTTTCATCAAACTTCAGATTCAGTTAGACATTGACATAAATAGATGTTGCTTACATTTAGGTGTAAATAGCCCAACAGGTGACGCTGCTATGCTACTTTTTTCATTATTATGACGATAACTATATCTCAAGAACTAATGCACAGATTTGTATCAAACTTCAGATTCAGTTAGACATTGACATAAATTGTTATTGATTAGGTTTTAGTCTAAATCTCCCAACAGGTGGCACTATTATGCTACATTTTGCAGGATTTACACGATTTTAGTAATATAGTCATATCTCAAGAACTAATGCACGGAATTTAATAAAACTTTAGATTCAGTTTGACCTTGATATAAATTGGTGCTGATATTTTTTAGTCTATGCAAAACCTGTGTGTGTGAGATAGAAGAAAGTTTTGGGAGTGGCACATTCGACTAATTTCTCTTCTCTTCATTTTATTTAAAACTAGCTAATCCGCCCGGCGTTGCCTGGGCCCAAAATATTAATAATCTGTTCTATACGAATATGACTGAAATCTGTAAGGCTATCGAAATCAAGTCGAATGAGGCAAACCCCGTCGTAATCAGGCTCATAAAACCCAAGATCGGAAAGCGCATCTTGGTGGTCGAAAGTGCAGCTAAAATATTTAAGGCTATAGATATCAAGTCGAATGAGCCTAACCCCGTCGTAATTGGGTCCATAGAACCAGATATACTCCTATAGTTCCACTTTCTACCGCCAGGGGGCGCAGTCTGTTCTGGAAGAGGCCTTTTCAGAACACTTGACCCAACCAAATTTCCTAGTAGAATTGAAATTTAACTACGGGTAAACATTGCCAAAATAGCGGAAACTGCGTTACGTAATCGATCGGTTTCTAAACGGTTAATGTAGATATTTTTTAAAACCCAACCGTGCATTTTGAAGAAAATGAACGTGTCTATGATCTGGAGTCTACTGTTTGTCCGTACTTGCATTTCCCGAGTCGATGCCGATTTTTAAATCTGGACCAAAAAAAGGAAATTCGCGTGAGTGAGTTTTGGAAAGGATTTTTTTTCGGAGGGTTAAAATTACATTTTTTCAAAATGGATACTAGATTTTAAAAAACAAAGGGATATAGATTAGGCACGGTATTTTTAGTTTTTCGTATCTTGTTTATAAACGCCAATTTGGATTTTTAAAGATAGGAGAAATAGTTAAAAAAGCGAAATTGACTTACGGTTAAAAACATTTTCGAAAGGGTTAACGTGATTTATTTTTTAAACTAAAGGTTTCTGCCTAAACCCAACAGAACGTAGATGTCTTTTAGGTGTGTTTGTTTTGCGTTTGGTTATTTTAGAAAGCCGATGCCAGATTTAATATATAACAGAAAATCGGAATTCGCAAAAAAGAGTCCTGTGCACGAATTTTTTTTCAAGGGTTAATATTCGTATTTTTCAAAAACAAATACAGATGTCGAAAAAGGAATAAATGTAGATATTGTCTGGTATTTTTAGTTTTTCGTACCTGTCTTTGAATCGCCGATGCAAAATTAAAAAAATTGCCAAAATCGCAAAACGGCATACAGAAAATATACTTTTTCGAAGGGTTAATTTTTATATTTTTTAAAACCAAAGGTGGCTTTGAAAAGGACAAAAACAGTTCTTTAATTTGGTGACCTTCGTTTTTCCGTATCTTTTGTATTCCGGTAGATGCAAGGCTCGGAAAATGGGAGAAAATAAAAAACACGAATTCGATGCTTTTTGATTATTTTTTTTTTAAAGGGTTAAATGTAAAATTTTTTCAAACCAACCAGATCGTTCGAGACGTAAAAGTATGTTCTTTTAGAATATGTAGACGGTTTTTCCGTATTTTTAGCCGTTTGTCCATGGCGAATTTAGAAATACTTTAAACAAAAACGGAATGTCTTCTGCTTTCTTTCTTCTGTTCCAGAAGATACGGAAATTGGTTTCTGCACATGCGCCAGCTCGCTTCAGAATAATGATTTTTTTTGTGATCTTTGATCAGTTTTTAATTGATAACTACTTTAATTTTCAAAATTTAAAAATTCTGAGGCTCAGGTATACCAGGAGACGGTTTGGACTACCTAAATCTAAATTTACAGACTTCTAGGTGCGCTAAATTTTCCTAGCCATCGCCGACACACAGGCACACAGAGCGAAACTTTCTTTTATTAGTATAGATATAGATTCTAAGACTTGTCTAACTGTATTTTTTTAAAAATATAAATGCATACAAATAAATGTTGCAAAGAAAATGCAAATTTTTGTTGAAAACAAGTATTCAAAAGTCCACAAATTTTATAACTTTTATTAAAGAAATATGTATATTAAGAATCTAAAACTAAACCCAAAACATATAGGTTGGTTTATGTTTAGACTGGAAAGCTATACCAAAACTAAATACACAGGAAATGAAAATTTTAATTGTAAGGGGAAAAAAATGTAATATTGTAAATTGGTATAAATTTTTAAGGAATGGGAGATTTAAAAATGATAATATTTATAATGTCACAAATACAATAATTTGTTTCTTTAAAATGGCATCATTTATATACTTAAGCAATACTATGTTGAGGTGATATTTAATGCAATTTAAGTTTTCTTTCAAACTGCAGTGATATTGGTTGAAACTCATAAGACTTTTTTTGTTGTTATTTTTAAAATTTTCTCTACTGGTAATTTAAGAAATGCAACTGAAAAATGATATATTATAAACAATGGTGTTAAATTAAGCAAGGAAAACTACTGTGAAAATTCTGAGACTGAAAGGCTAAATTTTTAAAAGATTTTTTTCTTTTTTGTAATATATTCATGTAAAGTGAAAAAAAAAATATTTTTTAGTATGCAGAAATTTAAACAATGTTTATTATTTTATGTTTTTTAAGAAAATGTAACTTACTTTTGAGAAATATTTGTAAGAAGTCAATTTTTCCAGAAAAAAAACTTTTTTTTTTCCCGCCACTTCAAAATTTCCGGAAATTTTACATCTCTAACTGTAAGTAAAAACAATCTAGTGTGAGCTGCTAAAGAAGGTGCCCTTTTGATAAATCTACCTTGCCCGTTTTAAAAAGAAATGTGAACACTGACGTTAGGTGAAGTAACTTTTTAATAGTTTGACATTGGGCAAGTTCATCATCAATATCATGATCAGTATTCTATTTCCCTTGATAAATCTACCTTGCCCGTTTTAAAAAGAAATGTGAACACTGACGTTAGGTGAAGTAACTTTTTAATAGATTGACATTGGGCAAGTTCATCATCAATATCATGATCAATATTCTATTTCAATGTTTTTTCCCAAGATTATATGTTAATAAAATTCGAAAAGTTGCTAAGTTAAGGGTAAATTCATATTGATATTTATAAATTCATTTAAATTTCTATATCAAATTACAGCTGGCATTCAATTAACTTTCCAAATTCTGTTGTTTATAGAAAAATTCTTTCTTATATATATATATATATATATATATATATATATATATATATATATAATGCCTATAATACAACGCTACAATTTTCAGTTAAAGAAGGTGATTTCCTTTCATAATGATGTTTATAATTAAAAGAGTATTTATTACTTTTGACAATATCAAACAGCATTTCCTTAGCATCAGGGCTCTGGACAGAAAGAGAGCAAAGAAGGTAGTTGTGCCAGGCCTTGGAACTTAAGAACAGGGCTGGCTTTTTGCTGGCAGAAAGTGGTTTCTGCCATGCAGTGGCAGAAAGTGGTTATAACCGGTTTTAACTGGCAAAAGCTGGCATAAACACATTTCATGATATAATCTGAGACTTTTTTAGTAGTATTAAATTCCTTAAGTTCATTTTATTCATGACAAATACAAATAAAATATTGTGGATAGTTTTAATTAAAAAATAAATAAATTTGGATTAGAAAAATGAGCAATGTAACAGATAAATTATTTATTATAGTATGGTTGTGTAATTTTATTTATAAACAATTATTAGAGTATTTAAAATCTCAGTTTAAAAATCAAAATAGAAAACTATATTCAATTATACAGTAGATAATCTTTAAGTTATTGTGTTGTATTATTTATTTAAAAATACTCTGAAAAGTGATTTGTTAAAATATCATAGAATTTTTTGTAAATTTCTTTTTTTTATACTTTTAAATAGAAATTCAACTGTAAACAATAATATTAATAGTTAAACTTATACAGTATCAGATTACCATTATGAAAATTTCTGTTTTTCAAGTGAAAGAAAATTAGTATTATATAAACAAAGTTTATATGATCATTTTGAAACTTTTTGCTACTCTAAATAACATTCATAATTATTAGTTTTAATTTTTAACTTAATTATTTACATATCACATATATGTGTGAATTATGAATCATTGCAGATTAAAGTTCTTATTAGTATTATTTCTTAGTTTCTACCAGTTTTTGCCACTTACTGGCAGAAACTAGTTTCTGCCATGCCGGTTTTAACTGGTTACAACCTCTAGTTTTAACCACCTCGGCAGAAATTTGCCAACCCTGTTTAAGAAGGCCATTTCATGTACAGTATATTGTAATTTGGACAAGTAGGGTCAAGAAATGAGTTTGGTCTCTTTATTTTCTAAGCCTGAACCCAGCGATTTGAAATCAGCCTGAAATATTTTGTATCATCAGATCCAAATGCCAAAAGTATGCAGTAAGAAATTGTTAGTAACATTTAAAAATTGTTTTAAGATTAATATTCTTATTTAAATATCTGTTCTTACATAAAAATAAGTATACGCTTCACTGAACTCCTCAATCGCAAAATCCCATGTTAATCTATGGGAAAACTTAAAAGCATGATTACTCATTCCAGGGGTGATTCTGGTCCGAATTTTCCGAAAAATTAAGGCAATGATTTCCGAAAAAAAAAAAAATATATATCGGTCATAAATCCGAAAATTCGGACATAAAATGTATCGGTATTTCGGCAAATGATCGCCGAAAAAAATCAATCTCTTCATTCGTTCGAAGAAAAGTCGCCAATTTTGTCAAAAGATCGCGAAAAACACGTGACTTTCGTCAGAGAATCGCGAAAAAACGACAAATTTCGTCAAAAACATTGCGAAAAGCGACAAATTTCGTCAAAAGATCGCGAAAAAACGGCAAATTTCGTCAGAAGATCGCGAAAAAACAACAAATTTTGTCAACAGATCGCGGGAAAAACGTGACTTTCGTCAGAGAATTGTTAAAAACATTGTAAAAAACGGCAAAATTCATTAAAAACATTGCGAAAAACGGCAAATTTCATCAAAAGATCGCGAAAAAACGGCAAATTTCGTCATAAACATTGCGAAAAACGGCAAATTTCGTCAGAAGATCGCGAAAAAACAACAAATTTTGTCAATAGATCGCGGGAAAAACATGACTTTCATAAGAAAATTGCGAAAAACGGCAAATTTCGTCAAAAGATCGCGAAAAAATGATAAATTTTGTCAACAGATCGCGGGAAAAACGTGACTTTCGTCAGAGAATCGCATAAAAACGGCAAATTTCGTCAAAAACATTGCGAAAAACGGCAAATTTCGTCAAAAGATCGCGAAAAACGGCAAATTTTGTCAATAGATCACGAAAAATGGCAAATTTCTTTAAAAAAAATAGCGAAAAAAACAGAAAGAAGGGGGGAGTGGACCCCCCCCTTCTGTTGTAACTTTTCAGAAAATTTGCTGTGAATTTCAGAAATTCTTTTTTTACTCAGAATCACCCCTGACTCATTCCCAGATATAATTATTAAAATATGGTTTTCACCATCAGAAAGTAGATGTCAGATGCCAATGTTGTGCATTTTTAAAAACTGTTTCTGTAAATTTTAAGTATTTCTAAGAAGATGATAAAATTTCATCAAGTGGAATTTTCAAAATTTATAGGGTTTTTTAAATACTTAAAATTTAAGGAGAAAGGGAGGATGGACAAGGAATATCTCACGACTTTTTTATGTTACACTGGCCATGCAAAGGTTTTGGAATCAGATAGAATATTTTCCCTTCTATTCCATCATTAACAATTCAATTCCCTTTTAAGCTAATTTTTAAAGAATTATAAAACAATTTCAGAAACTTTGACTACATTCTTATTTCTCAAATAGCAATTTATTTTTTTTTTAATTTGTCAATAAATAAAATTTTTATTTTAAGTCCCGAGTCCAAAAACTGTGTTAATGAATAAAATTATCTTTCTTATTTTCAGCTTTCATTTTGTATGTGGATGAGGGAGGCAAATCTTAATCCTCATTCTAACAGATGAAAGATCCATTTGAACCTATGTCATTTTCTTATATTTTTTTGTATTTCATTACATCGCATTTTTAGTTCCTTGAGGAACTCTTTATTTGTTTATTTCTGTTTGAACTTTGAAATTCTCTATCTGAACTCCCAACTTTTTACCTCTTTATTCGATTTGTCATGCATCATTTATCCAAAATATAAATTTACACTGCTTTATCTTGAAAAACACATTAAATATGGGCTAAATTTTATTTGTCTTGAATAAATTTATTTTTTGAAAATTGAATGAAAATACCTTTAACTGTTAAAATAAGATATACCCATTATTATTTTTAACAAGAGTAAAGTTGCTTACTTGGAAATCTATAAATTTTTGATTTTTTTGTTAATATTTAGCAAATTTAAAATGGCAGGAAATGAATTTTCAATATTGATCTAATATATGAATCCTTAACAGTCATTTTTACATATTTGATTAATGACATTCAAAGGTCTAAGAGTTTTTGAGAATGCTGATTTTAATTAGAACCAAAACAAATGTTTCTGTTTATGAATCTTTAATAATTGCATGTTTGGACATTTTCAAAGTATATAAACAAAAAGTAATGATATACCTCATACATAATTCTTGTCTGTCTAACAACCAATGTTATGAATTGGTTCAGTTTCTAATATTTTTCACTTTACTAATTGAAAATTCATAAAAAATTGTAATCCTATGGTTTCTTTACATGCTGAAATTAAATATATGATTCAGTTAAACTTTTAAAAAGTTTTCATCGTTAATATAAAGATGGACTCTTGAGGCAAATATCAATTTTACGCTATATTTGAACTTCAAACTTTGTCCACTGATTGGTTAATATCCAAAATCAAGCATCATTTTACTGGACTTTGTAACACATTTGTCTAAGCATCAAATCTTGCAAACTTTATTAACTTTTGAATCATGCCAATTATTAGATACATTATGTAATTTTTATTGTGATACATGTTAGAGATGAGTTTGGGTTTTTCCTTTTAGAGCCTAAGTCTGGTAATTTGAACTCTGAGCCTGCCGAGCCCAGGACAGAAAATTATTATTAACATTTTTAAATTGTTTTTAAATTAATTTTTTCATTAAAAAAATCTTATATAGAAATAAATATTAATCCTAAATACTCTCTCACAACAATATTTCATGATTTTCATATCCCTGAAAATCTGTTTAAAATAGAAATTATTTTATTTATACCCAACTACTGGCAGATATCTGGAAAAGTTACAATTCTTATTCATTGAAAATAACATTGTACAATTACTGCAGAAAAACATGCCTTTTCTAGTAATTCTGGAAACTGACTTCAAACAAAGTGAGGATAGACAAGCAATATCCCACAGCTTCTTTATGTTACTAACAGTGACTCTGTAAAGGCTTCAGAATCAGATAGCATATTTCTCCTTGTGTCCCATCAATAACAATTGGATTCCCTTTCAAATTGATTTTTAAAGTAAAACACTTGTGAATAAATAAAATTTTTACTTTGAACCAAAGCCCATTTCGAGCTTGTGCCCCTCTCATTCTAATATATGTATTACAATATAAAATACTATACAATTTATTCAAACAGTCACTGCCATAAATGAAAATAGATAAGCATTTTTCATGTATTATTGTTTAAAAAAAAAAGTATGTGAAATAAAAAGATAGTTTAGTCTATATCAGAAACATATTCAAACTTTTTATGTAATCCTGTAAAAGAAAACTATATACGATACAATAACTGTACTTTAAATGTAAAATAGTAATATTTAGTTTAATGACATAGAAATTCCATGGTGTGTTTTGTATTTTTGTAAAAGTGGTGTTTTGAGAGATAAACAGAGAAAACATGCTGTTTTTGAATCTTAAGAGAATTTATACTGAACCACCATGAAACCAAGACCTTCTAACAAAAATGGAATTATCAAAATCAGAAAAGATTATGATTCAATATACATAATAAATATATGTATTGTATAAAATCCTTGTTTTAAATAAAATAATAAACCATATACTTTTATAATGAACCTTCGACAAATCAAAGTGGTGCTTTTTTTCATTCCATCAACTAGAACTTACTTTTTTCCTCCCTACATACAGGGGCGTAAACCACTCTAGTCGCATAGGGGGGTGTGCACTCATAAATTTCCGACTCCAAGAAGGAAAATTCCCGAGTACTATGAAAAGCAAAATGCCGACTAATATATAATATATATACTGTAGAACCTCGATTATCCGACGTAATTTAGATCGAACCTACATCGGATAATCGATAATTTATCAATAATCATCTAGTTTAATATGTAACATCGTCATCGAACTGCTATTATGACTATTTAAACTGCTAAATAAATATCTAAATTCAAATTATACATGAAAATTCTCCTGCCCCTTTTTAAATTCTGCAGCTGTGAAAAGATGACAAAAGGGGTTTTGTTCCCTGCGCTTGCTTACAATCAGAGGGTGCAATAACATTCGAATGTTGTGTCATTCGGCAGTACGGCCTCCCAAGTTTCAAAATTTGGAGTGTTTTTGTTTAGAACAGGGACGTGTACACAGGGAATGTGTGTGGGGGGGAGGGGGGGGAGAAGAGTACACTTATACCGGGATTGGAGCTTGCGGTAGCTCAAGCTAATTTAAAAGGAATTCTAAGAAAGAGGAATCAAAATATTTATCTGTACTGGTAGTTCGGAAATGACTGTTTGCATACACAAGGAATGTGAAAAAAAAAATCGCTGAAATTGTCAGGAAACCGACGTCGGTTTACAGAGAGTTCCGGTTAAACGAGGGTCGGATAATGGAGGTTCTACTGTATCTATATATTAGTTTGTATACATACATACATACAGGGTGATTATAAAAAAAAACTATCCCGATATATGAGCCCCTAACTATCATACCGTTCACAGAAACTGAATGAAACTTTGGTTTAAAGTATTTTGAGGTATGCGCTCAAGAATCATATGAAAGACAACAGTTAAATTCTAACAGTTACGGTTACAGTGACAAAATTTCAAAAATTTCAAATGGCAACACCTACTTTTTTTATTGGAATGTGATCTTCATAGTGAAAAACCATAAAAAAAGCGTTGGAACGGTACCTGTAGCACGAAAATTGCCGGCGCTAGACAGACTAAGAAGAATAGTGAAAACAACCAATAAGGACAGAGAAGAAACAGAAAACAAAACATTTTATTGTGTTTCATACATTTTCCATTTTATACACGACGACACTTTACATGCGGCAGATGGTGGATAGCACTGAACAATAAAATGTTTTACTTTCTGTTGCTTCTCTGTCCTTAATTGGTTGTTTTCACTTTTCTTCTTAGTCTGTCTAGCGCCGACGATTTTCGTGCTACAGTACCGTGCCAACGCTTTTTATGGTTTTTCATTACGAAGATCACATTCCAATAAAAAAAAGTAGGTGTTGCCATTTGAAATTTTCGAAATTTTGTCACTGTAACCGTAACTGTTAGAATTTAACTGTTGTTTTTAACGTGATTCTTGAGCGCATACCTCAAAATACTTTAGGCCAGAATTTCATTCAGTTTCTGTGAACGGTGGTATGACAGTTATGGGCTCATATATCGGGATAGTTTTTTTTATAATCACCCTGCATATCCGCTCATTCCCATAAGTTTAGCCTATATGATAAAAACGAAGAAAGGATATCGTAAATATCTTACGAAATTATTAAACTTTATAGAAGAAATTCACTAGATAATTATGACTTAGCGGTATCGAGATAGTCAAATAAGTTTTAAAGCGCTGATATAGATTCCTTTTGAATTATTAATATATGTCTCTAAAAATCAGTGGCGAAATACTATGATTAATATGTGTAGAAAATTGCGGTTTGGAACTCCAGACTGCTTTGTTTGATAGCAATATACTATCTTGTTTCTAAATGTACCAAATTTTATGTAACTGGATTGAAGAGCTGCGGATTCGTTGCCCGTTTTTTACCGATAAAGGGCTTAATGCATTTTACTTTTTTGTGTATGGCATACTTATTCCCATAGACTGCACTCCAGATAGAAATTCATAAAGTTCTAAGTTAAGCATAAGGACTCCTGCTACCCGTGTACGTCTGACCTTAAAAAAAGCCAAATTTAAAAGATTGAAATTTTTCGAATGAATAAAACTCATATCTATTTCTTAGTACTTCAATAAAATTTAATAAAATTTTGTACGTTTAGTAACAAGATATATCGCTATGCAATGCCGTAACTAGGCAGGTGCAACAGGTGCAGCCGCACAGGGCCCATCTGAAAGGGGGGCCCCAAAATGATGTGCATAAGAAATTATATTTTTTATTTGAAAAAGAAATTTCTGCTTTTCTACTGCGCGATTTGACGGTTAAGTCAGTGCTGTAGCTAGGGGGGTGCCAGGGGGGGCTCAGCACCCCCTGAAAATTTTTGAACCCCCCCTGGGAAAGTTGCCAAGGACACCAAATGAAATTCTGTTTCAAAAATCGTGTGTTAAAAAACTATGTTAAAAATTTGAACTTAGTTTTGGGGGCTTTTTACAGTTTTTCATAAATACTAAATTATAGTATTTGTTTAAAAACTGCAAATAAGTGCTTCAATATGTGCACAACCTATCTGCACATACTCAGAATTAGCAACCTTTTGGTGATGCAAACATTGACTTTTACATAAGTTATATACTGAAAATTTTCATTTTGCAGCGTTTTCCATTGTTAACATAAAACAAAGTTATTCTAATGAGTTTGATAGTAAATATAATGCTTATGATAAACATTATGTTTCGTATTTGAGTCATCCTAGTTTAAAAAATATATATATAAGATCCTTGATTTATAAATCATACTAATGAAAAAAAAGCTAATAGTCAATTTTAAATACAAGCATTTGACTAAACACAAAAATAATTTTAAAATGCAAAATACATCCTTGGTTTTTCTAATGTTTGTTATCCTATAAAAACATAAGTTTAGAATTCTTAAGGGCAGGGAATATTCAGGAAAAAAATTAAAGATTGTAACTCTTTTGAAACAGGTGAACTGTCAGCTTTTTATTTACTTATTGACATCCTCACTTATTATTTCACTAGTATACTTGTATACTTTGGAAATTATATACACTGGAAATTTTCATTCTGCAGCCAGTGAAGTAGTCGTTAAAAATTCAGAGGGCATACGCTGTAGGCAGAGGGTATACCCTAAAGAGTATATGCTATAGTGTTTTAGAGTAGAGGGTATCCAGTATTCCTTAAAATAATCAGAAGATATACCGTATAAGTCGTATCCACCGTATATCCTGCATTACATTTCCGTCTGCAGCTTTTATTTTTCTTATCATCAAATAAAGTTATTATAAACAGTTCAGTAAGAAACGTAGTGCCTACAATATAAATATGCAATAATTTATCTTTCTATATAGTACTTTGATCATATGTGCGTGCATGTGTCAGAGAGAGAGAAATAGTATGAGCCCCCCCCCCCCCTACATTTTCGTGAGCACCCCCTGTTGTTTACTTCTAGCTACATCCCTGGGTTAAGTTTTGTGTTATTTAGATCCTAGATGTCTCTGCTTATCAACATGAACATTCGAATTAATATAGAACTGATATTTTCAACTTACCTACGTACTTGCCAAACTTATGCTAGGTTATAGTTTGAATACAGTAACGTATACTTGTGTTTTCGCTTATGTTTTTACCAAATGCCGTTTTTTTTCCGTTTTAGTTTAACTTCCTTTAACCAAACCATTTGAAATATGGAAGATACAGTCTTAAAATTAGTACCTTTACGTCTCAAATTCTGCAATTAGTTCGAAAAATATCGTTGTTAGCCCTTTGAAAAATGTTTGCAAAAAAGAGTCGTTTTCGCAGTAAACATTTCCCATAATATGCCAACGTTCCACACCCCCCCCCCCTCCCAGGTCGTAATTTTAGGGTCACCGATAAGCAAAAAATATGCCTTAATGCCGATACTTTCTTCTAATCGTCAGTGCAATCGGTTTTCAAAAATAGGAAAATTTTAACTCTTTTAAAAAATTCACGACCGCAGGTCACTTTACCTCTCGGTAGCGATATTTTTTCTACATTAAAAGTAAATAAACGTCCCTATTTCGACACAATCTTTTTACAGCATCTCGGCAGACTGGATTTACAGCTACTACAAAAATTTTGAAACATTCGGGGGAGCACAAATATTTTTAAAAAATTTAATAAAATCTAAGAAAAAATCGACGAAAAAAGTGGGATATTTCGCTGGATTTGGCATACGTTTTCACTATTAAATATGCATATTGTTTCATAAAATGGTTAATAAGGGAACATCATATTTGTAATTCCTAAAAATTTCGAAAAATTGCTCCTTTATAATATAGAGTTATCCAGGACAAGAAAAAAGGTGTAAGTGCCCGAAAATTAGCTGAAATATTCAAGTGCTGAAAGACCCAAATAAATGACAATCTGAAAAAAAGTTTGCAGATATTTTTATCCTTAATTTTTCTCTAAAAGTTTAAACCTGCATCTAAAAAATATTAGATATCGCTAAAAAAAATATTAGACTGAAATGCAAAGTTGTTACATGAGTTCATTGATGTATGTCTTATTTCCAATGACAACTTCCCTTTTTCTATGCACATACAAAATGCACAACGATGAATTAGACATCATACGAAAAGTTTTGTTATAGAACACTCAAATTTTATTAAAACACGTTTCTTGATTTAAAAAAAAAAAACTGCTTTTAACTATAAATTAATGAAAAGTGTATCAGAAAAAATTTCAATGATTGCAGTGCGAAAGCCTTCACAGGTCCACTGGTTATTATTACGTTATTTGAAAAGAAATTTCTGGAATTTGATTTCTTTGCTTGCTAGTAATATTAAGATTACTTGATTGCGATATTAAAAGACGCGTGACGAACGCGCTTGGATAGACCCGTCAATATTATGTTGGGTTTTTGTTATTTCTGTACGTATTTTTGTATTTGTATATTGAAGCTATTTGCAATGTTAAGTTTTAATGTATTTATAGACTCATTTTGTAGTTTTTAATGTACCATTTGAGTTTTATGGCGACGTTTTAATAATTAATTTCATGTGTAACAAATTTTTAGATTTTTAATATTTTCTGAGAAATGTTTGATTGGAAAAAACATCGAAATATGGCAAATAAAAGGCATCCAAGTAAGTGATATTTCGTCACACACTTGCATTCGTTCTACAAAAAGTAGTTTATGTACGTTATAACAGTTTTATACTTGTACAGGCAACATGCTAACAATAATATTTTGTTTTCTAGCTTAAAAATGTCTAAGCATTTGTCAGGCGCACAAAAGAGAAATATAAGGAAACGAAAATTGGAAGAATGCAAGTCAATGTCGCAACAGTTTGGTAAATGGCTAAAAACCGAAAACTCAGAGAATAGAGGAAGTGTGGAAGAGGTCAAATCTAGCACTACTTCACAAGGTGATAAAAAAAACACTACATTTGGCATCTACCCCTTCAATTAACGACAATTCTCCGAGTAACAAAAACGATCCATTGCAAGAAAAGCAATCTGCTGCTTCTCAAGATATTCTACTACAATATCCTCATTATAATTCAAAAGAGTATGAGCCTGCACAAAGTACTGTCTCACAAACTGATAATACCGAACATTCTGCTGCTTCACTGGGAATTTTACTACAATTGTCCCATAATAGTTCAAAAGAGGATCAGCCTGTACAAAGTACTGTTTCACAAACTGATATTACTAAATATTCTGCTGTTTCACAAGGTATTTCACTACATTTGCCCCATAATAATTCAAAAGAGGACGAGCCTGCACAAAGTACTGTTTCACAAACTGATAATACCGAACAAAATATGTTCTGTACTGTTCCAGAAGAAATATTGCTTAATTACAACGATCCCCATTCCTGGCCTGCCGTTACTGGTAAATTAATACATTCTCTTGTCTCACATGGTGCAGATCAAGGCGACAACATTAACTTTAATACGTTAAAAGTAGACGATTCAGGTCGAAAATTTACAAAGGACTGGTTTTATGTTAAACAAAATAAAGGAGAAACTGTTAAAAGAAAATGTATTTTATATTCCGTTAATCAAAATGGAGTATTTTGCTTTCCTTGCATGCTTTTTGGGCAAAAATCACATAATCTTTCAGACCCACAAAAAGGTTTTTATGATTGGAGGCATCTTCATCCGGTTCTTCCCCGACACGAAAATTCTCCGGAACATCGAATTTCGTATGTGAAATGGAAAGTAATGGAAAAGAATATAAAATCAGGAAATGCAATTGATGATTATGTAATTAATTCCATTAACAAGGAAAAAATGATATGGCGTGAAATATTGAAAATAATAGTGGATGCTATTCTATTCTGTGCCAAATATAATCTTGCTCTTAGAGGTTCAAATGAAATTATTAGAGATCCAAACTGTGGCATTTTTTAAAAATTTGATTGAATTTGCTAGCCATTATAATACTACTTTAAAGGAACATATTGAAAAACATAAAAAGGGTTCAGTGTCTTATTTCTCACCCACTATTCAAAATGAAATAATAAAATTAGTTGGGGACAAAACTAGAAATGAAATCATCTGCAGAATTAAGAAGGCAAAGTACTACACAATTTTATTCGACTGCACTCCTGATGTTTCAAGAAAAGAGCAAATGAGTCAGATTATAAGATATGTCCATGTTGACTGTAAAGGGAAGGTAATGATTGAAGAAAGCTTCATAAACTTTATTTAATCTCATGAAAAAACGGGAGAAGGTTTATCATCTGAAATTTTGAATAAACTAAATGTTGATAAATTAGACATTCAGGATTGCAGAGGGCAAGGATTTGACAACGGTGCCAATATGGCTGGCAAGTATAAGGGAGTAAGTGCACGTATTTTGGAAATTAATGATTTAGCAATATTTGTACCTTGTGCAGCTCATAATCTAAATTTAGCCGGTGCCCACGGTGCATCTACAACTCTAGAAATGATTGCTTTTTTTGGTACTGTGCAGAGGTTGTTTAATTTTTTCTCGTCCTCAACAATTCGTTGGGAAACTTTAATGAAGTGCTTAAAAATATCACTTAAAAGTTTTTCTGATACAAGATGGTCATCAAAGGCCAGAGCAATAAAAGCGCTGTATTTACAATTACCTGAAGTAATGGAAGGACTTCAAATGATTACAAACGATTTTTCGAATCCACAAAGTTTGATTCTGAAAATTAATTATAGATTTATCTGTACACTTTCTATATGGAATAAAATTCTACAATGCATCCATCGAACAAACAAAGCATTACAACAGAAAGATTTGTCAATAGATATTGGAACAAAACTAATTGCTGGTTTACGTAGTACATTACAAGGGCTTCGAGATACAGGTTTTGAACAAAATATCCAGGAAGCACAAAGTTTGGCTGAAAAAATGGATATAGAGAAGGAATTTCTTAATAAAAGGAAAAGAAAAGTGCAGAAAATGGAAATAGATGAAACATCAGATGAAGGAAGTAAATTAGCAGCTGAAGAGTTATTTAAAATACAAATGTACAGTGTTCTTGACACTCTGTTGTCTCAGATAGATTTGCGTTATGAAAAAATGAGAACCATCTGTGATTATTTTTGCTTTCTGCATGGCTCGTCTTTACAACATATGAGTGTCGCTGACTTAAAAAAAAACTAGATGGAACCCGTCAAAACTTGACGGAAAAAAATTACAAAAACAATATTAGTAAAATAAGTTTCTTTATTACATAAGAACAGTCTTTCAAATATTTTATTTTAAAATTTTTTTCCCCCAGTGAATTATAGTACTATTTCCGATGCAAACTCCAAACAAACAATCCGTAAACAAAATGCAAATCAGTTTGACATTACCGCCATATTCCCCACGGCAAGAACGAAAATTTCCTGGACCTATGCAGTATCATACAAATAGTATACCCCTACGTTCATCTCATATTCAGTCAATAAAAGAACATAGTAAATAAAGCACACATCCCCCCCCCTGTGATAATGCAACGGAATGAGCTCCTATGCGCATGTGCATTGCATCTCCCCAAACGCACCGTCGAAATTCGACGTTAAAAAAAAGGTTTAAAATGTTTTGATCAAAATTTTTAAAATGTCTTCTTTAATCATTGTTCGTTTCAAATCCATATCTTCTGAAACGCATCCATTGTTTTAAGCTAATCAATTTTTATGTAAAGATGAAGAATTTTTTTTACAATTATAAATCAATCTCCAGATAAGGGAGATTGTTAATGTTTTCAAGTGTAATTTATTTGTATGGTTTCTTCACTTCCTTTACATAATCAGGATGATTATTCCTTTTCCATAATTAAGAGAAATAATGTAAATAAATAAATATCTAAGATTATTTTTGATTATGTTTTCATTAATATATTGTAAATTTTATTGTTTAAAGTTAGTGATAAATTATACTTTAGTAAATGGGGCTTTTCCTAATATATATATATATATATTATATTTATATATTTTACTGGCGCCGGCTAACCGAAAAGTACCTAATTTGGATAGTTTTTTTTTCTTAATGGGACGACAGGATAATGAACGGAATTTCGACGGGATAATGAATATTTTTGATAGTACCAGAATATTTTTCTGCATTTTATAGTTATATTAAGAAATACATATTTTTAAGATTTGGTGAATCACTTGTTTACTTTTTCCTGCATTATATTATTGAAGGTTGTTAGTTCTCTTATTCTTTTAAATATATCCTACTTATATAAAAATAGCGTGTGTTCTCTGTGGTGTTTCGCATAAACGTTGTAAAATTCAGGTTATTAGATTTTATCCAACTTTGCTGTCATAACTGCAATTGAAGCAGTCATTTTTGGCGATTTTTTTGTTACATGTAAAATGTTTGTTTTTAGTATAGCCCGAACTAAAAAAAAATTGGGTATTTTTCCATTATACGGATACCATTGTCGCCATGGCATGGTGTCGGTATAACGGAAAAGAACCAAAATTTGCGATCGATCAAATAATTGAATTTCGTTAAGCATTAAATTTTCTGGTCGAACACTAAATTTTTTGGTCTATTATCTGGTCGACCACTTTTCATAACCAAAAACTATCGCCAAACTGTAAAATTAACCGCCAAAAATGCAGTCCGATTTACTTGATGTCAGAAGCATTATATGTGTTTGTTACGTCATCAAGTGGTTTTTAATTCGACATTTGCGTCTATTTTTCATTATGTTTTACTGATTTATTAATTATTTCATTAATTAAAATAACAATCGTGTCCTTAAATTCTTATATTTTATTTATTTATTTATTTTGATATTCCAATGGCAACGTTCTCCGGTTTATTTGGCGTTACAGTTTGGCGATAGATTTTTGTTATGAAAAGTGGTCGACGGGATAATAGAGAAGTACCAATTTTCTTATTTTTAATCTGAGAAAGAAACAATAATCATGGATTTAATTAATTTTGCAATATGTGGTGCAACCAAAAGAATTATGATTAAATCGGGACAGATATCGCAGACGCATCGGGGTTAATTTTTGGCGCCTAAATGACGATTTTTGCTTTGTATGGCAACCTGGTGTTTTATAATAAAATTAAATATGTGTGTAAATAAATAAAATAAAATAGGTACTTTTATGTTAGCTGGGCGTCAGGGATAACTCTCCAAATCTTGTTTCAATTGGAATCATTTAAATTGCAACATTTTACGTGAGATTTGTTATTCATATTGATATGTTTATGTTTAGATATTTTATTATGATTATATTCTAGCTAATTTTAAGTAAGATTTTAAGATTTTATATTTCAATGTTAAAATATTACCTAGTTCATATTAGCTAATGTCAAAAGATTGGCGAGCCACAGAGTTCAGAGAATTAAACTCTATGCCTTGCAAAAGTGGGTGTTGTCGACTTTATGACGTCATAAGCAGAAGTAAAAGTTTAATTGAAAATTACGGCTAATTAATTAAATTTTCGAACAAACGAATGCACGATAACAAATCTGTGTCCAAATATCTTTCATTTAAAAAAAGAATGGTGTAATTTGATGCAGTAGTTTGTTCTCACGGATTGTCGAAAGAAATCGCTTAGCGTTTTAAATATATAGATGGCTGCAGATCTCGCTATTAAGTACAGCAAAGATTTAAAAAAGTACGACTTCACATGTGAAAATGTAGTAATAATAATGTATATAAAAAATCGAATACAATTGATTAAAGAAAAAGAAAGCTAACGTATTATTTCTGATAGAAGTAAACTCATATAGATTGTAAAATATCCAGATTATTTCGAGATAAAAATTTTAAGTATTTTGGGTGTTTTCAATTTTCTTCCTGTATCATATAAATTTCTTGAAACACATTTTTAAATCAATCTAAAATTACGTAAAAAAGTAAAAAAAATTTCACATCTTTTAAAATAAAATAAGAAGAAAATACAAAATTAGTACAAAAAATAAAACCATAATTATTTTCGATTAAAGGTAAAATTCGTGTAGAGTGGAAAATATCCAGATTTTGATACGGAAAAGTTCTACATATTTGCAATTCAGTTTTGAATTTTAATGGGATATCACCTGAATTCCGTGATACACATCTCTAACTAAATTTAAAGTTAGATACAAAATGGAAGTTTCTTCACTTCAGTCAGTATATCTTAAAATTTCCAGTCTAGACTAAAAGCTTTCCGATAATAAATAAATACAGCTGGATCTCGATATCTCGAAGTCAAAGGGCACAGAAAAAAATTCGGAATTTCAAGGTTTTCGATCAAAATATCAAGGTTTCAAATAATATTAACATTGCTGGAATATGTATATAAATATGTTACTCGTCATATCAAGGTTTGCAAGTTTTCACAATATTCGACAAATCAAAGTATTTCTGTATACTTTTATCAGAAAAAGAAAATCCGTAATATTTCCAACTAAGAATAAATTTATATAGATTTTCTTCATTCTAAATAGTTTTTCTTATTTTTCTAATTAAACACTACAAAAAATAAAAATAAAAAATCAGACTAAGAATAAAATTCTAGAGTTAGGTCGAAAAAAACCTATAGGTTTTTTTCGACCTAACTTGTTTTTCTTATTTAATTAAAAACTACAAAAACATTACTCCAATTCATAAGTTTTTATAGATTAATACCTTTTTTTTTTTTTTTTTTTTTTTGTCAAATAAACATATTTTTTTCCGATCAAACAGGAATTTTTCGTTTTTCCAATGAATAAGTTTTTATAGGTTAATACCATTTTTTTTTCCGACTAAACGAACTTTTTTCCGATCAAAGGGGAATTTTTCCGACTGATTTTTTTTGTTTTTTCAATTGATAAATTTTTATAGGTTAATACCATTTTTCCCGACTAAACGTACTTTTTTTGACTGATTTTTTTCGTTTTTATAGGTTAATACCATTTTTTCTGACTAAACGTACTTTTTTCCGATCGAATGGAAAAATTTTCCGACTGACTTTTTCGTAGGGGGTGGGGGGGGGGGGTGTTACACCCCCCGTACCCCCCAGGATTTACGCCCCTGCCTACATATTGTATGTATTCAGTTAACATAGTAATTTTGAATTTCCAATTTGCTTGTACTCAGTCAGGAAATTTTTATTTATTTATTGTTAATATTGCGATTTTAAAACTTACTTAATGGTTAGTTATAAAAATACTTCTTTCATTAAAATTAAAATAATTTTAATTTACTTTCCTTATATCCATAAAATTTTTCAAAAGAATAGTGATAGAAAAAATATAAAATAATCCTGTTTCCTCCTGTTTTTAACACATAATATTGTTATAACCTTAAGTTAAATTTAGTAATTCAGAAGCTTTTACTGTATGCTATATAAATTAATTTCTTTTGAGCCAAGTACCTAAAACATTTTTTTTCTAATTTATATTTACTTGCAAATTTTGCAAATTGCTGTTTGAATGTTTAATACAATGTAAAATTTAAGTTTTTTGGTATTGAGACTGTGGTAATTTTTATTGCCAGTAAAATTTTTATAAATCTACTCTCCTAAATATTAATTGAAGGTGGAGGGGAGGAGGGGGGCTCTGAAATAAACAAGACGAGTGGAGTTACCTTGATTCTTAATTTTCAGATTTATGTAATGTATTATTCAGTATATAAGGAAATATAAATTTTATGATCATAAGCAAAGAAAACATGCTAGAAAACTCTTCTTAATAGAAATATATGCAAATAATTTATATGCTAAATTAAAATATTGAAAGTAAATTTAAAATCTTTGTAGCAGAAAACTCTATTTCTCTTGCCTTGTTATTGCAGAGGGCCCCTCAATTATTCAAGCCAGGATCAAATCATTATAAATTTGTTCTTCATAATATCAATTATTCAAGCCAGAGGCAAATCATTATGCTTTCTTTTGTAGATTTCTGATATTTTTGTAAATTTTTATTTGTATATACAATTAAAATGCATCAGTAACAGTTCCTAAACATAAAAATCTGTCTCTCTTTCAAAATCTTGTTTATATAACATTAATACAGCAATAAAAATTACTATTGCCAAAAAAAAAAAAAATGTTTTAGTAGTAAATTAAATTGAATCTTGAAAGGAATACATAGATGAAAAATAAAAATTAATAGTTTTTCATAGTAGATTAAACATAGATATTATGATACTGTAATATATTTATCTGTTTAACTCCACATTCAAATTATATAGTATGCAAACACTATGATCATACAATAATAATAAAAATATATTCTGCTATGTAATTACAGGGATACATAAAAAAGCATTTTTGATCATAAGGTGTTGATCAAAACAGGTTTCTCCCTTGCTGATTGAAAATTCCACATTGACCTATGTGAAATTTTAATTAGGTGATTACTTATTTCCTCATATAATTATCAAGAAAACAGTTTCACCATCAAAAAGTTGTTTGATGATAAGGTAGTGCATTTTTTAAAAACATTTCCTGAAATTTTAAGTATATTAAAACACCCTGTAAACTTTAACATTTGTTGAATTTTTTAAATTTTATCATTTTTAAAAAATGCTTAAAATTTAAGAGATCAATTAAAAAAAATTTAAACACTATGTTGGCATTAAATGTCTATTTTCTAATGGTAGAAACTTTATTTCAATAATTATATTAAATAAGGAGTAATCACTTAATCAAATTTTCCCATGCCTTAACATGGGATTTCACGATCAGAGAGGTACAGTGAAGCCCTTAATATAAAATATTTCTATACAGGTGAACCACATACTGAATATATATATAGTGTGAGAAAACTGGGAAGTATAAACTTGTTTCACTGAAATTCTTTTGTCCAAAAAAAAAATCAAAGAACATTAATATAGTTTTAGGATCAATTGAACAGATGAGTGGAAACAATAACATTCCAGCTGATGTTAATGTTGAGGAAACATAACTACCAATTTTAGAGAAATGTTCACAATTCGCCGTTATTCAATTATAGGTCTAGTCAATGAAAGTTCATCCTATAAATTTGAAAGAAAACTACTGATTAATTTAATAGCTATTAATAATTAAACTATCTCAATTTATTTTTCTTATTTTTGGAATGTTATCCTTTATCCACTCACCCATTCAAATAATCCTTCTAACTTATTTTATTTGTTATAAAAAATCATTTTTTTTTTACATATAAGAGTTTCTTCTTTTTCTATTCCTAAAACTTCTCTCTCATCTAAAGCAAGGCTCTTTACAGTGACAGATTTTTAATTTAGTCTTTCATCAGTTTTCAAAATATTTCCATTTTAGATAGTCTTAGCAGATATGCTATCTGGTCAAAAGTATCCGTACACTTTCGATTTTAGATGTTTTGATGAATTCTTCTGGAACTTTACAAATGCAAAGAACATATTCGACTTCATATTTTTCAGCAATTAGGAAACCAACAACAAACTGAATTAAGAAATAATATTTGTAATCACCCTGCAAAATAAAATGTTTGAAATAATTTGACTGTGTTAGCCCTATACATCATTTGTGTAATAGCAATGGTGATATAAAAGTTTCTTTAAAATTAAAAAATGTCCACATGTTTTTTGTTTGTAACATGCAGGGTTTTTTACCAAATTTAATGACACTTTCAGGAAACTTGGCTAAGTGCAGTAAAAACAATATGCTGCAGTTCTGATATATATATATATAATGTTTGTTTAAATATGATCATTTGTAGGAAATAATTTTTAACTACATAAATGCGAATAATAATTTTTTCTCCCTAATTCCATAGTCAACTATATACAGGGTTCATACTCATCAGAAGATCATGGGATAATCCAAAAAATTCTCCAAACCTGAGAAAAACTGACAAAATGATCAGCTACTCTGTGAAATGAGGGAAATCGCTACTATGTGGTGTCGTAATGAAATCAAACTAAGACACACCTTTTAACATAGTTAGATTTAGAACTGGAAAGAAAGTCCTTCTCTCAGATTAAATATCACATACAGTATGGAACCATTTATCCGGAATCCAGTTAACCGGAAAACCAGTTATCCAGAATGATATTTCCAATTGACTGATTTCAGAATCTTTTCAGAAAAAAGTGTCATGCAGTGCCAGTTTGACATGTGCATTGCTTGATACATTACTATGCTACATGCATTGTACAATTTGATCAATATCTAGGATTTGAAATGAAAGCATTTTTAGTTAGATATTGAGCATTTTAAGTTTTATGCAGAATTATTGTTTCCAAGGCATTGCCTTCTTTCAAACTCTGATTAATCTTTGATATTGATAGCATCTGAGCCTTAATCAGAGTAATCTAATAATTTGAAATCAGTAACACTTTTACAGCCATATATATTCTACAAACCTCATCAAATGGATGGTGCTTTAATGTCCAACCAGTTATCCAGAAAAACCAGTTATCCGGAATACATCTGACCCCAACCATTCCGGATAAATGGTTCTATACTGTATATCATAGAAACTCGACAGAGTTTCTCGCAAAGCATAAGAAACAGCAATGCATTGAACTGTAAATGAAAGGAATTTCCGCCAATGGATGCCAAACGATTTTACAAAATTTTTTTTGTCTAGTTTATATTTTGCGGATGGGACAAAATGGGTTTTTGACACATCTATATCTCGCGTTCTATCTATGATAGAAACAAAATTCTTGATTCTATGGAATGGGGCGTGCCCAGTGACTGAAAAATCAAAAGTAAAGCAAAATCCGACGAATAGGTTTTCAGTAAATGCGATTTTAAAAGTGCTGTTTTTTGTACTTTTTAAATCTTGTTCAGATCAAAAACTGTTGACAGGGCTACAGCAATGTGTAATTATCTGATTTTTACGCGGTTTGCATAATTTGAATTATTTTTATGACTATTTCAAACCTTTGTAAGTTTTATGTAAAAATATTAATTAGTTTTTGATTTATATCAGTTTAAAGTTATTGATTACTATACTTAACGTAGATAAAAAAACTGTTGACAGGGCTACAGCAATGTGTAATTATCAGATTTTTACGCAGTTTACGTCATTTGAATTGTTTTTATGAGTATTTCAAACCTTTGTAAGTTTCATGTAAAAATATTAATTAGTTTTTGATTTATATCAGTTTAAAGTTATTGATTCCTATACTTAACATAGAGCAAAAAAATAATAAATGACCCAACTCATTTAGGAATGGTCGTATACACATGATATTAAGATATGTTATTACACTCGACCCAAGTAAGCTTCCTATTACAAAAAATAGTAACATTTAAGGTTCGTTTACAGGGTCTCACGAAAGATCTTTGATATAGTGCTAAAGAGTTGTGTAATTATCCGAATTTTACGCGGTTTGCAGTATTTGAATTTTTTTTATGAGTAGTTCAAATGTTTAATATTTCGTGTAAAAATATTAATTAGTTTTTTTATGTATACCACTTTAGTGATTTATTCCTATACTTAAGATGAAGCAAAGAAATATTAAATGTTCTAACTCTTTTCAAAAAGAACGTATGCACATGATGTTAAAATATGTTACTACGAACGACCTAAGTTAGCTTCCTATTGTAAAACAGAATTGTAGAATTTACTGTTCGTTTACAGGGCAACTCAAAAGATCTTTTAATAAGACTAAATAGTTGGGTAATTAGCGAATTTTTACGTTGAAGTACTTGATTCTTGTACTTAACACAGAGGAAAAACAATAGTAATAAATAGCATAACTTTTGTCAAAGTGGCTATATACACAAGATATTCAAATATGTTACTACATCCGATTCATTTAAACTCTCCATTGTATAGCGGCATTGAACCATATACGTTTCGTTTACAGGGTCTGTCTCTTAGAAGATCTTGATTACATTACAGCCGATGTATATTTACTCAGTGAGATGTATTTTAATGATTTTATACTGTTTCAATTTCTGTAAGGTTTTATTATCTTGCTTTAAAATTTATTAAGAGTTCATTTTGTCCGCCTGAAAGTTCGTCGATCTTAAGCTCTAAATCTATAAAAATATAGTACTTTCATCAATTAAAAAAAAGCGTGTTTATCTAAAAATATATAACTCTAGCGTATCAGGAATTGATTGAAATAGTGATTACAAAATTCCAACTTTACATTCCTCGCTGAGTAATAGAATGTAAAAATGTTGTTACTGCAAGATTAGAAGTTTTGCGTTTAAATATTTGCTGTTCATCGTATCTCCGGCTATGACAAACTTAAAATGCTCTAAAAATGGGTCAAGAGTATAATGAAAAGGAAATAACTTCTTAAATTCCCCATAAAAATTAAAAATGCTAAATTTCGTATACAATAGGTGATCGGTAACGAACTGGTCGGTTTACGAACAAATCCGTTAACGAACACTTTCGCGTGAGATTTTTATGTTTGGATAATGAACACTTTCGAGAGATTTTTATGTGCTGAAAACAAACACCTCACGAAACAAAGCCATGATGAAGCAATGCCGTGTTTCATATTTGCTGAGCTATACTTATTGCCTCTATTGTCGAGAACATTTTAACAGTTGCATACATATGTCCTAATTAATTCATGGACTGCCAGAGATTGGGGACCTATATTTTGGGATCCTCGAATTAAAATGAACAGACTAGAAACATTAATTTTGTATTTTGTGTCTTTATTTATATTGTGCATTTAGTAAATATAGTCCTTTTTGGTTTAATTACGCTCCTTTTTAAAATCTAATTTCAAGCTTTATGAAATCAGATAAAAAAAATTTAATAAAATTTTACATCTTTTTAAACGGTTCATTATGTAAACGCTTTAGTCTTTGCAGCATATTTACAAAATCACACAAAATTTTGGAATACATGTCATCCTACGAACAGTTTCTATTTTAAAATCACTTTAATAGTTTTTATACTTTTATTTACTTTATATTTTTTATACTTATATTTTTCCGATTTTCGAAAAGTTGAGTTAAAAAACTTAACAAATAAAAAAACTTTTAAGATGCTCACTAATTTTCAAAAATAATATTTAATATATTAGTATAAAAATCCCTGTGAATTACAATGGTTCGTAGAAAAAAAAATTGATTATTCTCGGTAAAGTATGCTCCATAAACTTATTATTATATTTGACTGAAAAAAAGTGCTTTTTTTTCCACATTTTTCTGAAACTGCAGTATTTTAATTAGTATGTAAACTACTGTAAAAATTTCTAATTTTTTGTTTTTTGAATGTATATAAACAGAAGAGTGATATAAACAAAAGAAAAGGGAAAATAAACATGTCATAAGTAATTTGATGAATACAATGTAAGGAAATTAATATAAAAGTTTCTCCATTGCTATGGTAGCGACATGTACATTGGAATAAGTCACTCAATAAATTGTATAATTCTGTTTATAGCATCACTATTTTTTTTTTTTTTTTTGCCCCTTTCATCTTTCTTTTATCTTTTTTTTTCTGAATAAAAATGGAATCTATATAATTGAAATTAAACACCTTACAAAAAGGAGTGATATCTCATCAAAAACAACTCGTTGTAAATGATCCCGCCAAGCCACAAACCTAAAATGTCAGTCATAAAAAGAAGTGATATCACATAAAAAGAAGCGATGTAGAAGTACATAGTCCCGTGTAAAAATCTATCACCACTCATAATGTTTCCAAAGGACTCGGAGTGAGGTACAGTATGTGAAAACTGCTTGGCGACCTGCAGGCTTTTATAATATATGTAGTATATCAATTTTGAAAATCGAAAAATAAATTTTATATTTTTGTTATACCACTTTTATGAATATTTTTGTATGCGAAAGAACTGACAGAACAGATTTTTTCCCAGATCTATGCGATTCCGCTTTTGCTAGAATTACTGCAATGTATATCCATATATTTAAAGCTGTTTGGTAATTCTGTCAAATCAAATATTCCATCGAAATTCGACCGAATACGCATGCGTCAAAAAATCACCGGCCAATGAGGTGAGGGTCTATGACTGTCTCTACAAACGTGTTTGGGATCATATCATCTGTTGTTTTTTTCTGTTGTCACGTTGCGTTAAACCTAGGAAGATATTTATCTAGAACTCACTGTGGAGTGTTTAGAAGGTATTTATTTTATTTATTTATTTTTTGTAATTTGTATGAATACTTAGGTGTCCATTTCGGATTTACTGTTTAAAAATGAATTTAGGCTCATACGTTGGCGAAATCCCGATGGAATTTTTTTTTTTTTAGATCTCTATCATTTTGTTTATATAGTACAGAAAATAATTATTCAAACGTGTAGAACACGTAATACAAAATTGGACCACTTATGGTCTGTTTATTATCGGGAATGAATCTTATGGTGTTCCGATTGATAATGAAAACGATTATGTAAATATAATGTCAAAAGACAGTACGCACGGTAGTAATATTTTTATTATTATGTGTTCGAAAAAAGCAGAATCTGAGCATCTGAATATAAGTTATAAAATAAACAGAAATATATTATCTCTATTCGATTTAAAAGTTTTGTCATTACATAAGTGGGCTATTTTATTTGTAAAGAGTATGTATGCATTATATTGTTTGTATGTATACAAATCTTTAGAATGTTTTGATTTGCAAACTCTTAATATTTGAATAATGTTTACATTATATTTGTTTGTATGTATACAAACAATATATGTATACAAACAATATATGTATACAAAGAAGTATATATACAAACAATGTATAATGTATCATGTAACAATATTAATATTTACATTGTATTGTTTGTATGTATACAAATCTTGAATGTTTTAAATGGGCAAATTTGTAATGTTTTTTCTGTTATTTTTTTTAAATGTCAAAAAAAGATAAATTTTCAAACTTGGTATAAAAAACTTAGGTACTTTTCTCTATTATCCCATTGACCACTTTTCATAACAAAACAGAAATATATTATCTCTATTCGATTTAAAAGTTTTGTCGTTACATAAGTGGGCTATTTTATTTGTAAAGAGTATGTATGCATTATATTGTTTGTATGTATACAAATCTTTAGAATGTTTTGATTTGCAAACTCTTAATATTTGAATAATGTTTACATTATATTTGTTTGTATGTATACAAAGAAGTATATATGCAAACAATGTATATAATGTATCATGTAACAATATTAATATTTACATTGTATTGTTTGTATCTATACAAATCTTGAATGTTTTAAATGGGCAAATTTGTAATGTTTTTTATGTTATTTTTTTTAAATGTCAAAAAAAGATAAATTTTCAAACTTGGTATAAAAAACTTGACCACTTTTCATAACAAAATACTATCGCCAAACTGTATGATTAAATGCCAAAAATGCAGTCCCATTTACTTGATGTCGAAAACATTATACGTGTTTTTTATGTCATCAAGTGGTTTTTTAATCAACATTTGCGTGTATTTTTCATTATGTTTATTTGATTTATTAGTTATTTCATTAATTAAAATAACAATTGTATCCTTAAATTCTTATATTTTATTTATTTATTTTGATATTCCAATGACAACGTTCTCCCATTTATTTGGCGATAGTTTTTTTTTATGAAAAGTGGTCGATGAGATAATAGAGAAGTACCAAAACTTAATTACGTATATGAGTATATTCTTTGACAGTATTAATCATTACTCGATATTTTAAAACTGCATCATATTTGTAGAATTATATTAATTTAAACAATGCTTCTATTGAAGTGTGAAGAACCATATACCTCTATGAAGAACCATATATTTACATAATTGTCTTCATTAGCAATCGGAACACCATAAGATTCATCCCCGATAATAAACGGACTATAAGTGGTCCAATTTTGTATTACGTGTTCTACAATATTTTTACATACATTTGAATAATCATTTTCTGTACTATATAAACAAAATGATAGAGATCTAAAAAGACAATTTCCATCGGGATTGATTTCGCGAACGTTAAAAGAGCCTAAATTCATTTTTAAACAGTAAATCCAAAATGGACACCTAAGTATTCATACAAATTATAATAAATGAAATAAATAAATACCTTCTAAACACTCCACAGTGAGTTCTATATAAATACCTTCCTAGGTTTAACACAAAGTGCAAGAAAAAAACAACAGGAGATGATCCCAAACACGTTTCTAGAGACCGTAATAGACCTTCACCTCATTGGCCGGTCCTACTGGAAGATTTTTTTTACGCATGCGTATTGGGTCGAATATTGTTGAAACATTTGACAAAATAAGCAAACTGCTTCCACCTAGGTATTTATACACAATACAACAAATAAAATAAATACCTTCAAAACCCTTTTGATCATCACATCAGCGTGCAAGACAATTTTTTTACTGGAAACCGTTTGATGAATTTCATTATTTTTCCGTTATCGATTGACAAATTTTACGATTTTACCGCTAACGATTGCTGAATTTCACAATTTATCGACTATTGATTAACGAATTTCATGATTTTTTCCATGAACATTTGTCGAATTGCACAAAAAAAATTAAGAATATCGTCAAATTGTCTCGGGTAAAAAAATTTTGAATATTGTCAAATGCCATCGAGAAAAAAGGTCTCTTTGTCAAATGATTTTGAAGAAAAAATCTGGAAATTCACAAAATGGTTTCGGAAAAAACTTCACCAAATGGTTTCAAAATTCTTTGAGTGACAGCGGAAAAAAAAATTTCATTTTACATTCAATCATCGCAATTGGCGAGTGTGACTAAGTTTTGCCAGTGGTGGCAATAACATCAATCACCAATTTCCAGTATTACTCGCCGATTGATGAATGTTAATTTTGTCTTATATCACAAACTGTATTTACATATACTACTAGATATAATGATTATGAACCATGATTTTTCTGTTATTGGGCGAGATTCATGTTTTTTCAGCAATTCTTTGACGAAATTAGTGTTTTTCAGCGATCCTCTGAAGAATTTCGCATTTTTCTCACGATCCTTAACGAAATTCGCATTTTCCAGCAATTCTTTGATAAAATACATTTTATTCCGCAATTTTTAGACGAAATTTAGTAAAAAAGCGTGATTTTTTGGTGAAATTTCTTTTTTTGCGATTCTTTGACAAAATTTGCTTATCTTTCGCGATCCTTTTGCATAATTACGTTTTTTCTGTGGTCTTTTAACAAAAGTCATGTTTTCCCATGATCCTTTGATAAAGTAGTGTTTTTTCCTCAATCATTTGACAAAATCTGTTATTTTCCCCCCGCGAAGATTGGTTAGATGTTTTTAGTCTGCAGGTGCCCTAAAAAGTCTGTGACGCCC